>JZKD02S0020808.1:226301-237890 GCA_000966675.3 Picea glauca | reverse complement strand
TTCTTTTTGTCCTCCAACTGCTGTTTCTTGAGTTCCTCCTAAAGCTTGAGGCAAGGCTAAAGGGTTGGGACAAAACTGGCTTGGCAATTTGGCAGAGTTTCTTTGCTATCATTTCCTCTCTTGAATAGTACCCCTACCCCTCCTTTTATAGGCTAGAAGGAGCTAGGGTTTTTGGTGAACTCTCGGCCATGCATGGCTCGGAGTTCCAGTTAAATGACAAAAAGCCTTGTGTCCCGGTGGAAACTTTCCTGATTTTTTTCTTTGTTAGGTACCCGCGGGTTGTTTTGGGTTAGCCCGCGGATGCCCACGTGTAGTATAAGGACAACAAGCGGATGCCCGCGCCCAGTGAGAAGTTAGGGCTCGGGTTTCTTGTTTTAAGTGGTTTTTTGAGGATTTGTTCAGCATGGCTTTGGCTAGGAAGAGGCATGAGTTGGCCTGATGCCAGGTAAACCTGTGTGGTGCATTTTAGGGTTATAACACAGCTTCAGTTGGAGTAGGATATGAGTCAATCGAGGTGACCACAAGGGGAAGTGCAACATCTATGGGACCCAATGGTTTGAATCCCAACCCCACCTGAAAGGGGCTGTGGCTGGTTGAGTTATGCAGGGCTCAATTGTTGCTATGTTGGACATAGGGAAGGCTCTCATCCCATGTGCGAGGGTGTTTTGAATTATACATGTGAAGGATATGAAAAATCATTCGATTGATGACCTCAGTTTTTCCATCTGTTTGGGGGTGGAAGGCCGTGAATTTAGTGAGCTTGGTGTCCAGCAGTGACCAGAGGCTTGACCAAAATGTGCTGAGAAATCGACTATCTCGATCTGAGACAATGGTTTCTGGGAATCCAAAATGTACTTAGACTCGTTCAAAGAAGAGCTTGGTAGTGGCCTCTGCTATGATGTTCTTCTTCCAGGTAACCAAGATTGCCATCTTAGAAAAGCGATCAACAACCAAAAAAACATAGTCATTTCCCCACTTGGTGGATGGGAGGCTTGACATGTAGTCCATTGAGATGGATTTCCATGGCCTGTCAGGAGTAGGAAGAGGGGTGTACATGCCCTGCTTCTTAGAGGTCGATTTGGCAATAGCGTAGGCAGTGCAAGACCTAATATACTTACTGACCTCTTGTTGAAGTTTTGGCTAGTAGAAATGTTTTTGTAGCATCGCCACTGTCTTTTCGACGCTGAAGTGTCCCGCCACCCAACTATAGTGGGCTTCCCAGATCATTTTCTCTCACTCGCTTGATGGAACATAGATATGGCCAAGATGACACAACAACCAATCCTGAAGATGGAAATTATCGACAACTATGTTTGCACCCAAAATTTGGTAGGTGGTGGTGAAGTCGTGGTCTATCTCATAGAGTTGGGGCCATCCAGAGGTCTCATGGCCACAGGATTATAGCACCGTGGTGAGTTCCATGACTGGTGGTCTGCTAAGGAAATCAATGACACAATTGGTGCTTCCTGTTTTATACTTAATGTTGAGGTAGAATTATTGCAAGTATGTGGACCATTTTTTATGGCGATCACTCTATAATTTTCCTTGTGTTTTCATGAACTATAGTGGCTTATGATCAGTGTGGATGATTGTTTCCTTCCCAAGAATGTAATGTCTCCACTAGAGGTAGGATTGCATAATGGAATACAATTCTTTGTCGTAAGTAGGGTACTTACGGACAACATCTGATAGTGTCTCACTATGATAGGCCACACGGTGGTTGTGCTGAGTGAGAATGACGCCCACCGCATAGTCTAAAGCATATGTCTTGATCTCAAAGGGCTGCTAAAAGTTTGGTAGTGAAAGTACTAGGGATGAGCACAAGCGCTACTTCAAATCATCGAACGCTTTTTGTTGGGACTGACCCCACACAAATTTTTCCTTACCACCGCCCCTGGTTATTTGTCTAAGGGCCCATGCAATATGGGAGAATCCCAACACAAACCTACGGTAGAAATTGGCAAGGCCCAATAATCTCTGAAACTCAGTGAGTGTGGTTGGGGATGGCTAGTCATGGATGACTTGGACCTTGGATGGATCCACATGTACACCATGCTGATCAATTATATAGCCCAGGTAATGGACCCTCTCTATGCCGAAGGATCATTTTTCCAAGTTCGCATATAGCTTGTGCTACTGCAGGGTGTGTAGAACCTGCTGAATATGATGCAAGTGTTCGGCCCAAGTCTTGTTGTAACTGAGAATGTCATCCACATACACCACTGCAAAAGTATTGGTGAATGGTCGTAGGATATCGTCCATCATCCCCATGAAAGTGGCTGGAGAATTTTTCAAACCAAAGGGCATGACCAACCATTCAAAAAGGTCTTCCTTTGACTTGAAGGTGGTTTTCCATACATCTGTTTATTCTATTGGGACCTGGTGGTAGCCAAACTCCAGATCAATATTACTGAAGTATTTGGCCCCCATGAGTTGATCAGGGAGGTCATCAATTTGGGGAATCAGGTACCAGTTTCTGACTGTGATTTTATTCAGAGCCCGATAATCAATGTAGAGTCTCTAGGTTCCATATTTCTAATGTACCAGCACGATTGAGCTCCCACAAGGTGATGAGCAGGGACAGATGTACCCCTTGTGGAGTAGTTCTTGTATCTATCACTTGATCTCCTCATTTTATAACAGAGAGTGACAATAGACTGGACCATTGGGCATTGGTGTGTCAGGGGTTAGATCGATGGGGTGCTTGACCTGGCAGTGCAGAGGTAACCCAGTAGGTCAGGAGAAGATATCTGAATATTCTTCCACGACCTTATCTATTTGCTTATGCTGTGTGTATAGGTCGGCCACAGAGACCCTGGATGTGGTTTTGATCTTTTGCTTATTCTGAGAGCGAATCACAAAGAAGACAAAATTCCCCATATGAGAGATGACCTTCCTGCATTTCTTAGTAGAGATCAAGGAAATAACACTAGGTGGCATTGCCTTGGGTATCCTGTACAATTTCATGTTCAAAGTAATAATAATACTACAAGGCCTAGACTCATATACAACATGATGTTTCCAGAAATAGGGTTGTCCCAAAAGAACATCACAAACTTCAAGAGGAGAAACATCAAAATATACCTCGTCTTTGAAGGGCTTGATACCGTATGACAGTCGACACTGTTGGCTGACGTGGAGATTGCTTCCTTGGTGGAGCCATCCAATGGTGTAGGGTTGTGGGTGTGGTGTTGTCGGTAGGGCCAACTACTTGATGACCTCTCTTGCGATGAGGTTCTTTTGGCTACCGCTATCCATGATGAAGTGAAACGGGGTGCCTTTTACCCACATCTTTGAATGGAAGAGGTGTTCTCCTTCTTTTGGCTCGTCAGGTTCACTAGGTTGGAGCTTTGTGGTAGCAACAGTGGAACTGGGTTCCGCATCAATGATTTGTATTCCCCTTTCTAGTTTTGGCTCAGAGTCTAAACCCACATCTGATTCAGAGGCTTTCACTTCGGTCACCAGTCACTGTTTTGAGGGATAGTCAGCAGTGTTATGCCAAGGGCTCTTATGGAAGTTGCACCACTTCCCGGTATCTTTCTTTGTCTTTCCGGTGTCCTTCTTTTCTTATGGTTTTGACTGGTTGTCCTGATACTGTCCATCTTTTATCTGTCCTTTGTTCTATGGGTTGGGGCCACCCTTTCCTGGCTTTTGTTGTGTAGGGTTCCCAGGCCCAAATTGTCACGTATTTTGTTTTAGCTTCTGCTCGATTTTGACGACATATCAATAGGCCATGCCCAAGGATGAGATGTCAAAAAATTCCATTTGGTGTGGGTGTATCTATGCAGAGCATTGCGATACTTGAGCACTAGATGTCTCTCCGAATATTTGATACCCAACATGGTGTGCAAGGTATGAAAGAAATTCATGAAATTTGGCACTGCTTGGTCTCTTTCTTTCTGCAGTGTGGTCCATTTGGTATACAAGTCGTCATAACTTCCGACATGGTAGTATTGTTCCTTAATAGCATCCCTGAAGGAATCCCAGGTGGCCATGACTGTAAATAGTGAGGGTTCCTCTGTTTCCTTTTGCTCACAAAAGGTTTCCCACCAATCTTTGACATGGGGAACGACTTTGAGGAGCGCAAAAGTAATCTTTTATCTATTCGAAAAGTTATGGACAAAAAAATACCCTTATAGTAGATTCAACCACTTTTCTACAACATCTTCATCTATTTGACTTTCAAATATAGGAATATCAAAGTTTATTTGTACCTTGAAGGGGGTGGCACCTCCGCTCGAAGAAGATGTGTCGCCTATTGGTAGTTGTTGAAGAATTTGTGTGAAACTATCCATCATCTCATTCCTTTTTTGTGTGATGGATTCCTCAATCAACATTTTGAAAGGATTTCTTGTCCCATCATCTTTCTTTTCTCCTGCCATGAGAGGTCGCTTTAGGTAAGTTAGTACATCAACTTCCCGGGGTCGTAACTTTTGTGTACGATCTCTATTTTAGGTATATGATAGCACGTTGGAAAGGTATCGTCGAGGATATTTATTTCATGGGCTCAATTATTATTTTTGATATCATTGGAATATCGATCCTAAAAAACCTCCATTTAGGCCCTCAAAATGGCCCCAGAAGTTAAAACTGCTAAAAATAGTAAATTGCCAAAATTGTCAGAAAATTGTTTTGAGCCATTTGAAAGAGGTGGGTGGCCATCAATATTCAAATGGATCAATCCTCCCTCCTTAGGAAGAAATGGTCTCCATTTCATTGATTTCCCCCATCATATGAGGAAATTTCTGTTGAATTTGGCCCCGGGTGAGCCACTTTCCTTGGTGCAGGAGCTACCTTTCTTTGACGAATTGATAAAGCTGGATCCTTTGTTGTCGAGTGCCCTTGATCTATGTGTCCAAAATATTATCATTGGATGCCTATTGTATGAAGACAGGGTTGAGCTCTTCTGGTGTCAGCTGCTCTACTACATCTGAGGTGTCCAATAATGGTGGGAAATAAGGGCGAAGGAGATCCACGTTGAACACTAGGTGCAGGACAAGAAAAGGATGAATGTTGAGCTCAAAAGAATTATCCCCAATGGCCTTGGTTATGGTGTATGACCCATAACGGAGTGGGTGAAGCTTTCAATGGGGTCCTATAAGGTGTTCTTTCAACAAGTGCAACCAAACTTTGTCACCCACCTGAAACTTATGTGGCACCCAATGTTGATCATTGCGCTATTTGTACTTGTCATTGGACTTTTGTAGGATATCCTAAACCTGTTGGTAGATGTGTTGGATCCTCTCAATGAACCGGGTGGCTTTGTCAGCTTCAGTTGGATCAAGAGATGAGTCGGTTGAGGTGACTGCAAGGGAAAGTGAAACATCTATGGGACCCAATGGTTCGAATCCAAATCCCACCTGAAAGGGGTTGTGGCCAGTTGAGCTATGCAGGGCTCAGTTGTAGGTATGTTGGACATAGGGAGGGCTCTCATCCCATGTGCGAGGGTGCTTTGAATTATACATGCGAAGGATATGCACAATCAATCGATTGACAAACTCAGTTTTTCCATCTGTCTGGGGGTGGAAGGTTGTGGATTCGGTGAGTTTGGTGTCCAACAATGACCAGAGGCTCAACCAGAATGTGCTGAGAAATCGACTGTCCTGATCTGAGACAATGGTTTGTGGGATTCCAAAATGTACCCAGACTCGTTCAAAGAAGAGCTTGACAGTGGCCTCTACTATGATGTTCTTCTTGCAGACAACCATAATCGCCATCTTAGAAAAATGATCAAAAACCAAAAAAACACAGTCATTTCCCCGCTTGGTGGATGGGAGGCCCAACATGTAGTCTATTGAGATGGATTCCCATGGCCTATCAGGAGTAGGAAGAGGGGTGTACAGGCCCTCTTTCTTAGTGGTCGGTTTGAAAATAGTGTAGGTAGTGCAAGACCTAATATATTTTCTGACCTCTTGTCGAAGTTTCGGCCAATAGAAATGTTTTTGTAGCATCGCCACGATATTTTTAATGCCAAAGTGTCCTGCCACCTGACTGTAATGGGATTCCCAGATCAGCTTCGCTCGCTCTCTTGATGGAACATAGATATGGTCTAGATGATACAACAACCCATCCTGAAGATGGAAATTATCGACAACTGCTTCACCCAACATTTGGTAGGTGGTGGTGAAGTCTGGGTCTATCTCATAGAGTTGGGGCCATCTAGATGTCTCATGGACAGAGGAGTCTAGCACTGTGTTGAGTGCCGCGACTGGCGGTCTACTAAGGCATTCAATGATGCGATTGGTGCTTCCTGTTTTATACTTGATGTTGAGGTGGAATTGTTGCAAGTATGTGGACCACTTTTGATGGTGATCATTATGTAATTTTCCTTGTGTCTGCATGAACTGCAATGGCTTATGATCAGTGTGGATGATTGTCTCCTTCCCAAGAATGTAATGTATCCACTGGCGGAAGGCTTTCACAATGGAGTACATTTCTTTGTCATAATTAGGGTACTTATGAACAACATCTAATAATGTCTCACTATGATAGGCCACGGGCTGGTTGTGTTGAGTGAGAACGACACCCACCGCATAGTCTGAAGCATCTATCTCGATCTCAAAGGGATGTTGCAGGTCTGGTAGTGAAAGTACTGGGGCTAAGCACACGCACTGCTTCAAATCATTGAACGATTTTTGTTTGGACTGGCCCCATGCAAATTTTACCTTACCACCACCCTTGCTTATTTGGGTAAGGTCCCATGCAATATGGGAGAATCCCAACACGAACCTACGGTAGAAATTGGCAAGGATGAAGAAGATTTGAAGCTCAGTGAGTGTGGTTGGGGCTGGCTAGTTATGGATGACTTGGTTCTTAGCTAGATACACATGTACACCATGCTGATCAATTATGTAGCCCAGGTAATGGACCCTGTCCATGCCGAAGGAGAATTTTCCAAGTTGGCATATAGCTTGTGATGCCGCAGGGTGTGCAGAACCTGCTGAATATGCTGCAAGTGTTCGGCCTAAGTCTTGTTGTAAATGAGAATGTCATCCAGATACACCACTACAAAAGCATTGGTGAATGGTTGCAGGATATCATCCATCATCCTCATGAAAGTGGCTGGAGCATTTGTCAAACCAAAGGGCATGACCAACCGTTAAAAAAAGACCTTCCTTTGATTTGAAGGTGATTTTCCATACGTCTATCTGTTTTATCGACACCTGGTGGTAGCCAGACTTCAGATCAATATTACTGAAGTATTTGGCCCCCGTTAGTTGATCAAGGAGGTCGTCGATTCAGGGAATTAAGTACTGGTTTATGACTGTGATTTTATTCAGAGCCTGGTAATCAATGTAGAGTTGCCAGGTTCCATCTTTCCTCTGTACCAACACGATTGGGCTCCCACAAGGTGATGATATGGGATGGATGCACCCCTTGTGGAGCATTTATTGGATCTGTTGCTTGATCTCCTCATTTTCTAACAGAGAGCAATGATAGACTGGCCCATTGGGTAGTGGTGCGTCGGGGGTTAGATCAATGGGTTTCTTCACCTAGCAGTGCAGAGGTACCCCGGTAGGTGAGGAGAAGATATCTGAGTATTCTTCCATGACCTTATCTACTTTCTTCTATTGTGTTGAGAGGTCAACCACAGAGACCCTAGATGTGCCTGTGATCTTTCACTTATTCTGAAAGGGAATCATGATGAAGACAAGCTTCCCCATCTGAGAGATGGCCTTCCTACATTGCTTAGCAAAGAGCAAGGAAATAACACTAGGTAGGATTGCCTTAGGTATCCTAGTAATAATAACACTACGAGGCCTAGAATCATATACAGCATGACGTTTCCATAAATAGGGTTGGCCCAAAATAACATCACAAACTTCGAGAGGAGAAACATCACACAATACCTCATCTTTGAAGGGATTGATGCCGTATGACAATCAGAACTATTGGCTGACGTGGAGAACACTTTCTTGGAGGAGCCATCCAATGGTGTAGGGTTGTGGGTGCTGTGTTGTCAATAGGGCCAACCACTTGATGATCTCTGCTGAGATGAGGTTCTTCTGGCTACTTCTTTCCACGATGAAGTGTAGTGGGGTGCCTTTTAGCCACATCTGTGAATGGAAGAGGCGTTCTCCTTCTTTTGGCTCGTCTGGTTCACCAGGCTGGAGCTTGGTGGTAGCAATAGTGGCACTGGCTTCCGCATGAATGATCCATATTCCCCTTTCTAGTTTTGGCTCAGAGTCTCAACCCACATCTGATTCAGAGGATTTCAGTTCGGTCACCAGCGACTACTTTGAGAGGAAGTCAACCGTGTTATTCCAAGGGCTCTTATGGAAGTCACACCAATTCTCAGTATCTTTCTTTGTCTTTTCGGTGTCCTTATTTTCTTTTGGCTTGGACTGGTTGTCCTGATACTATCTATCTTTTCTTTGTCCTTTTTTCCATGTGTTGGAGCCGCCTTTTCCTGGCTTTTGTTGTGCGGGGTTCCCAAGCCCAAATTGTCGCATCTTTTGTTTGAGCTTCTGCTCGATTTTGACGGCATATCGGTAGGCCGCACCCAAGGATGAGATGTCCAAAAATTCCATTTCGGTCTAGATGTATCTATGCAAAGAACCACAATACTTGAGCACCAGATGTCACTCTGAATCTTTGATACCCAGCTTGGTGCGCAAGGTATGAAAGATATTTATGAAATCAGGCACTGCTTAGTCTCTTTCTTGCCATAGTGTGGTCCATTTGGTATACAAGTTGTCATAACTTCCGACATGGTAGTATTGTTCCTTAATAGCATCCCTGAATGAATCCCAGGTGGTAGTGACTGTAAATAGTGAGGTTTCCTCTATTTCCTTTTGCTCACAAAAATTTTCCCACCAATATTTGACATGGGGAACGACTTTGAGGAGCGTAAAAGTAATCTTTTCTTTATTCGAAAAGTTATGGACAAAAAAATACCCTTCTAGTAGATGCAACCACTTGTCTACAACATTTGCGTCTATTTAACATTCAAATATAGGAATATTGAAGTTTATTTTTACCTTTAGGGGGATGGCACCTCCGCTCGAAGAAGATGCGTCACCTGTTGGTAGTCATCGAAGGATTTACGCGAAACTATCCATCATATCGTTCCTTTGTTGCATGAGGGATTACTCAATCAATAGTTTGAAAGGATCTCATGTCCTATCATATTTTTTTTCTTGTGCCATGAGAGGTCGCTTGGGTGTGCGAGAGATTTTGTCCTCAAGAGAAACAATCTCGAGACCCAACTCTTTGTACTTCGACCTCATTGGGGACATGCATTAAGATGGCAAGGAGCATATCGCTTTGATACCACTGATCTAAATTTTATGAGAAGAAAAAAATGACTATAGATTATTAACAAGTGATTAACACAAAATAACAAAGATACAGTAAAACTAGTTTTCTATTGAATAAGTAAATAAGCTGAGACTGTAAAACGCAGTGGAAACAAGCTTGCTGGAATGGTGGCGGCTTATCTCTGAGAAGAGATGTGACAGTTGTGCTCATTCACAAGAAGATCATTAAAATGACGCTCTGAAGGCATTTTTACAATAAATAGGAATGGAAAAAACCCTAGACATCCAAAAACCTAACACTAGGAGATGAAGCACCAAAAGTCATGCGGGCCCCGTTTGGGTAAGTTAGTACATCAACTTCCCAGGGTCGTAACTTTTGCATACGATCTCCGTTTTAGGCGTATGATATCCCGTTGGAAAGGTATCGTCGAGGAGATTCATTTTGGGGGCTCAATTATATATTTTATTTTTATTGAGAAGATCAATCCAGTAAAACCTTCATTTAGGCCCTCAAAATGGCCCCGGAAGTTAAAATTGCTAAAAATAGTAAATTGCCAAAATTGTCAGAAAACTATTTTGAGACTATTGGAAGAGGTGGGTAGCCACTGATATCCACCTGGATCATGTTTTCATGTCCCTTTGATGGAAACCAGAGGTGAGCCCAGTCCGTGCTAAAGTATCCATTCAACTTATCGGACCAATCTCGACTAAGTAGCAATCCATAAACTTATGGTATATCTACTACAATTATTTCAATTACTTGAACAAATTTCGGGTGTGTAACCATTCTGATCATGACATCTTTGATTTATCCAATAAAGTTTACTTGATTTCTATCTAGTTGTATAACATGTTTATCACTTTTGATCAGGACCGTGTTTAATTTCTTGCAGATAGATAATTGTATGACATTAGAGGACGCCCTTGAGTCAACTAAACAATTATGGAGGTTTCTGTTGAAGACTTCAAACATTAAAAGGAAAGGTGGGACAAAAGGATTTCCATTTTTATCTACAGAGAAAGCGTTCACATTTGGTTTATTTTTTAGATCTATGGGAGATGGATTTTCCCCTTGGTCAATGCTTGTTATAAGGGTTTCTACTGACTTCAAGGCTTGTAACAGAAAGTCCTTTTAAAGGGTAATTCTACACATGTCCATGATCGATATATTTGCCTTCAATTTTTTTAAATCTTCTACTATGTTGTAGTCTAGCTTGGGTGATTCTCATGTATGGATGTTTATAGGATTTCTTTGGGGGACAAAAAGTGCTTTTGGGTGATCGACTGTTTGTTTTCCTCTCTAGGTTTAGGAAATGGTAAGGTCATTTGAGACCAGTTGAATCTTACTTGGTGTTTTCATAGCCAAAACTTCGGTGTGTGGTTCTTGAACCTCAAATATATCATTGGAAGGCATTGGAAAGTCAAGATCCCACAAAAACATGGTTGTTTCTTCCGATGGGTCAAATTCCTCCTGATCAACAAAATTCACCATTGAGCCACTTTATTTTTCAGTAAGGGAAACTTTGTCTAGGAACTGATTGGACATCAAATTCATGGTATGCGCCCATTGTGGACAGTTCCTTTCAGAATCTTTCTCTTGATGATAGGCACATAAAGAGTTGAATTCTACATTTCCCAAGTCGATGTTTAAGTTGTCTCGGGGAGGTTCAATTGCTTTGAACGGTGGGTTTATTTTGAAAAGGGGTTTATAGGGACTTTGGCATTGGTTTCCTTCCCCTGCACTTCTTTTTATGTCTACGATTTCATTTGAAAATTTGTTACCCATGATTTTGGTCGTCATGATGATGTAATAATGATGGTGTACTCAGTCTCTTCATTAGAACTTTCTCCTAAGAAAAGTTACTTTCTTCTCTTTCCAGAAATATCATTTTTGAAGAAGGTTCGCAGGCTGCTAGTATAGTTGCCTGCGAGAATGTATGATTCTCGCAGGCTGCCTTAAGCTAGGGTGTGAGAAGTTCGCACTGTGTATAACTGCTAGGGTGCAAACACTTTCTAAAGAAGGGAAAAAGATGAATTCTCGAAGCTTCTAGAAGGGAATCTTCTAGAAGGATGAGATGGCATTTGAATGGTTATCTAAGTACTGGATTTCCTGATATTTTGGGATCATTCTTATCCAAGTAACTAACTCATTCTCTCCTATATATTGAGGGGATTATCATGGAAAAGGTTAGAAGAAAACAAGCAAGAGATTCTTTGGAGAATTAGTGAAAAGGATTGTGTGAAGGACTGATGCTACAACAACTAAGAACTCCAACAAATTTATCAAAGGTGGTTGATCTTCTTCATACAAGTGAGCAAGTGTGTGTGT
>JZKD02S0020808.1:199343-215074 GCA_000966675.3 Picea glauca | reverse complement strand
AAAAGACCATTTCTTAAGGTGTTGGGCTTGGTGGTGGTCATGGGTTCAAATCCCATGGACCCCAAAAACAATTTTTGAAACATGCCACTTCAACTGATGACTGGGTGCCACGTGGTTGCCCATGACTGGGCCACGTGGCATCTCCCCATTTGACGGATTAATGCCACTTGTTAGCTATTGACTGGTCCAGTTGCCTACCACATGTTTGCCTTGTCAGAAAACCTACCCAATCACCATCATCCAGAGAGTGCCATGTCATCTCCTGTATAGTCAGTATGCTGATGTCATCATCATTGACTTTTTGACCAATTGACCTTTGAATTTTTACCTGTTTGGGCTTCCGATCAGAACACGATAACTTTCGCATACGGAGCCCGTTTGAAAAAGTAAACATACCTTCAGAATTCGACAGACGAGATGGCCGCAATGGCATTGGTTTCATCGAATTCTGCGCACTTTTATTTTGTAGCACTTTTCAAGCCCTGTCAGGCTTCGGGATCTGATTTCGGATCAACATAATCGTTCCATACTCTTTCTGGAACAACACACTCTTGAGAACTACCAACGGATTTCAACTCCATCGACCATTGTTGTCATTTCCACGGTTCCTGTGACTTCACATGATGTGTTTGCTGAAGGGAACCTCAGTAATATTTCTCCCACGATTCCCATTGACATATCCGTTAAACCTGGGATAGTTGAAAATGTTCATATCGGAGCTTTGTGTTCTCCTGAAGAAATTATCACCTATACGTCTCTGTTCAAATAATTTTGTGACATCTTCACCTGGAGCTACGAAGAGATGCCAGGTATCGACCCTGCAATTGTTGTACATGAGATAAAGACATACCCCGGAGCTAAACCTGTCCGTCAACGCCTTCGTCCAGTTCACCCACATAAAGCGGTGACTATCAAGCTCAAAGTTGAAAAACTTCTAAAAGCCGGCTTTATTTATCCAGTGGCTCTGACCGAATGGGTTTCCAACCCTGTACCGGTTGATAAGAAAGGTGGCAATATTCGTGTATGCATTGATTATAGGGATATTAACAAAGCATGTCCAAAAGACAACTTTCCAACCCCTTTCGTTGACTAGATTGTCGATGACTGTGACGGAAGTGAAATATTCTCTCTCATGGATGGTTTCTCCGGCTATAATCAAATTAACATCGCTCCCGAGGACCAACATAAAACTGCTTTTATATGTCCTTGGGGTACTTTTTCCTATAGGAAACTTCCCTCCGGTCTTAAGAACGTTGGTGTGACGTTTCAATGTGCTATGTATTATGCTTTTCATGATATAAAGAATATCGTTCAACCCTATTTGGACAATTTACCAACTCATTCTTTGCGCCAAGTCGATCACCCCACTCATCTCCGAGCCATTTTATTTTGTTTTTGGTTCTATCGTATTCGTTTAAATCCTCATAAATGCATTTTTTGCGTAGAATCCGACCGTCTTCTAGGTTTCATCGTTTCATGTCAGGGGATCAGGGTGGATCCTCTTAAGGTTGAGGCAATTCTTAGTTTCCCTCCTCCTTCTACACTGCGCTAGTTGCAAATTTTGCAGGGGAAAGAAAACTTTCTTCATCATTTCATCCCTAATTACACCGAGATTATTCTTGGTTTTACATGGATGCTAAATAAATATTCAGATTTCATCTGGGATACCATGGCCAACAATGCTTTCGAGGCTTTGAAGTTGTCCCTCACACGAGCTTCGCTTCTCTTTCCTCCTGATTATAGTCGTGATTATTTTCTTTATCTTGCTGCCTCCGAGTATACCATTGGCATGGTTCTCGTCCAAGAGGATGGTGCGCACGATGAACATGTTATTTATTACTTGAGTCGAAGTCTCACATCAACTGAAATCAAGTATCAACATGTTGAAAAACTAGCCTTGGCTGTCGTTCAAGCCGTCCAATGCTTCTGGCATTATATCCTCTCAAGGAAAACTACAGTGATTTCTCATTGCAACCCTATGCAACACATTTTGACACGTCAATTGCTAGGGGGAAAATACTCCAAATGGATTGTCATACTCCAGGAGTTTGACTTGGAATTGGATCGCACCATGTCTGAGAAATTATTAATTTTTGTTGAGTTGATATGCGATTTTCCTCACTCTACCACAAAAAATGTAGCAGTAGATTCATTACCCGATGAATCTCTTTTCCTAATTAGTACTGATGATCTTTGGTATGGGGATATCATTATATATCTCCAAACCCGGACTTTCTAGCCTCCTTTGTCTAGTACTGAACGACGTCGCATCCATTATCAAGCTCGTCAATACATTATCCTCGGGGATACTCTTTACCGTCGGGGCATTGACTCTATTTTTCGACGTTGTCTGATGTTTGACGAAGCCAAGAAAGCTCTGAATGACTGCCATTCTGGAGCATGTGGTGGTCATATGTATGGGTATGCTACTGCCCAAAAGATCTTACACACAAGTTATTTTTGGCCTTCTTTGTTCAATGACTACATTACTATCGTTTAGAAATGCCATGCCTGCCAGACCTACAATCAGAAAATTCGGTCACATCCTGCTCCTCTTCATACTGTGGTCTCAGTTGGTCCTTTTGCAAAATGGGGTATCGATTTCCTGACATGTCACCCTCACTCGGTCGGGGGGCATGGTTACATCATTGTAGTTGTTGATTACTTTACAAAATGGGCCGAGGCGATGCCAACATTCGATAATACTGGAAAGACTGCAGCGTTATTTCTTTTTAACCATGTCATAGCTCGTTTTTGTGTTCCTCAAGGTATCATCACTTATCACGGTAGTCACTTTAGGAATTTTATGATGTCTGAACTTACGAAAAAGTTGGGTCTTCATCATGATAACTCAACACCCTATTATCCGCAAGCTAATGGCCAGGTCGAAGCAATCAATAAAATTCTTATAACTATGCTTCGACGGATGATAGGAATTCATAAAACAAGCTATCACACGATGTTGTTTTTGGGATTGTGGGCATACCAGACATCTGTTAAATCCGCTATGGGGTTTACGCCTTTTTGATTGGTCTATGGTATGGAAGCCATTCTTCCTATAGAATGTGAGATACCTTCTCTGAAGCTAGTTGTCGAACTCTTACCCAATACTTCTGTTGAAGAAGAATGTCTATTGTAACTGATGCGATTAGACGAAACTCGACGTGATGCCACTCTAGTAATAGAAGCCCAGAAGAAACGTGTCAAGGCATAGTATGACAAGCATGTCAAGCCTTACGTTTTCTCTGAAGGTGAAATTGTTCTTCTCTATGAACATGATCGAGATGCATTAGGAGATGGGAAATTCGAAACAATGTGGCGAGGTCCTTATATTATTTGCTGAGTTTTGGAAAAAGGAGCATATGAGCTGGTCGATTACAATGGTATCCCTTTGAGTGAACCCAGGAATGGGTTGTACTTGAAGAAGTACTATGCATAAATCATTTGTGCACAAGTGCTTGTATTTTATGTATCATACTTTGTGTGTGTTACTTTAGTTTTCTTTTGACATTATCTGGTCTCTACCCTTATGTGACTTTGTGTTTGATTTCCAGATGTCGGAGTCTTCTGTACCCTATATTGGCTTCGCTGATGGTGCTAGCCGTAGTACTCGGAACCTATCTTCTGCTACTTGGGCAATCTATGCCCCAACAAACGAACTTGTATCTTTACGAGGTGTATGCCTTGGCCGTGCAACCAACAACATTGCAGAGTATAGCGTCGTTATTGAATTATTGGTTGATGTTATCTCACTCGGAATTCGTCATTTGGTTGTGCGACTGGATTCACAGCTTGTAGTACTACAACTAAGTAATATCTATTCTATTCGAAGTCCTACTTTGCTACGGGTGTATTTGCGAATTCACCTCTTGGAACGTTATTTTGATCGCATTGAATATCAACATATTCCTAGATGTCTTAATACATTAACAGATGCATTGGAAAATTATGTATTGGACAGATATTTAAACCATTTATAAATCAAACACATTAAAATTCACACAATATAAAGTAAACCGATAGAAGCCATCTGTATATATAACGATCAAAAGAGTTTGTTTTTTATAAAAAGTTTGTTCGAAGACCAAAATATCAAAATTTGAAGCTCATAGCTTCTACAAAATAACGTCATGGATGATGTTCTCGGTAACACACGACTTCCCTAGCAACCCTACAGAGCAGTCGACCCATAGCTGTTGATACCCCTACAGTGTGACGTTGATCACGTCATGGAACCTCTTCTAGAGTCATATCTGGAATGTCTGTTGTCAGACCCTCTAAATTCTGTTCCACCACCTGATAATCTTCGACATATTGTGGTGTTGCTACTGCTACCTCTCCTTGTCACTGGATATGAGAGGTGCCAGGAGGTCTATATGGTCCAACATCTTTGTTATCAACAAACATTTTGTGTTAGTATTTGGATAAATATATAAAACAAAAACATTTGAATATGATAAAAAAATTCAAAAACATTTAAAAAGAGAAAATGCATGAACTTCTTACCGAGGTCTCCCCACTAAGTGTCCTCAGGCAGTGCTAAATCTGGATCTCCTCGAAAATCCAACCCAGCATAAGCGTAGTCATCGACCATCAACATCTAGTTTTGAAGCCAGTCAAAGAAAATATCGTCATACTTGACGATTGGTCCTGCCACGTGCCGGGCCATGAGCCGACACCATCTTAGCATTCTTGGATCCCTAGGACACAGAAAGTCCCACTCAACCTGTAGTCTAAATACGGGGACCCTCTCAAGGAAGAAGGAAACCAGCAAAGAACCATACCTAAATTGTTTCAATTCACCTCGCCTGCATTTGGTTAATTTCCTTTTGATACTGCGAAGCACAACATCTGCCCAGTTGAATACTCGAGGCTTAGTACACTCGATGGCATACTGGAAGTAGCTCTGTAATGCCATATGAGGAGCAGAACTCCCAGCCATTTGAGCTATAGTAAAAAGGATAGTGCGGAGGGTCAAGTCTTGTACCCCCCAGATAACAACTTTTCTCTTTTTCCTCTCAGCCTCAGGTACACAATATTGATTGCAGTACTCACTCATCTTTATCCCACCACCTCTACTACCAGTAAGGCTGACATAATACCCACGTCTAGACAATCCAGTCAAAAAGTATATGTCCTCAATGTCTATGGATAATGTGTGAGCTCCTACATTGAAAACCTGCTGATCTGGGTCCCACATACGGACCAGGTACTCTAGTAGTCTAACTTGGGCCCTCATGCCCGGGATGCGAAAGTATTTTAAGATCCCACAATCTCTCAATGCAGCTATGGTAGGAGGACGATTCTCAGCATTTGCATTATCCTCTTCATGTTCTCTTTCACGCCACTCAAGCACCATGTTTGTGGCTATTTATCTTCACAAGGAACATAATAGGAGGATTAATGATTTTATTCATGATCTAGATCTTTTTCATTGGTTAAATATTTAAAAAAAAATTGGAGTTTGCGGTTCTCGCAGGTGCCCCATTAGCACAGTACGAGAACCTCGCAGGTGGCTTAAGGCTCACCTGCAGGAACTCATCATTCTCACAGGTCCTGTATGGGCTGCCTGCAAGAATGCCAATGTGCATGTAGGGTTCAAAAAACCACTTGAAATTGAAAAACTAACCAATGAAATCAAAAATTTAAACCATGAAAATGTCAAGAATGAAGAGCTTACCTTAATGTTGCAGATGGCTCATAGAATGGTCTCTTGTAGCTTCCGAAAATTAACGCCAAACTCGAAGGGTAAAAAGGAGGTTTTGGAGCTCAATAGTGGAAATGTGAAATGATGTGGTAAAAATGGTCATTTACTCATTTAATTTACTTTTTACTATGTCATTTTGGTTTTTTTATGCTTATTTATTGATTAAACCTAATCCCTAATATCAAGATGAGTGTAATGACTTGCAGGTGTGATGACGTTGATAATTAAACACAAGGGTATGGACATATTTTTCTTCGTTATGGCATATTTTTGATTGTTTTTTAGGGTTTTTACATAAAACCTCGAGCATCGTTTTTGTCCGTTCTTACGCTCGTAAATATATGAGAACGTGATCGAGCATAGTTTTATCACTTTTTTGGGCTCAACAAGGTTATACGAAAAAGGAACCCCCCTGGAGTCCTCTTTAAGCTCTTTTCAGACTCTCTAAACATGAAACGATCGCCAAGTGACCTTGCTATTTTCACGCTCGATAAAGTATTTGAAGTACGTGTCTAGTGAGCGATAATTTCTCTCTTTTTTTGTCTTGTCCAGACTATGTTACGAAAAAGGAACTGAGAGAGTTCTCTTTTAAGTGTTTTTCCAAACTCTATAATCTTGAAAAACCTTCGAGTTTACTATCTCTGGACTCGTTAAACAAACATTGACAGACCTGTGATGGGACCGAACCACTCCTTCTTAGGGTTCATTAAACATACTCCGAGGGACTCATCCGAAGGATGAGCTTATATCAACAAGCATATGTGATCCTCTTCAAGATTGCATAAAAATAAAGAGGTACTTGCTAGAAATGGTGGGGGGGAATTTGGGAAAGGGATATGTTTCATCTTCATATTGATTGGCAGTAAGTGTCGCTCTTGAACATGACACCCCCTATTCATCACTTGAAGCTGGTTTGGGAAATCCATTTGTCTCTCTTTCGATTAATTACAAGGTCATTTCATGTGTCGTCTTTGATTCAATGCTGCCAAATCATTGGTCGTGTCGTTCATATGTTCAAGAGAAGTCCATATGAAACCTATATTGAGTCGGCCATCTGCAGTTATCCATTCTCTCCGTGTCGGCCTTCCCTGTGTCCAGTCCAATTTGCAAAATGCTCTATTTCACCTTCACACTCTATTACTCATTTCGTGTCATTGATGGGGGATACATTAAGGCCCTCCTGTGACAAGTTTTGTTCCATCGACTTCAGCTCATTATCCGGAATCAAGACTTAGAAATTATTTAGTACCTTGGAGCTTGCATGCCTCAATGGCAAGTTTCCTCGCTTTCGACAGTGGGTTTACATCATTGACCCCTGATCGAAATATTCCATCGGGTGTTTGACATAAACTCATTTATTCACACTCGATGGATTGTACTATGGTACCTTGGGAGTCATTGACATCATTGGTGATTTCCCTCGCACTTGTTAACGGTTTCATCAAAGACCGGTAATCAAGTGGTTTCTACCATGTTCGACTTCAACACATGTAATCACATGGTTAGATTCGTACTTTGGGCGACGAGATTGAAGACCCTAGATATTATCTTTGAAATCTAGGTTGTGATGGAGTATGTATAATTTGCGACACATAGATCCACTATGTATGTTTTGTGGCTATGTCGTCTTGATTTGAAATTTCTTGCATAGATCCATAGTGTATTCAAGTGGCTATGCTATATTTTGACAGCATGGATCCACAGTGTATGATTGGTGGCCATGACCCATGTCTATTGTGTCATCAGTCTATAATCTGAGTATGGTAATGCCTACCTCAGAATTGGTATATATGATATTCTACAGATCCTTGGTTGTTCGCAGGTTTCCGATTAGATGTGCTCCTGGTTCTCGACACACACATGCAGCTTACAAAGTCTCTCGGTTGTCACTGGTTCCAATCTCATACTTTGGGGGGAATTATGTTACCCATGATTTTGGTCATCATGATGATGTAATAATGATGGTGTACTCAGGATCTTCATTAGAACTTTCTCCTGAGAAAAGTTACTTTCTTCTCTTTCCAAAAATATCACTTTTGAAGAAGGTTCGCAGGCTGCTAGTATAGTTTCCTGCGAGAATGTATGATTCTCACAGGCTTCCTTAAGCCAGGGTGCGAGAAGTTCGCACTGTGTATAACTGTTAGGGTGCGAACACTTTTTAAAGAAGGGAAAAAGATGAATTCTCGAAGCTTCTAGAAGGGAATCTTCTAGAAGGATGAGATGGCATTCGAATGGTTATCTAAGTACTGGATTTCCTTATATTTTGGGATCATTCTTATCCAAGTAACTAATTCATTCTCTCCTATCTATTGAGGGGATTCTCATGGAAAAGGTTAGAAGCAAACAAGCAAGAGATTCTTTGGAGAATTAGTGAAAAGGATTGTGTGAAGGACTGATGCTACAACAGCTAAGAACTCCAGCAAATTTATCAAAGGTGGTTGATCTTCTTCATACAAGTGAGAAAGTGTGTGTGTCAGAGTCAAGAGCTATCGAAAGGAAGTTTGAAACATCAAGGCTCATGTTGTAATCTTTACTTTCCATCAATATGATACAGTAATGTGTCCCTTTCCTATAAAGCTAATTCCACATTATTGTATAACTCCTTGATCATATACATAGATTGACTGTTGAATAGATTATGCTTTATTCACTTTGGTTGGTTTGTGTTGTCTTGGTCTTGACTGCACAAGAGCACTGGAGTGAAGCAGGAGAAAAAAAGACCATAGGAAGCGATCATAAGGTATGTCCTTTGTTCTTTCCTTCTAGTACATTCAATAGTTGAAATCTAGGGAAAGAGTATTATTCTGTCTTGCTTTTTTCTAGATCCAGGTGGATCTAGGGAGATCATTTTGTGTCAGAACTTACGGATTTATCCAATAACACAATTTATTTATCATCCATTGTAGGTGTTTTATGTCTCCACTTCCCTTTTCGGGACCTTGTTCTATTTGTTTCCTTGGCGGTCTAGTCAACAAGAGTCCTCTCTTGGGTGGAGGTTGAGCTTCCTTCTTAACTAGTGATACCTGGCCCTCTTTACATCCCTTCATTTGGAATTCAATTGTTTTGGCTTCCTTGAAATTTTCAGCTAGGGTATGCTTGGCAACCCTTTTTACAAACATGGAAATAGAAGAATGGAGAGCATTAGCATATACCTCAATTCGTAACTCTTGAGTGGGTTTAGCTTTGGGTTGAAATTTGTTCAGAATAGTGGTGAATCATTGATTGAAGTCTTTAACTTTTTCTTTTGAACTCATGGTGGCAATGAACGGTTCAATCATTAAAGATCCTATAGTGGTTTCTTCTACAAATTTGTCTAAAAAAACCTTTTTAAACTTCCTCCAGCTAGTTATGAACCCTAGAAGAAATTTAAAATACCACATTGAGGGTGAATTCTCAAAGGTATAGGGAAAAATCCTATATGCTACATCCTCATGTTAGACATTCATTAGTCTAATAGCTAGTATGAACTTTTTAATGTGGTCTTCAGGCAATCCGGAGGTTTCAGGGTCAAACTTAGGAAGTAACTTTTCTGGATGTCGAGAGAGGTTATGTACCTGTCCAGGGATTGCCAGAGAATCTATGGCCAACCATGGTTGATTATTTTGAGGTGGGTTTATCCTTTCTTAATTATGATAATTTTTATCCTCCATGTCGTCTGACTCTGAAGCTGAGTGATCTGAGTTAAAATAGTCTAGCTCAGAGTAGTTACCAGCTGGTGTTTTGGGGATCAGATTAAGGAGACGTTCAATCTTGGTGAGGGAGAAATATATCAGGTCTTCTACTATGTGAACAAAAATCTGGTCGGGGGTGTCAACCACTAGTCTGCTTACTTGTTTTCTATGATTGAATAATGGAGCTAAGGGTAATGATCCAATTTTTTGGGCGTAATCTCTTGTGATTCTTATGAACTGGTTCAACTCCTCGTGAGGAAGAGTGTAAGGTATTTCAGGGAATAGTTGTTCTTCCTCTTGCTGGGGTGAGTTACTTGTTTCAAGAGTCCTTAGTGTATGTGGGATGTCTTGAGAATGACTAGCCATGCATGTGGGATGTTTTGAATCTATAGGCTATGAGAAATATTATATCAGAAACATTGTTAATCATTCATTCAACAATCCCTCCTTCTAGTGCAAATTTTGTTGAGGGGTCCTAAATCCCTTTAACTCAACAGCAGGAACCAAACCAACCATAGAGGCCCAATTAGACTCTGCAACATTTGATGGTGGAATGGTTCTCCATATCTTTTGATCAGGCCAATTTATCGATGGGATTCACATAGTGATCTACATGATACCTTCTTGCGAAAGTTCCTCCTTCAGTTTAAACGTTCTCTATTTTGTATTTTCTTTTATTAGATGGGTCTGATAAAACAATGTGTGCTGGTATAAACCAGCTGGAAAAGGGGGGGTTCTTAACTACTGAAGAAGGATGAGATCGGGATAATCCTTGTGCTCAAGCATGCAGACAAAGATATTCACACCTGTGACAAGCCTAGTGCTAATACATCAACTTGTTGGGATTTCAATTATTTACTGAGATACAATTATCGAAAGAAGACATACATGCAATAAAATGATGGCAAGAAAAATAGTTTCCTTAGCTTTAGCGTTAATCACACATTAACACAACAATTTTCTTTCACCATTAGAGGCAAGAACTACAAAAAATATTGAAACAACTAACTTATCAATAGATTCATAAAATCTTACTCATTACAACATCCATTCATGAAATAAAGTCGGAAGTAATTCCTCCTCAAATCCAATCACACCCGCCTTTGATGAAAAACAAAAGTTTGTCTCAGGTCCTAAACATGACTTCTCAATTAAGGTAGTTCAAAAATAGTTCTTTACAATTCCACAAATGAGGGTCTTTGGAAAAAACCATCGACCTTTGCTAAAAGGTCAATCCTCTTATTTATAATGAATCATTAACTAAAAATAGCTATTAAAAGTGCAAGATAAGCAAAACAAAATATCGCCACATGGTGCTTTCATCTATATGCCTTCTAAGAGTCATCAGATAGTTTTACTAGAGTGGATGACTCTTGTCATACTCCGACCATTTGAAGAATACTTCCTCACATGTGTTGGCATATAGGAACCTATGTTGGTCCATCAGGGTTGAAATAATTTCTTTCACTTCTACTGCCTGTGTTCAGTACTTGACTATTTTAACACTTAACAGCTGCAAAACTGCTCGATCCTTGATTGGATGCTCCATGAATTTTTGTACCTGACCTAGCACCATGCTGTCCACCTTTGCTATCTTTGATTTCCATACTAAGTCTTGTTCCGCATGTTGCTTAAATATGTCATGCAGGTCGACAAAGTCCTCGGGTGAGCTGAATTTTGGGAGATTGATGTCTTTCATCTCCCGATTAATCTTTACCTAGCTCTTTTCGAAATCGACCCATTTCTCCTGAATCTCCCGCTAAGGTTCCTGGACCATTTTCACCCAGTATTCAATCACTTTCCTGATTCGATCTATGATGATGTCCCTCATCATATGAATGTCGTGATCTTCGACGTCTCGGACCTTTTGATCCATGCTGATGTAATCAATCCTTTCTACTTCTTGGTGAGCCTTCTCAAATTTCCATGTCCTTGCAGGTCGCTAGCGCCATAAGGGTGTATTTTTGGAAATCGACTATAACTTCAGTGAAGAGGTGTCATTCATTTGTGAATTTGTCATAGGCATCTTGAAATTCACTTCTCAAAAAAATCGTGGCATTTGTGGAGTTATGATAGTATTTCCAAATGGCGTAGATTCTCCAACTCCTTAAGTTCAACGACTAGCTCCTTTTCATCCCTTCTTGCTCATCCAGTGTGGCGTATGTGATATCCATCCCTGCACCGATAAGCTCGATGTTCTTGGCATGTTCTGTGCTAAGAAGCTTCTCCTTTGTGGTGATGAGAATTGAACTATCCAACATAAGCCTCCTCTTCTTAGTGGTTCTCTTCATGATGGCTTTTCTCCTTTGGTCATAGGTGATCGCTTGTATTTCGACGACCTCATCAACCGATTCAGGGATTTGTTGTTCTCCCTAGGTTAGAGTATTTCCTATGCTCTTGACTGTGTGTACCTATTCTAGGATGGGTTCCTGAACTTCTTCCATATGTCCTGATGGCTCGACCTCCATTTGTTGCTCATCGACTGGTGAGGTATCGACCAAAACTGAAGCACCAGGGGTTGGACAAAGGCTTTCTTCGTGTAGGTTTTTATGACCAAATCTGCCCTGGAAGTGTACTCCAATTGCCTTGCAGTACCAGAAGAAGAACCTTCACTTGTTTCATCTTCCTTTAGCTTGGGTGCTCTTGGCGAGTGTCTGATGGTTGGCTTTCTCGATGAAATTTTACCTACAGCTAGAACATAGTTAGAGACCATGTAAGAAATCAGATGCATATATAAATCACGATCACCAAATTGAAAAAATTGAACACATACCTCTACAGCTTGTTTAACCTGGTTTTGATAATTTGAGGATCAACAAAGTCTCAAGATGCTTTATTTTCTTCTTCGGATGCTCTAGAGTTCAAACTTGTGCACAGAATGAAATTTTTCAAAACCATTCTAGAGATTTAAACAAGGATGAACTTACCTTGTCACACCATCCATTCAATTCGGGTTATGAGTGTAGTTTTATTAAATCTGTCACCAGACCTTCAAACACATTTAAAATTAAATTAGATTGTGGGTTGACGACGCGGGCACGAGTTGTAACGTGGCCTATTGGTGATTTCAAATTGTTTTTTCTCAATCAGTGCACAAGGTAGCAACAAATGTGGGATGAAGCATTAACTGGTCTATTAAATGTCATAATCCGATCGTATATTATACTGAAAACATCCCATCGTTTCGCTAGTCTAGTTGGTGAGTCGGGGTCAGGATTCTGCTTCAAACCCTTTTCATTGATATCTTCTTTCAAAAGATCTGACATTGATCGATCTTGCCATACATAGATGATGTGGAAATGCTGACTAGGAGGTGTGACTAGGACCCAAGGAACCTTAATATGACTCAGGAAGAAACTAGGTCGTACGACACTCTTACATGATAAAGACACGTGGAACTCAAGACCAATGTCATTTACTCATGTTAATCAGAATTGTGACTTTTCCTAAACTGCATGTTCTAAAATCTGATCCTACCTTGACGACGCCAAAAAGTATCAAGGATCAACGATCAATGATAAGCCTACCCAAGTTCTCCTGGATCGACTCTCTCGAAAAAGTCCCAATGTCGAAAGTGTATTGGGGATCAACGATCGCCGATATGTTTATCGCAGATAAAAATGATTGTTTTAACCTTTCTAGATTTCCGTGACCCAGATAAAGCGCATCGGTCATCGGATATCGGTTATTTCTTTACGACCTTTGTCAATGTCTATCCTTCCTGTATTTTGCCGATGTCGATGGGGATCGACTATCTCCTGGATTTTGTGGAGAATATCTTATGAAAACCAACTCTGCCTTCTATTGAAGTCGACGATGCATCGACGATCGACGATTAGTGTAACTGTGTGGCCACTTTGCCTGCTTGAATTTTTCGGACGTCGAACATAAGCACGTTAGGTGCAATGTTAGTTGTAAATTCTTAGTTCGGATGTCAAGTTATTTTAGACACGAGGTTTCATAAGTTCTAACAAACCTGACTTGATTCATAAGAGTCATGAAAACAAAACAACAATAAACATTCCCCAAAGTGAAATCAATTTAGACAGTAAAAGAAAACGGTACCCAAAAAGTGATAAAATTTCATAAGGCTTTTAAGGTGTGTTGAGTGCTCAACAGTATGATAAATGTTCTTCCTTTTTTCATATTCGCTATGCTTCTACCCATAATTATATAAAATTCTTATCTGTTATACAATTTGATTTCCTTTGATCTGTAGGATGTTATGACTCCATGCTTAATGGAATGCCTCTACATAAAAAAAATTCCCTCTCCCTTTCTTTCTCAGTCTTGTTGATCCACTCAATATAAACATGTTTTAATCATTTATATTTTTATGGGTATTGGGCTTGTTCTTAAAGCAGTCTAAGAAAAAATCCTGGTGCTAACAACTTGCACTTTTCTCTCGACGACCCCCCATATTTCAAGGAAATTATTCCTTTAGTTAACTCATGAACCCTCTCATAAATCACCCTCCCTCTATCATAGAGGTTTAGGATACCATATTAGTTGAAGGAGCATACACCAATCCTTATTCTACTAATAAAACTTTTATCTATAGATGGATTTCCTACAACATTATGCCTCTGGCTCCTTCTCTGAATACAACTTTGACTTTATAAAATCCCTAATGGATTTATGCAGTGAACTCAACAATTTAACCTTCCAAAGTATTCTACACCTAGAAGTCCACAACACGAGAGATCTAATGATGTAGATGAAGAAGAGTTTCTATACTTTCAATAGTTTATTTATATATCCTTTTGACCTGATCTTTGTATTCTGGGGCTTCTTGTAGCTAATCTAACCACTAAAAAAAATCTCCAGGGAACTTGATCCAAAATATCTCATATTGGTCACTAACATTCTTTGAATAGAAATTAGTGATTTTTACAACCCTGAAGTTTTTTTTATCACAACTCAACTTCTTGCTGTATGAACACATCACACTTTCTAATTTTCCACCATTTCTCAACATCAAAATTGTAGATATGATGAGGCATCCTTTAAAATATCTCTTTAAATCTCAATCCAGACAATGGAACCATTTTTTGGCGCAAAATCAGGACCAGGGTTCTCGAAGGTTACCAATAAAAGGCACTATTATAGTCTAGGAATGTTGACATATTCAACCTTCCACAAGGGAAGTAGATCTCACCTGAAGCATAGCCAAACATTACGAGGTGAGGGGAGTTAAGGAGAACGCAACATCATATCTAGCTTTGCACTTCGTATATTAATATATTAACACCCAAAGACATGCAATGATAATGATCAAATACTAGATAGATAAAAAGGAAGTAATCATGCAACATAAACATGGATCCATGCATAGCATAATAGATCAATGAGAAAGAAACTTTAAGGGGCCAAAAAAATTCATTATATTAACATCATCATCTTCATTATCATACTATCATACAACACATATATTTCTCATATGTCTTCTTGCGCAATGAGATATAATCCCTTATACTCGTTATATACTCAAAACCTTATTGTGAAATCTGAGTAATACCAACAAGGACCATTAAGATATGTCATTATGAATGTACTAACCCAATCCCAACCCAAACAATGATAACAATAGTGACAATATCACTTTTTTTCTCTCCCATTCGCTCATTAACCTTTTTCTCATCACACTTCCTTCTTATTTATACTTTTCCTTTGTTGCTTCTTGGATTCCTTCTTCCATTATCTTCTCGACTTATCATTGGTGCTTGATGCTATTGACCTTTTTCTGTTTCTTTTCCAACTGATACGTGACGCTTTTGACTATTTCTATTTTTTTTATACTTTCAGTTATCCCTTAGTGCTTCTGACCATTTCTGTTTCTTTTAATCTTCCAGATGGAACGTAGCGCTTTCCCAAAATTTCAGCATTTCCAAAATGGAGGGACCAACAAGAACAATTGGGACAATGGCATTGTTGTTTTTTTTTTAACTGAAACGGTTATATTTTATTCATTGGGTAAAGGGTTGGACTTGCACCATGGCAACCAACATTACAAAACATCTTTTTCTGCTACTTTTCCTATTACAATATGCAGATTACTCATGTATTACAGGGATGGAATGAACTTTTGTCGTTTAGGAGTAGCTGCCCTTTTCCGAGAGTGCAACCTTTGTTTGCCAGAAGGTCTGCTTCGCTGTTAGAATTTCTGAGGATGTGGAAGAATTTGTAGGAGTCAAAGTCGAGCAGGATTCTCTTTAATCTATTCATCGATTTGTTGAGACTTGCATTGGTCAACCTTTTGTCTGTGTTTAAATTTTTTATTAGGATCTCTGAGTCTCCGAGTGCTTGGAATTCTTTGTATCCTCTATCTCTGGCTATTTGACAGGCTTTGATCA
>JZKD02S0020808.1:171574-195522 GCA_000966675.3 Picea glauca | reverse complement strand
GACAAAGACAAAGAATCCTTTGCCTACGAAATAGCTCTTGATTCCTTCATTGGTTAACGGGGTCCAGTTTCTTTTAATCCAATCCTCTACCGACTTAGGCGAGGGCCAGAGGCCCATGAACTGGCCTATGAGGCCTTTCTCGGCTAGGTTTAGCGCTGCTTTGCATGTTTCTGCTTCTGGGAGGGCTACCGTTGGAATGGTGTTCATCCTCTTTACAAACTTCTGTTGGCTGACAGAAGTTTGTCTCTTGGAGTTCAGATCGATCAGGGCTTTGAACGCTGTGACTTCTGGAGGAGGGGGCGAGGGATCCAAACCCCCTGAGGGCAACATGTCTGAGCGCAACTCTCTAATCCGCTGGAGTAGTCTTTCAAACGGGAAGGGAAGAGGGGAGACGAGGAGAAGGGATGGGGGCGGCCCTGGGGGGCCGAGAACGGGGAGGCCCAGCAGCAGGGGCTGCCAGGCAGGGAGGCCGCAGAAGGCAGCTGGAGGGCGCGAAGCTGTTAGGGCAGCGAGCTCGATGTTAATTCTGGCCTTATGCGTCCACGGGACAATGGCATTGTTAAGTACCAAATATTTGCAAATATAATCTCCACACAAGATACAAAGACAAATATAGAAATTCTCCTTTATTATTAAGAAAACCCTTAGGGTAGGACAACACCACACAATAGATCCTTTTAAGGAAGGGATACACTCTTGATCACTTGCCTCTTCTAGGGAGAAACCTCCTCATGAGATACACTCCAAATACAATACTTCTTCATCATTCTCATTACATTGTTTACACCTTTTTATATAATACTACCTACCACCTAAGAACATTCTAGAGGAGGAACCTTCTAGTAAGCCCTCTTACATTTATTGTGTTCACACTAGGACTTATTTATTAAAAGTGGCCTCCATACATAACAATACATATCTACTATTATTCCCCTTAGGTACCTCCCTAGGTACCCCATATTATCCCCCTAGCTACACTACATTCCATACCCCTTAGGATAGCATTGTCCTCAATGCTTTTTATTCGGAAGTACAACCATATACTAGGGTCCCATGAATAGGTGTGTACCATAATTCTAAAGTAGGCTGGAGAACCGGGGTCCCATGTAGAAGTTCTAGCCACCATGTTGAATTAGTCCAAATGTTGTTGTAAACTTGGGTCCCATTCCCAAGTTCTCATACTAAATCCATGCTAAATATATCAGAACTCAATAGCCATTTAAAAATGATGCTCCAAAGATCAATACTCGTCATGTGAATCCAAATATGTAGAGCCAACCAAAAACACATCCATTAGTATTAGAGAATAACAAAATTGAAG
The DNA here is from genome assembly GCA_000966675.3 of Picea glauca. Classification (NCBI taxonomy): domain Eukaryota; kingdom Viridiplantae; phylum Streptophyta; class Pinopsida; order Pinales; family Pinaceae; genus Picea; species Picea glauca. Next base: position 194,201 of record JZKD02S0020808.1, on the reverse strand, counting down.
AAGAGTATTTATAGAAGTCTCTTGACTACTCTCCAAGATGTGCTCTACAGAAGGTGGAGTAGAGTCATCAAATATAAGATGAAAGTGGTTGTCATGCCAAAAATTTCAACTATTCATATACCAATCATCACAATCGTCTTTGAAATCATACCAAGCATATCTTTTTTTATTATTTTATGTGATGATGTAATTGTCAATGATATCCATACGACATCTTTCCCGAGTTATAAGTTTTATATCTTGAAATTTTGGAACATTTGTTTGGAGGATCTCAATATCTTGAATATATTTTTCAAACAACATTATAATATTTTGCATGCCCATGAGGGTTTAAGAGAATTTTTTTTTATAGGTTGTAGCATCTCGCATATCATTGAAAGAACTAAATATAATATACCAAAAGAAATATTTGAAAATACTCTATCCAATGGCACTAATATAGCATCAATATGAGCACCTTTTCAAAAATTTTGAGCTTGCAGTCCCGCAGTTCACGATAAAACCCTGAAAATTGTTAATTTTAAATCATCTATATCTTCACTTTTGAAGATACGATTCAGACGATTTATTTTTTGAAATTGGAAAATTTTGTGAGAATAACTCATATATACAATTTTTTTGGGAGAATTTGGCACCAAGTTCTATGGAAACTCATAAAGTCTCACTGTTGTTCTATGAAAAAATGTTAAGAATCTGAATAGATCTACCAATATAATAACTAGAAATATTGAATACACAATAGATCCACTAAGCAAGATATAAGAAACCACACTTTATTATATCAAAACCCTTGAAGTAGAGCAACACCATACAATGGATCCTATTATGGAAGGGATCCTCTCCTGTTCACTTGTCTTTTTGAGGGGGCATCCTCCTATTGAGCTACCACTCCAAATACAATACTTCTCTTCATATTTCATTACATTGCTTGAACCCCTTTATAGAGTGCTACCATCATCTAAGATCATTCTAGAGGAGGAATCTTCTACAAGTAGAACCTTCTAAGAATTTCTTTTATATTTATTATATCTAATTACCCATTTATTATATTTAATTACCATAGTGGGCCTTATTTAATAATATAGTGGACCTAGTCCACTTTACATTGAATGACCTCCACTATTATCACTATGGGCCCTTTGGGCCCCACTACTACCTCTCTAGCTACCTTACATTCCATCCCTCTTATGAAAGCATTGTCCTCAACGTTTGATGTACAACCATATACCAGGGTCCCATGGATAATTGTGAACCATAATGCTGAAGAAGACTGAAGAACCAAGGCCCCATGTAGAAAGGAAAGCCACCATGATGAAGTAGTCCAACTGCCATTGTAAACCAGGGTCCCATGTCCAAATGCTTATGTGAACTCCACACAAAAGATATCGGCACCCAATAACCAACTGAAAATGATGCTCCCAATACTGACACCTATCATGTGGATTCAAATAAGAATATTCATCCACATAGTGGAAGAGGATCAAAGATGAATCTGAAAGGAACAATACCACTGTAAAATATGTAGGCTGGACATTGGTAACTAGCTCCTAGTGTGAGACATTGATTTTCTCTACAAAAGGTGGAGTAGTGTCATCAAATAAAATATGGAAGTGGTTGTCATTCCAGAGATAACAACTATCCATATACCAATAACTGCAATCGGCCTTGAGATCATACCAAGAATATATTTCTTGATTATATTCATCTCTGATGTTCGACATAATAAATCTCTCTTGCATGTTATCCCATGAATTTTGAATACTGCGGAAACTATCATTGAGGTTGTTTGTGAGACCATCTACAAAGGCATCCAATTTATCATTCAATGTCTCATACAATTGAGATTTGAATGTTTCAAGAATTTCTTTGAGGGCTTGAGAGGAAATATCCATCTGATATCCTATAAACTCTTCGGTCCCACAGCTGTTACAAAAAAACCCAAAAAATAGAACAATAACTTACTGCAGAAAATCGCGGCGTTATCCAGAAAAAAATTGAAAACTGCTGAATTTAAAATGCTCATAACTTCACTTCCTAGACTCCGTTTCGACTGATTTTTTTTTTGAAATTGGGTGAAATTGTGAGAGGAACTCAGATCTATAATTTGTTTTGAAAAATTCATCCTCTATCTACTACATAAATAAAAATTGCGTCGTCGTCTGTAGAAAAAACCCTGAAAAATTGCAGATTTTAAAACTTTAATATCTTGACTTCCCAGACTCGGTTTCGGGCGATTTTGTATTTAAACTTGGATGTTTTTATGAGAGGAACTCAGATCTACAACATGTTTCTGTAGATATTTCATAGAAATATGCCGAAAATTTCTGGAATGTCGCGGCCCTCTTTTTTTTTTCCTGAAAAACAATCTGCAAAATTAAAAAAGATTTGTCCACAATGTCTGCCAAGGAAAGTGCTCTGATACCACTTGTTAAGAATCTGAATAGATCTACCAATATAATAACTTCAAATACTAAATATACAATAGATCCACTAAGCAAGATATAAGAAACCACATTTTGTTATATCAAAACCCTTGAGGTATGGCAACACCATACAATGGATCCTATTATGGAAGGATCCTCTCCTGTTCACTTGCCTCTTCGAGGGGGTATACTCCTATTGAGCTACCGCTCCAAATACAATACTTCTCTTCATATCTCATTACATTGCTTGAACCCCTTTATATAGTGCTACCATCACCTGAGAACATTCTAGAGAAGAAATTTTCTAGAAGTAGAACCTTTTAAGAAGTCATCTTACATTTATTATATCTGATTACCCATTTATTATATCTAACTACCATAGTGGGTCTAATTTAATAATATAGTGGACCTATTCCATTTTACATTGAATGACCTCCACTATTATCACTATCGGCCCTCTGGGCCCCCTACTACCTCTCTAACTACCTTACATTCCATCTCTCTTATGAAAGCGTTGTCCTCAACGCTTGATGTACGACTATATACCGGGGTCCCATGGATAATTGTGGACCATAATGCTGAAGAAGACTGAAGAACCAAGGTCCCATGTAGAAAGGAAAGTCACAATGATAAAGTAGTCCAACTGCCATTGTAAACCAGGGTCTCATGTCCAAATGTTCATGTGAACTCCACACGGAAGATATCGACACCCAATAACCAACTGAAAATGATGCTCCCTATACTAACAGCTATCATCTGGATCCAAATAAGAATATCCATCCACATAGTGGGAGAGAATCAAAGATGAATTTGGAAGGAACAATATCACTGTAAAATATGCAGGCTGGACATTGGTAATCAGCTCCTGATGTGAGACATTGATTTTCTATACAAAAGGTGGAGTAGTGTCATCAAATAAAATATGAAAGTGATTGTCATCTCAGAAATGACAACTATCCATATACCAATCATCACAATCGGCCTCGAGATCATACCAAGAATATATTTCTTTATTATGTTCATCCCTGATGTCCGCCATAATAAATCTCTCTTGCATGTTATCCAACAAATTTTGAATACTACGGAAACTATCATTGAGGTTGTTTGTGAGGCCATCTACAAAGACATCCAATTTATCATTCAATGTCTCATACAATTGAGATTTGAATGTTTCAAGAATTTTTTTGATGGCTTGAGAGGAAATAGCCATCTAAGACCCTATGAACTTATCAGTCCCACAGCTGTCACAAAAAAACTCAAAAAATAAAACAATAAAATACTGCAGAAAATCGCGACGTTTTCCGGAAAAACCTTGAAAAAATGTTGAATTTAAAATGCTCATAAGTTCACTTCCTAGACTCCGTTTTGGCAGATTTTTTTTTTTAAATTGGGTGAAATTGTGAGAGAAAATCATATCTGTAATTTGTTTGGAACATTCCATCACTCTTATGAAAATGTTGTCCTCAACGCTTGATGTACAACCATATACCAGGGTCCTATTGATAATTGTGGACTATAATGCTGAAGAAGACTGAAGAACCAAGGTCCCATGGAGAAATGAAAGCCATCATGATGAAGTAGTCCAAGCGCCATTGTAAATCAGGGTCCCATGTCCAAATGCTCATGTGAACTCCACACGGAAGATATCGACACCCAATAACCAACTGAAAATGATGCTACCAATACTAACACCTATCATGTGGATCCAAATTAGAATATTCATCCACATAGTGGAAGAGGATTAAAGATGAATCTGGAAGGAACAATGCCACTGTAAAATAAACAGACTGGACGTTGGTAACTAGCTCCTGATATGAGAACTTGATTTTCTCTACAAAAGATGGAATAGTATCATCAAATAAAATATGGAAGTGGTTGTCATCCCAGAAATGATAACTATCCATATACCAATCATCGCAATCGGCCTCGAGATCATAGCAAGAATATATTTCTTGATTATATTCATCCCGTATGTCCACCATAATAAATCTTTTTTGCATGTTATCCAATGAATTTTGAATACTACGGAAACTATAATTGAGGTTGTTTGTGAAGCCATCTATAAAGACATCCAATTTATCATTCAATGTCTCATACAATTGAGATTTAAATGTTTCAAGAATTTCTTTGAGAGCTTGAGAGGAAATAATCATCTGAGACTCTATGAACTCTTCGGTCCCACAACCGTCACGAAAAAACTCAAAAAATATAACAATAACTTACTACAGAAAATCGCAGCGTTTTCCGCAAAAACCCTGAAAAATTGCTGAATTTAATATGTTCATAACTTCACTTTCGAGACTCCGTCTCGGCTGATTTTTTTTTGAAATTAGGTGAAATTGTGAGAGGAACTCATATCTGTAATTTGTTTTGGAAAATTCGGCGTCTAGCTGCTACGGAAATAAAAAATTACGTCGTCGTCTGCAGACAAAACCTTGAAAAATTACAGATTTTAAAACTTTAATATCTTGACTTCCCGGACTCTGCTTTGGGCTATTTGTTTTTTCAACCTGGGTGTTTTTATGAGAGGAACTCAAATCAACAACCTGTTTCTACAAATATTGCATAGAAATATGTCGAAAATTTCTGGAATGTCGCGGTCCTCTTTTTTTTTCTTGAAAAAAAATCTGCGAAAATAAAAAAGATTTTCCCACAATGTGTGCCAAGGAAAGTGTTCTGATACCACTTGTTAAGAACCTAAATAGATCTACCAATATAATAACCTCAAATAATGAATACACAATAGATCCACTAAGCAAGATATAAGAAACCACATTTTATTATATCAAAACCCTTGAGGTAGGACAACACTATACAATGGATCCTATTATGGAAGGATCCTCTCTTGTTCACTTATCTCTTCGAGGGGGCATCCTCCTATTGAGATACCGCTCCAAATACAGTACTTCTCTTCATATCTCATTACATTGCTTGAACCCCTTTATATAGTGCTACTATCACTTGAGAACATTTTAGAGCAGAAATTTTCTGGAAGTAGAACCTTCTAAGAAGTCCTCATACATTTATTATATCTGATTACCGATTTATTATATCTAACTACCATAGTGAGCCTTATTTAATAATATAGTGGACTTAGTCCATCCTACATTGAATAACCTCCACTATTATCATTATGGGCCCTTTGGGACCTCCTACTACCTCTCTAGCTACCTTACATTCCATCTCTCTTATGAAAGCGTTGTCCTCAATGCTTGATGTACAACCATATACCAGGGTCCCATGGATAATTGTGGACCATAATGCTGAAGAAGACTGAAAAACTAAGGTCCCATGTAGAAAGGAAAGTCATCATGATGAAGTAGTCCAACCTCCATTATAAACCAGTGTCCCATGTCCAAATGCTCATGTGAACTCCACACGGAAGATATCGGCACCCAATAACCAACTGAAAAGGATGCTCCCAATATTGACACCTATCATGTCGATCCAAATAAGAATATTAATCCACATAGTGGGAGAGGATCAAATATGAATCTGGAAGGAATAATATCACTGTAAAATATGCAGGCTGGATGTTGGTAATTAGCTCCTGATGTGAGACATTGATTTTCTCTACAAAAGGTGGAATAATGTCATCAAATAAAATATGAAAGTGGTTGTCATCCCAGAAATGACAACTATCCATATACCAATCATCGCAATCGGCTTCGAGATCATACCAAGAATATATTTCTTGATTATGTTCATTCCTGATGTCCATCATAATAAATCTCTCTTGCATGTTATCCAATGAATTTTGAATACTACGGAAACTATTATTGAGGTTGTTTGTGAGGCCATCTACAAAGGCATCCAATTTATCATTCAATGTCTCATACAATTGAGATTTTAATGTTTAAAGAATTTCTTTGAGGGATTGAGAGGAAATAACCATCTGAGACCCTATAAACTCTTCGGTCCCATAGCCATCATGAAAAAATTCAATAAATAAAACAATAACTTACTGCAGAAAATCGCGACGTTTTTTGGTAAAACACTAAAAAACCGTTGAATTTAAAATGCTCATAACTTCACTTCCTAGATTTCGTTTGGGCTGATTTTTTTTTTGAAATTGGTTGAAATTTTGAGAGGAACTCAGATTTGTAATTTGTTTTGAAAAATTCGGCCTTCATCTGCTACAGAAATAAAAAATTGCGCCGTCGTCCGCAGAAAAAACACTGAAACATTGCAGATTTTAAAACTTTAATATCTTGACCTCATGAACTCCGTTTCGGGCGATTTGTTTTTCAACTTGAGTGTTTTTATGAGAGGAACTCAGATATACAACCTGTTTCTGCAGATATTGCATAGAAAAATGCTGAAAATTTCTGAAATTATGCGACCCTCTTTTTTTTTTTCCTCAAAAAATATCTGCAAAAATAAAAAAGATTTGCCCACAATATCTGCCAACGAAAGTGCTCTGATACCACTTGTTAAGAACCATAATAGATCTACCAATATAATAACCTCAAATACTAAATATACAATAGATCCACTAAACAAGATATAATAAAACACATTTTATTATATCAAAACCCTTGAGGTAGGGAAACACCATACAATGGATCCTATTATGGAAGAGATCCTCTCCTGTTCATTTGCCTCTTCGAGGGGGCATCCTCTTATTGAGCTACCGCTCCAAATACAATACTTCTCTTCATATCTCATTACATTATTTGAACCCCTTTATATAGTGCTACCATTGCCTAAGAACATTCTAGAGGAGGAATCTTCTAGAAGTAGAACCTTCTAAGAAGTCCTCTTACATTTATTATATCTAATTACTCATTTATTATATCTAACTACAATAGTGGGTCTTATTTAATAATATATTGGACCTAGTCCACCTTACATTGAATGACCTCCAATATTGTCACTATGGGCCCTCCTACTACCTCTCCAGCTACCTTACATTTCAGCCCTCTTGTGAAAGCGTTGTTCTCAACGCTTGATGTACAACCATATACCAGGGTCCCATGGATAATTGTGGACCATAATGCTGAAGAAGACTGAAGAGCCAAGGTCCTATGTAGAAAGGAAAGCCACCATGATGAAGTAGTCCTACCGCCATTATAAACCAGGGTCCCATGTCCAAATGCTCATGTGAACTCAACACAGAAGATATCGGCACCCAATAACCAACTGAAAATGATGCTCTCAATATTGACATCTATCATCTGGATCGAAATAAGAATATTTATCCACATAGTGGGAGATGATCAAATATGATTTTGGAAGAAACAATACCATTGTAAAATATGCAGGCTGGACGTTGGTAACTAACTCCTGATGTGAGACATTGATTTTCTCTACAAAAGGTGGAGTAGTGTCATCAAATAAAATATGGAAGTCGTTGTCATCCCATAAATGACAACTATCCATATACAATCATCGGAATCGACCTCGAGATCATACCAAGAATATATTTCTTGATTATATTCATCCATGATGTCTGCCATAATAAATTTGTCTTGCATATTATTCAATAAATTTTGAATACTACGGAAACTATCATTGAGGTTGTTTGTGAGACCATCTACAAAGGAATCCAATTTATCATTCAATGTCTCATACAATTGAGATTTGAATATTTCAAGAATTTCTTTGAGGGATTGAGAGGAAATAACCATCTGAGACCCTATAAACTCTTCGGTACCATAGCCGTCACGAAAAAACCCAAAAAATATTACAATAACTTACTGTAGAAAATCGCGGCATTTTCCGAAAAAACACTGAAAAACTGCTGAATTTAAAATGTTCATAACTTCACTTCTCAGACTCTGTTTCGACTGATTTTTTTTTTGAAATTGGGTCAAATTGTGAGAGGAACTCAGATCTATAATTTGTTTTGAAAAAATTGTCCTCCAGCTACTACAAAAATAAAACATTGCATCATTATTCGTAGAAAAAACCCTGAAAAAATTACAGATTTTAAAACTTTAATATCTTGACATCCCGGACTCCGTTTCAGACGATTTTTTTTTTTTAAATTGGGTGTTTTTATGAGAAGAACTCATATCTACAACCTGTTTCTATAGATATTGTATTGAAATATGTTGAAAATTTCTGAAATGTCGTGGCTCTTTTTTGTTTTTTCCTGAAAAATAAAATCTGCAAAGATAAAAAAGATTTGCCCATAACGTCTGCCAAGGAAAGTGCTCTGATACCACTTGTTAAGAACCTGAATAGATCTACCAATATAATAACCTTAAATACTGAATACACAATAGATCCACTAAGCAATATATAAAAAACCACATATTATTATATCAAAACCCTTGAGGTAGGGCAACACCATACAATGGATTCTATTATGGAAGAGATCCTCTTCTGTTCACTTGTCTCTTCGGAGAGCATCCTCCTATTGATCTACCACTCCAAATACAATATTTTTATTCATATCTTATTACATTTCTTGAATCCCTTTATATAGTGCTACTATCACCTAAGAACATTCTAGAGGAGAAATCTTCTAGAAGTAGAACCTTCTAAGAAGTCCTCTTACATTTATTATATCTGATTACTCATTTATTATATCTAACTACCATAGTGGGCTTTATTTAATAATATAGTAGACCTAGTTCACCCTACATTGAATGACCTCTATTATTATCACTATGGACCCTCTAGGCCCACCTACTACCTCTTTATCTACTTTACATTCCATCCCTCTTATGAAAGCGATGTCCTCAATGCTTGATGTACAACTATATACCAGGGTCCCGTGGATAATTGTGGACCATAATGGTGAAGAAGACTGAAAAACCAAGGTCCAATGTAGAAAGGAAAGCCACCATGATGAAGTAGTCCAACCTCCATTGTAAACTAGGTTCCCATGTACAAATGCTCATGTGAACTCCACACGGAAGATATCGGCACCCAATAACCAACTGAAAATGATGCTCCCAATATTGATACCTATCATGTGGATCCAAATAAGAATATTCATCCACATAGTGGGAGAGTATCAAAGATGAATCTGGAAGGAACAATGCCACTATAAAATATGCAGGCTGGACATTGGGAACTAGCTCCTGATGTGAGACGTTGATTTTCTCTACAAAAGGTGGAGTAGTGTCATCAAATAAAATATGGAAGTGGTTGTCATTCCAGAAATGACAACTATCCATATATCAATCATTACAATCGGCCTCGAGATCATACCAAAAATATATTTTTTGATTATATTCATCTTCAATATCCGCCATAATAAATATTTCTTGCATGTTATCCCATGAATTTTGAATACTACGGAAACTATCATTGAGGTTGTTTGTGAGGCCATCTACAAAGACATCCAATATGCCGAAAAGTTTTGAAATGTCGCGGCCCTTTTTTTTTTCCTGAAAAGAAATCTGCAAAAAGAAATAAGATTTGCCCACAATGTCTGCCAAGGAAAGTTCTCTGATACCACTTGTTAAGAACCTAAATAGATCTACCAATATAATAACCTCAAATACTGAATATACAAAAGATTCACTAAGCAAGATATAAGAAACCGCATTTTATTATATCAAAATCCTTGAGGTAGGACAACACCATACAATGGATCCTATTATGGAATGGATCCTTTCCCATTCACCTTCCTTTTCGAGGGGGCATCCTTCTATTGAGATACCACTCCAAATACATTACTTCTCTTCATATCTCATTACATTGCTTGATCCCCTTTATATAGTGTTACCATCACTTAAGAACATTTTAGAGGAGGAATTTTCTAGAAGTAGAACCTTCTAAGAAGTCTTCTTACATTTATTATATCTAATTATCCATTTATTATATCTAACTACCATATTGAGCCTTATTTAATAATATAGTGGATTTAGTCCACCTTACATTGAATGACATCTACTATTATCACTATGGGCCCTCTAGGCCCCCCTACTACCTCTCTAGCTACCTTACATTCCATCCCTTTTATGAAAGCGTTGTCCTCAACGCTTGTTGTACAACCATATACCAGGGTCCCATGGATAATTGTGGACCATAATGTTGAAGAAGACTGAAGAACCAAAGTCCCATGTAGAAAGGAAAGCCACCATGATGAAGTAGTCCAACCGCCATTGTAAACCAGGGTCTCATGTTCAAATGCTCATGTGAACTCCACACGAAAGATATCGGCACCCAATAACTAACTGAAAATGATGCTTCTAATACTGACACCTATCATGTGGATCCAAATTAGTATATTCATCCACATAGTGGGAGATGATCAAAGATGGATCTAGAAGGAACAATACCACTGTAAAATATGCAGGTTGGACGTTGGTAACTAGATTCTGATGTGAGACATTGATTTTCTCTACAAAAGGTGGAGTAATGTCATCAAATAAAATATGGAAGTGGTTGTCATCCTAGAAGTGACAACTATCCATATACCAATCATCGCAATAAGCCTCGAGATCATACCAAAAATATATTTCTTGATTATATTCATCCCTGATGTCCGCCATAATAAATCTCTTTTGCATGTTATCTAATGAATTTTGAATACTACGGAAACTATAATTGAGATTATTTGTGAAACCATCTACAAAGGCATCCAATTTATCATTCAATGTCTCATACAATTTGGATTTGAATGTTTCAACAATTTCTTCGAGGGATTGAGAGGAAATATCCATCTGATATCCTATAAACTCTTCGGTCCCATAGCCATCACGAAAAAACCCGAACAATAGAACAATAACTTACTGCAGAAAATTGCGGCGTTTTCCGGAAAAACTCTGAAAAACTGTTGAATTTAAAATGCTCATAACTTCACTTCTCAGACTCCGTTTTGACTGATTTGTTTTTTGAAATTGGGTGAAATTGTGAGAGAAACTCAGATCTGTGATTTATTTTAGAAAATTCAGATTCTAGCTACTACAAAAACAAAAAAATTGCACTGTCGTCCGCAGAAAAAACCTTAAAAAATTGCAGATTTTAAAACTTTAATATCTTGACTTCCCGGACTCCGTTTCGGGCGATTTTTTTTTTATCTTGGGTGTTTTTATGAGAGGAACTAAGATCTACAACCTATTTCTGTAGATATTGTATAAAAATATTCCAAAAATTTATGGAATGTCGTGACCCTCTTTTTTTTTCCTGAAAAAAATCTGCAAAAATAAAAAAGATTTGTCTACAATGTCTGCCAAGGAAAGTGCTCTGATACCACTTGTTAAGAACCTGAATAGATATACCAATATAATAACCTTAAATACTGAAAACACAATAGATCCACTAAGCAAAATATAAAAAATCACCTTTTATTATATCAAAACCCTTGAGGTAGGGCAACACCATACAATGGATCTTATTATGGAAGGATCATCTCCTGTTCACTTGCCTCTTCGAGGGGGCATCCTCTTATTGAGCTACCTTTCCAAATACAATACTTCTCTCCATATCTCATTACATTGCTTGAACCCCTTTATATAGTGCTACCATCACCTGAGAACATTCTAGAGAATGAATTTTCTAAAAGTAGACCATTCTAAGAAGTCCTCTTATATTTATTATATCCGATTACCCATTTATTATATCTAACTTCCATAGTGGGTCTTATTTAATAATATAATGGACCTAGTCCACCTTACATTGAATAATCTTCATTATTATCACTATGGGCCCTCTGGGCCCCCTTACTACTTCTCTAGCTACCTTACATTCCATCCCTCTTATGAAAACGTTGTCCTAAACGCTTGATATACAACCATATACCAGGGTCCCAGGGATAATTGTAGACCATAATATTGAAGAAGACTGAAGAACCAAGATCCCATGTAGAAAGGAAAGACACCATGATGAAGTAGTCCAACTGCCATTGTAAACTAGTGTCCTATGTCCAAATGCTCATGTGAACTCCACACGGAAGATATCGACATCCAATAACCAACTGAAAATGATGCTCCCAATACTGACAGCTATCATGTGGATCCAAATAAGAATATTCATCCACATAGTGGGAGAGGATCAAATATGAATCTGGAAGGAACAATATCACTGTAAAATTTGCACACTGGATGTTGATAATTAGCTCCTGATGTGAGACATCGATTTTCTCTACAGAAGGTGGAGTAGTGTCACCAAATAAAATATGGAAGTGGTTGTCATCCCAGAAATGACAACTATCCATATACCAATCATCGCAATCGGCCTCGAGATCATACAAAGAATATATTTCTTGATTATGTTCATCCCCGATGTCCGCCATAATAAATCTCTCTTGCATGTTATCCAATGAATTTTGAATACTACAGAAACTATCATTGATGTTGTTTGTGAGACCATTTACAAAGACATCCAATTTATCATTCAATGTCTCATACAATTGATATTTGAATGTTTCAAGAATTTCTTTGAGGGCTTGAGAGGAAATAACCATTTGAGACCCTATGAACTCTTCGGTCCCACAACCGTCACGAAAAAACCCAAAAAATAAAACAATAACTTACTGTAGAAAATCACGGCGTTTTCTGGAAAAACCTTGAAAAACTGTTGAATTTAAAATGCTCATAACTTCACTTCCTAGACTTCGTTTCGGCTGATTTTTTTTGAAATTGGGTTAAATTGTGAGAGGAACTCAGATCTGTAATTTGTTTTTGAAAATTTGTCCTCTAACTGCTACAGAAATAAAAAATTGCATCGTCATCCATAGAAAAAACGTTGAAAAATTACAGATTTTAAAACTTTAATATCTTGACTTCTCGGATTCCATTTCGGGCGATTTTTTTTTCCATATTGGGTGTTTTTATGAGAGGAACTCAAATATACAACCTGTTTCTACAGATATTGCATAGAAATATGCTGAAAATTTTTGGAATGTCGCGGCCCTCTTTTTTTTTTCTGAAAAAAAATCTGCAAAAATAAAAAAGATTTGTCCATAATGTCTGCCAAGAAAAGTGCTCTGATAGCACTTGTTAAGAACCTGAATAGATCTACCAATATAATAAACTCAAATACTGAATACACAATAGATCCACTAAGAAAGATATAAGAAACCACATTTTATTATATCAAAACCTTTAAGGTAGAGCAACACCATACAATGGATTCTATTATGGAAGGATCTTCTCCTGTTCACTTGCCTCTTCGAGGGGGAATCTTCCTATTGAGCTACCACTCCAAATACAATACTTCTCTTTATATCTCATTACATTGCTTGAACCCCTTTATATAGTGCTACCATCACCTGAGAACTTTTTAGAGAATGAATTTTCTAGAAGTAGAACCTTCTAAGAAATCATCTTACATTTATTATATATCATTACCCATTTATTATATTTAACTACCATAGTGAGTCTTATTTAATAATATGGTGGACCTAGTCCACATTACATTGAATGACCCCCACTATTATCACTATGGGTCCTCTGGGCCCCCTACTATCTCTCTAGCTACCTTACATTCCATCTCTCTTATGAAAGCGTTGTTCTCAACGTTTGATGTACAATCATATACCAGGGTCTCATGGATAATTTTGGACCATAATGCTGAAGAAGACTGAAGAACCAAGGTTCCATGTAGAAAGGAAAGCCACCATGATGAAGTAGTTCAACCGCTATTGTAAACTAGGGTCCCATCTCCAAATGCTCATGTGAACTCCACACAGAAGATATCGGCACCCAATAATCAATTGAAAATGATGCTTCCAATACTGACACCTATCATATGGATCAAAATAAAAATATTCATCCACATAGTGGGAGATGATCAAACATGAATCTGGAAGAAACAATATCACTGTAAAATATACAGACCGGACGTTGGTAATTAGCTCCTGATGTGAGACATTGATTTTGTCCACAAAAGGTGGAGTATTATCAAATAAAATATGAAAGTGGTTGTCATCCCAAAAATGACAACTATCCATATACCAATCATCGGAATCGACCTCGAGATCATACCAAGAATATGTTTCTTGATTATATTCATCCCTGATGTCCGCCATAATAAATCTCTCTTGCATGCTATCCAATGAATTTTGAATACTACGGAAACTATAATTGAGGTTGTTTGTGAGGTCATCTACAAAGACATCCAATTTATTATTCAATGTCTCATACAATTAAGATTTATATGTTTCAATAATTTCTTTGAGGGTTTGAAAGGAAATATCCATTTGAGACCCTATGAACTCTTCTGTCCCACAACCATCACGAAAAAACCCAAAAAATAAAACAATAACTTACTGCAGAAAGTCGTGGCATTTTCTGGAAAAACCCTGAAAAACTGTTGAATTTAAAATGCTCATAACTTCACTTCCTAGACTTCGTTTCAACTGATTTGTTTTTTGAAATTGTGTGAAATAGTGAGAGGAACTCAGATCTATAATTTGTTTTGTAAAATTCAACCTCGAGCTGTTGTAAAAATTAAAAATTGCGCAGTCATCCGTAGAAAAAACCCTGAAAAATTGCAGATTTTAAAACTTTAATATCTCGACTTCCTGGACTCTGTCTCGGGTGATTTTTTTTTGCAAATTAGGTTTTTTTATGAGAGGAAATCAGATATACAACCTGTTTCTGTAGATATTGCATAGAAATATGCCGAAAATTTCTGAAATGTCGCGGCCCTCTTTTTTTTTCCTGAAAAAAAATCTGCAAAAATAAAAAAGATTTGTCCATAATGTCTGCCAAGGAAAGTGTTCTGATACCACTTGTTAAGAACCTGAATATATCTACCAATATAATACCCTCAAATACTGAATACACAATAGATCCACTAAGCAAGATATAATAAACCACCCTTTATTATATTAAAACCCTTGAGGTAGGGCAACACCATACAATGGATCTTATTATGGAAGGGATCATCTCCTGTTCACTTGTCTCTTCGAGGGGGCATCATCTTATTGAGCTACCACTCCAAATAAAATACTTCTCTTCATATCTCATTACATTACTTGAACCCCTTTATATAGTCCTACCATCACCTAAGAATATTCTAGAGGAGGAATCTTCTAGAAGTAGAACCTTCTAAGAAGTCATCTTACATTTTTTATATCTAATTACTCTTTTATTATATCTAACTATCATAGTGAGCCTTATTTAATAATATAGTGGACCTGGTCCACCTTACATTGAATGACCTCCACTATTATCACTATGGGTCCTCTTGGCCCCACTACTACCTCTCTAACTACCTTACATTCCATTCCTCTTATGAAAACGTTATCCTTAATGCTTGATGTACAACTATATACCAGGGTCTCATGGATAATTGTAGACCATAATGTTGAAGAAGACTGAAGAACCAAGGTCCCATGTAGAAAGGAAAGCCACCATGATGAAGTAGTCCAACCACCATTATAAACCAGGGTCTCATGTACAAATGCTCATTTGAACTCCACACGGAAGATATCAGCACCCAATAACCAACTGAAAATGATGCTCTCAATATCTAAATAAGAATATTCATTCACATAGTCGGAGATGATCAAAGATGAATATGGAAAGAACAGTACCACTGTAAAATATGCAGGCTAGACGTTGATAACTAGCTCCTGATGTGAGACATTGATTTTCTCTACAAAAGGTGGAGTAGTGTCATCAAATAAAATATGGAAGTGGTTGTCATCCAAGAAATGACAACTATCCATATACAATCATCGCAATCGACATCGAGATCATACCAAGAATATATTTCTTGATTATATTCATCCCTGATGTCTGCCATAATAAATCTCTTTTGCATGTTATCCAATGGATTTTGAATACTACGGAAACTATTATTGAGGTTGTTTGTGAGGTCATCTACAAAGACATACAATTTAACATTCAATGTCTTATACAATTGAGATTTTAATGTTTCAAGAATTTCTTCAAATGCTTGAGAGGAAATAACCATCTGACACCCTATGAACTCTTCAGTCCCATAATCGTCACGGAAAAACTCAAAAAATAGAACAATAACTTACTGTAGAAAATCGCGACATTTTCCGGAAAAAGCCTGAAAAACTGCCGAATTTAAAATGCTTATAACTTCACTTCTTAGAATCCGTTTCGGTTGATTTTTTTTTTTTAAATTGGGTGCAATTGTGAGAGGAACTCAGATCTGTAATTTATTTTTGAAAATTTGGCTTCCAGCTAGTACAAAAATAAAAAATTACGATGTCATCCGCAGAAAAAACCCTGAAAAATTGCAGATTTTAAAACTTTAATATCTTGAATTCTCGGACTCCGTTTCAGATGATTTTTTTTTTTTTTTTTCAGTTTGGGTGTTTTTATGAGAGGAACTCAGATATAAAACCTATTTCTGCAGATATAGCATATAAATATGCCAAAAATTTTTGGAATGTCGCGACCCTTTTTTTTTTTCCTGAAAAAAAATCTGCAAAAATAAAAAAGATTTGTCCACAATGTCTGCCAAGGAAAGTGCTCTGATACCATTTGTTAAGAACATGAATAGATCTACCAATATAATAACATCAAATACTGAATACACAATAGATCCACTAAGAAAGATATAAGAAACCACACTTTATTATATCAAAACCCTTGAGGTAGGGCAACACCATACAATGTATCCTATTATGAAATGGATCCTCTCCTGTTCACTTGTCTCTTCGAAGGGGTATCCTCCTATTGATCTACCGCTTCAAATACAATACTTCTCTTCATATCTCATTACATTGCTTGAATCCCTTTATATAGTGCTACCATCACCTAAGAACATTCTAGAGGAGGAATCTTCTATAAGTAAAACCTTCTAAGAAGTCCTCTTACATTTATTATATCTAATTACTCATTTATTATATCTAACTACCACAGTGAGCCTTATTTAATAATATAGTGGACTTAGTCCACCTTACATTGAATGACCTATACTATTATCACTATGGGTCCTCTGGGCCCCTCTACTACCTCTCTAGATACCTTACATTCCATCCCTCTTATGAAAGCGTTGTCATCAACGCTTGATGTACAACCATATATCAGGGTCCCGTGAATAATTGTGGACCATAATGTTGAAGAAGACTGAAGAACCAAGATCCCATATAGAAAAGAAAACCACCATGATGAAGTAGTCCAACCGCCATTGTAAACCAGGGTCTCATATCCAAATGCTTATGTGAACTCCACACAGAAGATATCGACACCCAATAACCAACTGAAAATGATGCTCCCAATACTGACACCTATCATGTGGATCCAAATAAGAATATTCATCCACATAGTGGGAGAGGATTAAAGATCAATCTGGAAGGAACAATACCACTGTAAAATATGCAGGCTAGACATTGGTAACTAGTTCCTGATGTGAGACATTGATTTTCTCTACAAAAGGTGGAGTAGTGTCATCAAATAAAAAATGGAAGTGGTTGTTATCCCATAAATGATAACTATCCATATACCAATCATCGCAATCGGTCTCAAGATCATACCAATAATATATTTCTTGATTATATTCATCTCTGATGTCCGCCATAATAAATCTCTCTTGCATTTTATCCCATGAATTTTGAATACTGCGAAAACGATCATTGAGGTTGTTTGTGAGGCCACTTACAAAGGTATCCAATTTATCATTCAATGTCTCATACAATTGGGATTCGAATGTATCAAGAATTTCTTTGAGGGCTTGAGAGGAAATATCCATTTGAGACCCTTTGAACTCTTCGGTCCCAGAACCGTCACGAAAAAATCCAAAAAATAGAACAATAACTTACTGTAGAAAATCGCGACGTTTTCTGTAAAAACCCTGAAAAACTGTTGAATTTAAAATGCTCATAACTTTACATCCCAGACTCCATTTCGGCTGATTTATTTTTTTAAATTAGGTGAAATTGTGAGAGGAACTCAGATCTATAATTTGTTTTGAAAAACTCGGCTTCCAGTTGCTACAAAAATAAAAAATTGTGCCGTCGTCTGCAGAAAAACCTTAAAAATTTGCAGAATTTAAAACTTTAATATCTTGACTTCCCGGACTCTGTTTCGAGCGATTTTTTTTTTCCAGCTTGAGTGTTTTTATGAGAGGAATTCAGATCTATAACCTATTTCTGCAGATATTGTATAGAAATATGCCGAAAATTTCTGGAATGTTGCGGCCCTCTTTTTTTTTCTTGAAAAAAAATCTACAAAAATAAAAAAGATTTGCTCACAATATCTGCCAAAAAAAGTGGTATGATACCACTTGTTAAGAACTTGAATAGATCTACTAATATAATAACCTCAAATACTGAATACACAATAGATCCACTAAGCAAGATATAAGAAACCACACTTTATTATATCAAAACCCTTGAGGTAGGGTAACACCATACAATGGATCTTATTATGAAATGGATCCTCTCATGTTCACTTGCCTCTTCGAGGGGGCATGCTCCTATTGAGCTATCGCTTCAAATACAATACTTCTCTTCATATTTCATTACATTGCTTGAACCCATTTATATAGTGTTACCATCACCTAAGAACATTCTAGAGAAGGAATCTTCTAGAAGTAGAACCTTCTAAGAAGTCCTCTTACATTTATTATATCTAATTACCCATTTATTATATCTAACTACCATAGTGGGCCTTATTTAATAATATAGTGGACCTTGTCCACCTTACATTGAATGACCTCCACTATTATCACTATGGTCCCTCTGGGCCCCCTTACTACCTCTCTAGCTACCTTACATTCCATCTCTCTTATGAAAGCGTTATCCTCAACACTTGATGTACAACTATATACCAGGGTCTCATGGATAATTAGGGACCATAATGCTGAAGAAGACCGAAGAATAAAGGTCCCATGTAGAAATGAAAGCCACCATGATGAAGTAGTCCAACCGCCATTGTAAACCAGGGTCCCATGTCCAAATGTTCATGTGAACTCCACATGGAAGATATCGGCACCCAATAACCAATTGAAAATGATGCTCTCAATACCGACATCTATCATGTGGATCCAAATAAGAATATTCATCCACACAGTGGGAGAGGATCAAAGATGAATCTGGAAGGAACAATACAACTATAAAATATTCAGGCTGGACGTTGGTAACTAGCTCATGATGTGAGACATTGATTTTCTCTACAAAAGGTGGAGTAGTGTCATCAAATAAAATATGGTAGTGGTTGTCATCTCATAAATGACAACTATCCATATACCAATCATCGCAATCGGCCTCGAGATCATACAAATAATATATTTCTTGATTATATTCATCCCTGATGTCCACCATAATAAATCTCTCTTGCATGTTATCCAATGAATTTTGAATACTACAGAAACTGTCATTGAGGTTGTTTGTGAGACCATCCACAAAGGCATCAAATTTATCATTCAATGTCTCATACAATTGGGATTTGAATGTTTCAAGAATTTATTTGAGGGCTTGATTGGAAATAGCCATCTGAGACCCTTTGAACTCTTCGGTTGATCAAAATCTGGACCAGGGGTCAAATTTTAGCTCAAAAATCAATGTTCTCGGAATTGCCTCAAAACAAATGAGAGTGTAGCTCTCATCATCACAAACCCAACGCAATTCGTTTCGTCTTAAATGGACATCGGGAGCGAGAGATATCGTGTTCTGTTCGTCAAGTCAAACAGGCAAAATTTTGGTGCTGACTATACAGTCCATACAGTCTGACGTGGAAGGACCGTACAGACTGTACGGATGATGTGGCAACATCTGGTTAGTTGATAGTTGTCGAATCAGAAAGTGACACGTGTCCTTTGGTGGCAAATGGTATGAGGACATGTGGCCCAATCCGTGGGCGCCACGTGTCACTCGTTGATTGGTTTATGGTTGTATGTAAAATTATGGGAGTCCGCGGGGTTCGACCCCCGGACCTCCCCCACCACATAGTGCCTTCGCACGACCGCTCGACCATTGGACCACGAGTTGGTTCTTGTTATATATATATGTTTGATTATATTTGAATTCAAACTTATGTAATATTCGACGGGGGGTCGGGCTGGGGCTTAGCCCCGACCCGTGGTTTTATTACACAACATATGACCATTGTAATATTACCCGCGCGCAATTGTATTACATACCATATAATCCACATTTTAAACTATACCATTGTGTATAAATCACGAGAGGTTATTTTATATAGCCTGTGGTTTTCCATATGACCAGAACGTGGGGAAGTTATACCCGTTGTAACGAATTAACTACTTTTGCCATTTGTGCGACCACATGACCATTCACATGTCCAGGTGCCTAGGCGGTTAGGGGCTGGCGCATTCTTAACCGTCCTATGGTTTGCATCGTTGGCACGGTTTCACCTGGTGCTGGGTTTTCACGCTTAAATTTGCATGTGGACCAGGTTCAAACAACAATCTTGAAGGAGGAAAATGGAGAAGGCCTAACTTCTTCATCTTTTGGTCGATTGAGGTGTCGTAAAAGCCCATCTAGGGGTTTTTGGATGTCTTGGATCCATTGGCACTGTTATCAAGGCCATTTGAAGACTTCTTCTGTAAGTTTTTTACCATTGAAGTTTCAGCGAGCTCTAGGGAGCTTGAAGCCCTCATTGATGGAGGACATAGTTTGGTGAGCCTATGTTTGTTTTCTATGAATGAATAATCATTTTTGGCTAATTATTATGCTCTGAACAAATTGAGACAGGTTTCAGAGGCTTTTTAGGACTTTTACAGGTGTTTTTTTCAAAAAGAATCTTAGGGAAGCTTATGGGTACATGTAGAAGAGGTCATGCCCGGATGAGCCATGATCCGTTTTCAGAGTTTTATTAGTCATTTTTGGGGTTTTTATGTGTTCTGATCTCAATGGTACAGTCTATTTTTCCATTGGAGTTGAGTAACAGATTGTAAAATAACTTTTGACAAATTAATCCCAGAGAGCCAAGTCCATTGATGGAGGCTCAAGGAGATGTAGTCTAGAGGGGGGTGAACTCCTTTATCAGCTTGTTCTTGTTGTGAATTTGATGGTTTATTTGATGCAATTTGTGTTGTTGTGTATTTGTTTACAGTACATATTTAACCATCTAAAAGAACAATTCCTCACACATAAACATTTACCAGAAGATACATGAACTTAACACATAATTTTATCTTGCATATTTTAACACATGAAGCAAGGTCCTGTAAAGTTTATTTTAATGAAGTAGAGGGTGTTTGCATAGCATAACAAGTCAGCCCACTATTTTCAGATCAGGTGGTATCAGAGCATAGTTTGTTTTGCTCATGTATTTTCGATTGATAGCTTGAGATTTAGCTGTTGGTATTGTGCAAGTTTTGTGTTGAAGTTTGAAATCTTGCAAGGATGGAGGAAGCTTTAAGCATTGATAGTACTCATACATTTTCGTTATATAAATTCTTTGACAAAGAAGAGATTCTAACCATGAGAGATTTGATGAAAGAGATGTGTGAAGACATAAATGTGAACATTGCCCTTGAAGAGCAGTTGATGGCCATGAAGCAAGAGAAAGACCAGCTTCTTCAAAGGTTGCATGAGATGGAGATTCAAATCCATGAGGAAAATGAAACCCTTACCAAGTACATGCATGAACATGAGGTATGCAATGTTATTTTATCTTCTAATTCCTCTCAATATGAATGTTTTGGTGTTTTTGAAAAGCACACAAGAGGAATAGGGTCCAAGTTGTTAAAAATGGTCTATGAAGGTAAAGGGTTAGGCAAGCATGCACAAGGCATTGTTGAGCTTATTGTTGTTGAAGAGAGACCTAGGTATTGTGGTATTGGATATGAACGAATTGATGGAGCAAATTCCAAAGTCGAGGAGACAAGGGAAAAAGTTCCAAGCACAAATTTTGTTCTAAGTTCACCTCCTCAAGAAGGCTTTAAAGGTGAAAGTTCAATCCCTCCAGCATGCAAGGCTTGTATTCAAGATGAATGAGAATGTGTGAAACGAAAGATTTGTGACAGTGATGAGGACAAAAAAACTATTGATGGTCTTCAAAGGAGAGTTTGTAACTTTTCAAATTCACCTCCTCAAAGAAGCGATAAAGGTGAATGTTCAAGGTATAATTCTGCTTATCATTCAGTTGCTTTTGATTATGTTAAGCATGATAAATTTGTATGTAAAAATGGAATAAAGAATTCATGTACATATTGTGGTTTATATAACCATCATGTTTCAAAATGTTGGAAAAGATTGACCACTTTCAGGAAACTTTATAAGCAAAGACAACGAGAAAAGAGGATGCAAAAGATTTGCACTCATTGTCAGAAGCGGGGTCATCTCATTGACCAATGTTGGACATTGCATCCAACCACTCATCCACAGCATAAGAAGTAGTTGGATAAAG
>JZKD02S0020808.1:116452-140810 GCA_000966675.3 Picea glauca | reverse complement strand
GGATGAAGCACATTGAGATCTACATGAACTACATTTGGGACTTAGTACACGAGGGGATCATCGACCTGCGATTCTGTCCTTCAACAGAACAGACTACAAAAATCTTCACCAAGACCTTCACTGAGTAGAAGTTCCATTCTCTGCGTAGTCTCCTGGACTGAAGGGCACAATTGCTTAGAAACTATCATTTCCTTGTTTTACATACATTTTACTTTGATGGGGGTTTTTCCCATGAGGTTTTCCCTCTTTCCTTGTTTATTTCAGTGTATATTTTGTATTTGGGTACCTAACATGGTCTCGTTGTCGGGACCCATTCTTTATTTCCACCATAGTGATGTTTAGGGGGGGTGTTGGAGATACTTCACACACACCTAGGAATTATTTTTCATAAGGTTTTCCCTATGTTTACTAGTCATTATTCAGTCTCCTATGGTCTAAGGATAATATTTCTCTAGGATAATATTCTCTTCAGTTCACACTTTATTTTGATCAGTTGAGTGGAGTCAAGATGCCACATTGGGATCATCACTAGATGATGTGCATTGTCCTTGGGATTATCACCAGACTAGTGCATTACTCATGATTCCTTGATATTCTCCTCACTTCACCATGTTTCAGTCAGTTAATTGAAGACTAAGAGACTAGTTAACTCATAATAGTTGGTAGTTAACTTATGTAACTACCTGACAGACTAGACTAGGTGGCAATTTACTCCCATAACTACTGGTGTGTGTCCAGATCACTCTAGACCACCACTATGGTGCATTGGATTCTCCTTCAGTGCACATTAGCTGAGTTATACATAGTATATCATGTGTAAATTATCATTCATTCATTCATTGGGTTAATGATAATTCTTCCATTCTTTCTCTCATGTTTCTCTTTTCTCATATTTTCTCTACAAACTGTGTATGCCATTTGCTAGATAGATATTTTCTGTGAAGGTTCAATACATTTACAATTAAATTTTCTTATTGGATGCTAATATTCTACCTTTATCGTTTGACATTTACACCTCACCATATATGCCACTATGTCTACTTTCATTCTCAACCAATAATACATTTATTCATACTCAAATATGTATTTTGATAGCTAGGATGTATGGAATATAGAACATTATGAGCTTCATGAAATACTAATCTTCATAAATCGGTTTGATCTAGCACGTATACTTAGTTCCTCAACAACAAGATCCCATATTCTACTAGGTGATAGAGTTCATACTTTTTGTTTTCATTTTCACTCTATCATTCCTTCTTGGATAGGGCTTGGCATACCTCTAGACACAACTCATCATCTAAGGATCACATTCTAATTACTATTCTCAAGTTTGATTGAGCATACAAATTTTTGACTTAAGGCATCAACCACTATGTTCTCCTTCCATTTGATTTTCATTTTTTGATAATCATAACAACAGATAAATTTTTCCATTTACTTGTCTAGTGTTCAATTGAGGTTGAATATGTAGATATCTCAAAATTTCTTGATTAGTACACAACTCAAATTTCCATCCGATTAGGTAAAAAAACCATTCCTTTAATGCATGTAATGTAGATATGAGCTCTAAATCATGAATATTTAAATTTATAGACTCATAGATAACCACTCTTCCATCTTGCATTAATACTTTGTTGATACCTCCTACACTAGAATTAGTACATACCAAAAATTCCTTATCAAAATCAAGAACACAATGTTGTGTTAGGATATTTATACACTTAGGTGTTAGTTAAGATCTACTTGGTCTAATGTGTTGTTAGGTAAAAATGTGTTTCTTAGTGCGTTTCTTTAGTATGCATTTGTAGTTAGGAAATCTGACAATTACAATATGTTCCCGACATAGAGTGATCCCACGGTTCATATTCTTCTCGATCTTAACGTCTACATTGATCCGTGTATTAACACCCAATTGGTCCATGATATCAATTTAAATATCATGGACGGTCATTTTCTGATGATCAATTGTGAGAAACTCTCTTGTAAAATCTCTTTGTAATATTTTTCTTTTTCATTAATAAATTTCTCCAAGTGGCCACATTGGCCGGGGCCATGGATGTTTCCCTGTAGGGGTTTTACCACATCAAAACATCAGTGTGTTGATATTTGATCTGGTTGTGTGAGTGGTTACTGAAGGTGTTCTTTCTCTGTTGGAATACATGTGATGTCAAACATGGTATCAGACCCTATTTGAAGACCCACTCCCATTGTTGACCGAGATCGTGATGTCAAATTTTCTCTTCTCTAGTTTCTACCCTTTATATACATTTATGGGATAAGAGGCCTATTCCATTTTGTTCGAAGCACTCATTTAATTTAGGAACACTTTTCATTTCACTTGAAAAGGTTTCCGTTTTCCCAAGATACGACCATTTCAGTGAGATCCAGAGGTATAAAATTTGAATATGCCCTTTTTAAATTTTTGCAGAGTATTATTTCAGTTTTATTTCATCTTTATATTGTTTATTTTTGGATTTCTATTCTTTTAGATATTTGTATGATCTTTTTCCCGTTCCCTGTGTGATCTCAGCAAATCAAAAACATATAGGAAAAGGTGCATTTTCCAGGTAAGCTAACCGAAATCTAACCCTTGTTGTCATCGAGAAGCAACATTGTTTTCTTGTGTGAAAATATTTTTTTATGAGCACGCTTTCCAAGGGCGTCAACAACAACAACAATCCTCCTTCTAAACAATACAACATGTTTTTCTAGCTCACTTGGTTAAAATTTGTGTTATTAAGTAAGAGGTCTTGAGTTCAAGTCTTGTATTTCACTCCAAGTATAAAAGTGAATCACTATACGTAGCTTTAATATTTTATTTTAAAGTTATTTGTTTTGCATGAAAATTTCTTTTATAAAGTAACTTCATTGTTAAAGCGATCCTCACTTCTTTTTATAAAAGTGGGTCACTTCATAAAGCAACTTATTTGTAAAAGTCAGGGCATAACTTTCACATCCAAAGTCTGTTTTCAATGTTTTTTTTTAAACCGCCTGATTTTTTGAGATCTTTCCATCCATATCATTAGTTTCAGTTTTTACATCCATATTATGTACATATTCAATATGGCTTCTTCCAATGATATTTTTGTTACCAACACCAACTACTTCAAATGGAAATCCCATTTGGAGGATTTATTAAGAAGTAAAGGTCTGTACCAGATTACCTTAGGAAAGGAAAAATAACCCACTGATGATGAAAATAAAGTCAAATGGGATAATAGGAGTGAAGAAGAACATGAACTTATCAGAATGTCCATCTCTCATGATTTAAGGTTCCACCTTCGATAAATTGATGACCTCGATGAAGTTTGGGAAAATATTTAATCTGTGTTTGATAAACACAATATTATTCGAGCACATCAGTTAGAAAATAAGATATTGACATTAAGTCCAAATGATTTTTCTTACATTGAAGACTATCTATCTAAGTTCAAAACACTCAGAATTTTATGTGAAGAGTGTAGCATATAGCTGGAGGAAGAGCGTTGCATCTATATTATTCTTTATAAGCTAGGTAGTGCATATTCTATGTTTGTATCTACCTTTTATGCCATGAGAGACAGTCTAGGGAAATTGTTTGGCGCAGGCCCCTTTTGGGAAAAGGCTAATTGTGGAGAATAAATCGCAAAAAAGGAAAATACAACTGGTAGGAAAAGCAACACATGCAGAGAAAAACACATGTAAAGGAGGAAAGCATGTGAGGCTCACATGAAAGAAGGCCAAACCATGCTAGGGTTAGAGTTTTGGTAAGAGGATGCAATGGATGATAAGCTGAAAATAAGCATAAAGAGGTACCTAGGAGGTCTAGGTTGGGGTTGTGTTTTTGGTTGGAGTAGTTGTTATTGTTTTGGTTGTTGTTGTTGGTTGGTTCGAAGAGATGGATAGGGTTCAATGTGATTGTAATTCCAGAATGTAAGAATGATGGTAAAATTCGAGGTTGGTTTTTAAGTTGTTGAGTTGAAGAAAGTAAATAAGTTAGATCTTTAGGGTTATATCACAGGTTGAGCAACCTGGTGTGATCTAGTCTACCTCATTAAATATTTTGATCCAAATGAGGGAGAATTGTAATGCACGCGATGCCATAGATGACCGAACAATAATTAAAGATCCCAAGAGCCAGATCTTTGTGGACATAGCCCAGGAAGGGGTGAACCACGATAGCTTATGTGTTATGTGAATGATTCATTGTTGTATCTTTGTTGTCAATGATTATATCTTAGATGAGTGTTTGATGAAATATCTAGATATGATTGTTTACATGCATGAACAAGAATGACATAGTACTTAGCATAGATGGATGTTATAGTAAATAAATAAAGATCACAAGGTTGACTCCCATATCCCCACTCATTCCCAGGTTGCAAGAACCTATGCGTTGCATCCACCCATAGCACTATCTTGGGTGAGACTGCGCAGTGCACCTAGTGTACTGCACTGCCTTCTGGTTTTTCAAGGGAGTCAATAGTTTTAGAGGGTTTTATTGGAAACCATAGTAGATCTGAAACTAGGTCAGCCCAAGAATGGTAGCAAGAGATAAGTAACCAACAAATGGTTTGATTACTGACTGAAACTGCATGGGATTGAGTAAGAGGGATCTATGAAAAAATCACGTTGAAAATGACAGAATATAGGGGGGATGTTTATACCATGGAACCCAATGAAGAAGGAATCAAAATATGTTTGAAAACAAAGGCATTGGAATTTGCACAAAAAGATAACAGAAACCCGAAGTTAACACCACGTAAATATCTCGACAGATATGTGTTTAGCGACCTGTGTGAGGTTTTTTTCTGCGATTTCCCACATGTATTGCAGGAGTGGTTGTTGAGGTTGAAATATAATTGTTGGCAAATAATTTATCTAATATGATCTTACTTTAATATCATAAGTTGACCCAGGTTCATATTTAAACAAGATTCCAACAAAATCCCTCTAAAACTACCGGCACCCTGGTAAACCATAAGGAAATGCAGTGCACAGGGTGCATTGCGCAGTCTCACCTGAGATAGTCCTATAGGTGGATACAATACTCAGGTGCTTGCAGTCTAGGAATGAATGGGGATATGTGATTAACCTCGATGACCTTTTATCATTTACTAGTTCATACATTTAGATTCATTACATTGTCATTCTTACTCATGCAAGTAAAATATCAGAGCTAACTAATTCCTTCATTAATTCATCTAACTTCTAATCATCAACATCAAAGAAGATACATAACATTCAGTCACACAACACAGGTCTACTGTGGTTCACCCCTCCTGGGATACATCCACAAACATTTGGCTATTATTCTCTTTTTATTATCTTTGATTCAACCTATAGTGCCACGCGCATTACAACTCTTCCTCAAAATAGGTCAAGATATTACAATGAGGCAGACTAGATCGCACCAGGATCCTCAGCCTGCGATCTAACCCTCAAGATATACCTTCATCCTTCTCCCCATCTCAACAACTTACAAAATTAGATCAAACTTACAATCACATTAAGCAATAACAACTACTAACAATGGTTGAACCCACTAGCCTTCAACTAACCCCAAACCAATCACCTACCAAAAACACCACCCCCTTACCTAGACCTCATAGGTACCTATTTATACATATATACAAATTTCCATCCATTACATTCTCTTACCAAAAAGATAACCTTATCCTGGATAGGTCTTCTTGCATGCATGCTTCGCATGCCTTCCTCTCCCACATGCGCATCTGTTTTACACATGTTGATCCTTCTGCATACGCATTCACCTCCCACGTTGTGCCTTTCCATCCAAGTTTTCCTGTGCCCAACAAGCCCCCAACAATGACATCATGACTCTTCCTGATTCACTGTATAACTCTTGTGTCTTCCACTGCTTGTGTCAGTGCTTCATACATGCTATTATCTATTGGCACTGCTCCTAAGCCTGGCTGCTCTTTGTTGTCATGGCTTCGACCACCTGTGCAGTGACTGGTGGTATTAAGATCTGCCCCCCCTCCAAGCCTATCTGTTCAAGGCATGCTTTTTTTGCTTCAATTTCCACAACCAAATCTTCTTCCTTTTCCTGTAGGGGCTCCAACTAAGCTTGTCGTGTGATTTTTTGTGCCTGTACTGCTTTTTCCTCTGCCTGAAGGTTCTTCATTTTTGTGGTTGTCTTAATATTCTCTGGTAGAGACATTTTCCTCTATCGCTACTTGACATCTGCCATTGCTTTGTGCAATTTATCTTCCTTTCCTTGCAGTTCTTGTAGGCTCCCATATTCTAATAGCTGTGTCCATAGTTGGTCACTCTTCTCCAGTGGTTATGCCACCCTTTGTATATTATGTGTGATGTTTTTTGCAGTGACTTTCACGTATTTCTCTCTTTTCACTCAGACTGCTGGGGGATTCGTAGGTACTACATGCTCCTCTAGTTCCTTGATATGTTCCTTATATTGTTGTAGAGTTTGTGTTATCTTTGTTATCTTCTCCTCTGAAGATGTTTCCTCAGATACAATGTCATATGAGATAGCTTGAAAGATTGTGTCTATATGGGTCTCCATCTGGTCCACTTTTTGCTATGCTATCTCTTTCCTCTGCCCTTACTGGCTGATGGATTCCTTCAATGCCATATTTTCTTCCTGAGCTATTTTTAGATTCGTCATGTCATACCTTTCTTTGGACTGAATCTCCTATGTGACGCTAACCTGTAACTTATATAACGCCTTTGTTGGTATCTTTGGAATCACCAAGTATAATGTTTTGATATCCTTCAGGGGCTTCTGCATTGTTTCCTCATCGATGAACAACATATCTGGCGTGATTTGTACTGTTTCTTTGATAGGTTCTCCTTCTCTTACTGGCACCAGTTTGTCCTTTTGTTGTTGTTCCACCTTGATCCTCAACTATTTTAGCATGGTTTTTAGCCCCTGTACCTATTCAAAAATTGAAGCTCGATGGTTTTCCACATTTTCCCATAATTCAGATAGTCAATCTTCTACTGTCGTGGCTATCAGTTCTACATCGTCTGCTGTCAGTGACATTTCCATTTGTTTCTTGTGGGCCTTCGCTTTATTCCTACCACCACCTACTTGATACGCTATTCTCTTTATTTGGGCATCTGGTTGTTCAAATGCTTCAGGCATATGTGTATCCATGTTCGTGTCCTGCTCAACTTATTCGTCCATGGTTACATCTTGTGACTATGTTCACGCTTCCTTTGCACTCACTTGTCCTGTCGTTCCTCTCAGTGCCTGCTCTGTAGCTTGTGGACCCTGTGTAGGACCACACTATGACTTATTTTGTGTCCTAGTCTTCTTTCGAATGGAGTTGATTTCCCCCCTTGTGCCTATTATTGTTTTATTTTGATGGCTAGCACCATTCCTGCCTATCTTCTACGCAAGGACTATGCTACCCTATCTACGCTTATACTGGTGGCATTGTTCTTTGGATCTCTAATAATTTCCACTCCTCAGGCCACTCTTGGACCTCCATGTGGATGTCCTGCATCATCACGTAGTACTTCAGCTGCAACCACTCCTTGGTGGGGTCCTTCTTTGCCTATATCCAGATGTTGTGACATGATGCACAAACATTCACTATCTGTTCATACTCATGGACAGTTTCTGGTGATATCCTCCATGTATCTTCCACACTGTTCTGAATCTCTATTAAGTACTGCACGAACATGCCATTGCTGACTTTCTTTATCTTGGGATCTACAGTGCTTCACAACGATGTGTAGCACGTTGTGCCACATTTTCTTGTCCTTTTAAGGAATATTTTATATGTCAGTTCGTGCCACCCCATAAGTGCAATGAGGATGAGCAACCACGAATAGTGGAACTCAAATCCCCACTCTTGCGCATCCTTACAGTATTCTAGGAATGAGTTGAGTAAGTACAGGGTCCAGCTCATCGAGCTCCCCTTTGTGCACTGCGCTGCAACTGTTACTACTCCTATGGACACTTCTTGTTTTTGGCACTTACGCATTAATTTTCAACCAAGAAATCTGGTTGCAAATAGATTCGTATGATCATTGATGTCATTGATCCTAATTCTTATGTCCCCCCTCTCTGCACCATACTTCACTTTAATCTCATCGGAGATGGCCTTTTCTCGAGTATTGTCTTCTAGGTATTTCTCTGGCTTCTCCCCATCTATGGGTAGCCCTGTAATCTATGTGATGAGGTCAACATTGATCGGTACTACCCTATCCATCCATAGGATGCCTACATGCACCATTTCTAACAACTATTCAACACATGCATTTATGTATTTATCACGCCCGAAGTGCAGTATGTATAAGAGGTTCATGATACCTGTGTTGTATAGGCCTAGAATCCACTGTGTAGGCTCCAATAGTGACGTGCCTGATGGGCCCTCTCCCTTGATCTCTAGGTATATTTGCGCTACCAAATATGAGAACTTTTTGGCATCCAAGACATCGTGGTCAGACTATTTACTACCATGTTATCCCCAGTTTTTACTTCATTGGGAATTTTTAGCATGAATATACTTAACTTTGCTTGAGTGTGTTGCATGCCCTGTATACTGGTTTCAACTCTTAGATTATTTTTCCCTTATGGGGATGGTACTCCCCCTCTTTATCTAGTTCATTATCTGGTTTTGGCTCCAGGCCTTGCTGTGTGGATTCCATGGTCGGTCCTGCTTCCTATGTCCCTTTTCCCCTAGACACATCAAATTCTGTCCGCTCGACATCCTCTGCCAGCTTCTCAGGATCCTGTGTGGATTCTTTCTCCTCCTCCACATGTAATGTGGTTTGCTCATATTCCAGTGTGTGGATTTTGTCCACATCCACCATTCTGGGCATATCACTAGTTCTACGTTGTGGTCACCGTGTATTACTCTGGTTGCTTCGTCCAGTTCTGCTTGGTGCTCCAACCCGCAGTGGTGACATGGTGGTTAAATTCAAATAACAAGCTCTCAATTTACTGAGTGGTAGCACGATTCCACACTCTATCATTCTTCCGCTCGGCTCAACATTTTTCTCCTTATCAAAAATCACAATGGGTCAGTTTTCCACCCTCTTTCCGGATTTATAGCATGTTGGGGAAATGACAATTTTGTCGCATTAATACTTGTCACTTTTTCCCCTTTTTGTTATGTTTCTTGCACTTGATACCTTTTTACCAGTTAATCGTTCTTATGCATGTTGTGTTTTTTGAACCCTGGTTTTCTTGCAGTGCCCCATCCCATCTTCCCAGTCCTATTCTGTCGAGGCCCTCCATGTGCATTGAATTATTTTTATTTTTATTCTTTTTATCGTTTTATGGCATTTCTGTTTACGTAACTCTTTACTGCGCAGTAACTTCCTAAGTACTATGAGTTTGATTGTCCCTATATAGCTTCAGTTGAATCCCATTGATCATTCCTCTGAGTTATGTACCTCAGTATTTCAATTGTATAACTCCCCCATCTGTGACAATCTTCAGTTTGTATGGTCCCAACCAATGCATTCTAAATTTTCTTGGGTGCTGAAGAAATTTACTACCATATACCAAGACTAGGTCTCCTTCCATGAAACTCTTCCTTTTTATATATTTTTCATGCCATTATTTGTCCCTTGCTCTCTGTACTTCTTGGTGAAATCCTACTAGAATTCTATATTCTTCCATCACCATCAACTGACTTAGCCTTTCTTGTACTGTCTCATTCTGTCATGTTAGTGATTGTTGCTACGCACAAACTAGGTACCAAAAATTCTAATGGCACCACTACTTCTTGTCTGTACACCAACCTGAATGGTGTCTTCCCTGTCAAATTTTTTCATGTAGTCCTATATTCCCATAATACTATTGGTATCTTCAATTCCCAATCGTCCCTGTTGGCATTGCAGATATTTGTCAGTGCACTCTCTAGAATCTTATTAAAGGCTTCCATGGTTCCATTGGCTTGAGGGTGATATGGTGTACTCTTTTGATGATAGAATTCAAAATCCTCGATCATGGCCTTGATAATATTATTAATGAAGTGATCTCCTTGGTCACTCATCAAAATCCTTGGGCATCCAAATCTAGTGATCACTTTCTTAAACATGAAGTGTGTTGTTGTCTCTGCATTGCAATATTTTACTGGTGTTGCTTCTACCCATCTCATTAAATACTCTATCGAAGTAATGATATACCTTTCTCCTGACCTCTTTTTTGGTGGAGTAATTGGTCCCACAAAATCTATTTCCCATTTGTCGAATACTTGCAAAGTTACTTGTGGTCTCAGGGGCATCTCATCCCATCTATTAGGTTTTCCAATCCTATGACATACATCACATTTCTGGCAGTAATCCTTTTCATCTCTGTGAATGGTTAGACACCATAGTCCGGCATGCAATACCTTCTGCGCGATAGCATTTCCTGCATAATTTCCTCCAGCTATTCCCTCATGGGCCATTGCTAAAATACTAGGTCTTTCATGTTCTAGTAGACATCTTCTCAAAATGATTTATGTGCCCATCTTGTATAAGTGTCCTACAATCAATTGATAGTCTGCAACTTTGACTACCATATTTTTTTTCTACATAGTGTTGAACTCTTATGGAACTGTCCATGCACTCAAGTATTGAATGATGTCTATAAAATATTCATTGGCTACTTGGACTGAAAATAACTGTGCTCTAATTTCATAGGTTCTTCTACATTAGTGATCCTTGACAGGTGATATGGTCTTGCATTCAACTTCCTTGGTTTGACTGTCACTTCAAAGTCAAACTCTTGAAACAACAGTAACCATCTACAAATTATCCCCCCCAACATTGGCTTATTGACTAGGTATTTGAGGGCAGAATGGTCTGTGAACATTTTAAAGTGTTTCCCAAGTAGGTAGTGTCTGAACTTCTGTAGTGCATATACCATTTCTA
Source organism: Picea glauca (assembly GCA_000966675.3). NCBI lineage: Eukaryota > Viridiplantae > Streptophyta > Pinopsida > Pinales > Pinaceae > Picea > Picea glauca. The sequence goes on along the minus strand of JZKD02S0020808.1, from coordinate 129,968 downwards.
AGCCTTCCCTTTCTGTAGTATTGTAGTTTTTCTCTAACTCTGACAATTTTCTTCATGCAAATTTTATGGGATGGTCTAACTCTCCTGCTCATGGCTGTGAAAGAATATCTCCAAGTGATATTGTTGATGCATCTACATGCACATGGAATGTATTTTCTGAATCTAGGAATACTGGTATTGGTGTTGTCACCATTTTCTCTTTTAGAGTGTCCAATCCTTGTTGTCAGTCCTCATTCCATTGGAATTTACTATCTTTCCTCAACAATTTCTCCATCAGCGCAGTGATTTGCACATACCCTTTTATGAATTTCCTGTAGTAGCCTATGTGTCCCAATTTTTCTCTCAACTGACATACTGATATTGGTGGTGGTAGATTAAAAATCATTGCAATCTTGACAGGATCTACTAACAAACCCTATTTGCACACTATATGGCCCAATAGTGTCCCAAAAGGTGTCCCAAAGATGCACTTCTTGATATTTAATGATATATGAAATTGCCTGCATCTTTTGAACATTAGACTTAATACCTCTACATGGTCTTTCAACAGTCTGTATATTGTCCAATCATCCAAATATACCTCTAAAAATTGGTGGATGAATTCTTTGAATGCGACTATGACTACTCTTGAGAATATCGTTGGTGCATTCTTCAGTCCAAAAGGTATGACTATGTACTGGTAGGACCCCCATTCTGTGGAAAAATTGGTGTTGTACCTATCTTCTGAGGCTATCTTGATCTGATGGTAGCCTGAGAATCCATCTATGAATGAGTATGCTTCCTGGTCTCCTATATTATCTAATACCTCATATGTGAAAGGGGTAGGGAAAGGTTCATGTAGGCAAGAACAATTTATCTTCCTCAGGTTGACACATATCCTTATCCCTCCCTGCTTCTTCTCCCGAACTACCATAGGGCTTACCCATTCAGATTCCTCTACTGGTTCTATGATTCCATCCTCCAACATCCTGTCAATTTCTACTTTTACTTTCTTCTTCTATATGGTCATTTTCTGACTGATATAGCCTCATATTCGAGAGGTATATTCATCTCTCCTAGCTCTCCTGTTATGCCTTTCATCTCTATAAATTTTGTTGGGAACATGTTACTGTACTCGTGTAGTAACTTTGTTATGCTTTCTATTGTTTGCTCATCCCATTAATCTCCAATGCTGGCCATTTTGGGATTCTCGGTTGTCCCAATGTTGACTTTTTAAATCTTGATTGACGCAGTAAATACTTCTGATTCCAAAGGTGGAACTTCCACCCCTCTTTCAACTTCAACTTTTGTTATCTGAATGTCAGGTCCTCTTCATCTGGTGCTTCTTCCTTCACATGGTAGCATGACAGTAGTTCTTTCACTGTCTGTCTATTATGTTGTTGATCTTCTGTCATAATTTCAACTTCTATTTCCTTAATGAATATCACCCCTCTGATTTGTTTGAGTTTTGAATCTATGTTGGGGTTCTCATGTTCAAATGAGAAAGTGACAATAAAATTCGGCTGTATCGCTGTCTAGTTTGCAATACCTCTGCTCAGTTCCTGGTCTATATACCAATTTGCTAGAATCCCTTCCAGTGTGTGAATAAAGTGATGAGGCCATTCTTCTGGTGGTGTCATTTTCCATAGTGTTCTGCACTTCTCCAAGTGTTCTAGTGGTTTCCATTGTTTTCCATACCTCTGGAATTGATTTCTTCCTTATTCTATGCTAAATATGATGTGCAAAATCCGCTTATATTGGTACCAGTCCTTAATTGTCTCTTTGTGCACACCCCACCATCGTGTAGGTGTTTCCTTGAGTGTTATGTCTAGAGATAAGAGCCTCTGATTTTCTAACACTTCATCTTCGTATATTGTGAGGAATTCCTCTAGGTCATTCACCCCATGAAAGCTGGGAGGTTCTCTTATCTCTGTACCCACCCATCTTACTGCGCGGTCTATTCTTGCGCACCTTCTTGTGGAGACTTCATGTAATCTCTGTTGCCAATTCTCCAACCCTGTATCTGAGTTTGAAATGCATGATTTGATACTTCTCCAACTGAGTACCCCATTTTCATTTGGATTCACATATTCTTCTTCTCGCGTGGTGGTTCTGTATAACTGGTTAATTTCCTCCAGGTCTAAACAAGTGGGTTCTACACACCTTTCTCCTTCTGATGGATCCAATGGTGCAATGACTCTATACTCACCTGACTCGAAATTCATCTTCCTCGTCTTTAGATTGATTAGGCCCTAATTATCAAATGCCCAATCCAATCCAAGTAATGATGGATAAGGTGTTTTACCATCCACAATTTTTATCACTTTGAAATCGACTTTAGTGTGCACTCCATCCAGATCTACTATCACGCCTTTTAACCTTCCAATTGGTAGAACCCTCTGTTGATTTGCTAGTTTTAGTTGAATGGGTGAATACCCTAATGTGGGATATCCCATACATTGGCATTCTTTCTTAGGTAGTACATTCACTTCGGACCCTAAATCCAATATGATATTCCCCCATGTTGAAATATCCAATGTTGGTGTTCAATCTAAATTCTCTACTTGTTCTCCTCCTTGTATGCATATGATTAATTGTTTTTTGTTCGAGATTTCCCTGTACTTCTGTGCTACATCTTTCTGCCATATTTTTTTACACTCTAACAGATGATGGATCATTTATTAGTATAACACATGATTGTAAAAAATTCTTTATGGTACTTACTTGTCCTATATGTTGTGCTTCATTAGTATGATACAACGATGAATGGATATCGTATGTTGGTACGTCCCGAGTATACTATGCACTTGATGTGGATGCAATGTTCAACTTCAAGAATTATTTTCTAGCTTGCTTGAATATCTCATTTTTCATTCTGCGGATCAAACTACTTATGTGGTTCAACGTTCTTCTTTACCCGTTGGTATTGTGTTGGATCTTGTCTTACTACTTCATCTCCTGTTTTATCTCCTCCACGTGTAACTATATTTATATTTCTTCCATCATCCCTTGCTTCTGTAGAAATCCATTAAACATTCTGATTTTTCTGATTTATATTTTCCTAGATCTTTCCCAATAGTGTCAGGCTGTCTTCTGTGTCATGATCAGATACATGACAATACATACATGTCATAGGTGGAAGTGGACAATCTCTTGCATATTTTCATGGTTATTGACAGTTATGGCATACCACCGGTCCTCTACCTCTTCCAAATCCTACTCTACCTCATCCTCCACCTCTGTAGCCAGCTCGATCTCCTTATGATGCATTATACTACAGCACTTGTTTACACTGTGCGGGATTATACTGTGGTTGCGTGGTATTGAACTGCGACTAGGCAGTTTTATATTGTTGTAGCATGGTGTTATATGGGTTTGGTGCTTGGTTGAAATGTGGTGCATATTTCCCTGTCATCATTTCTGTCTGCACCTTATAGGTGTCTGATGTTCTTTCCCTCATCAACTCCATTGTCCTGCAAACTTTGTCATCATGGCCTACTGACTTGAAAAAGTTGCAATATGAACTCGTAGGAACTGTCTGGTATTTCTGCATCATTGGGAAGTGATATGGATAATGCCCTTATGTATTACAAATCTCATGCCATAGTCCTCCTGATGGAAAATGTTTTGGAAGTCCTGTTTCCATGTACTGCGCGAATTTTGGGCATTCGTTCTTGTGGTGTCCTTCTATACTACATGTGGTAAACCAAACAACTTCTATTTTGTCCTTACTTCTGTTCTGGTTTAATTGAAATGTTATATTCTTTAGGTTTTCTTTGATCTCCTCTATTGCTGGATATATTTTTTGAAATTGGTTCTCTTCTAGTTGCAAGGCTTCCTGTCGATCCTCTGCCTGGGTCTGAAAATTATGTTGTCTTAAGGGGTATTTCAAATGTGGTAGTAATGAATTTAAAAAAATATGCCTATGTCGCATATCTGTCATGACATACTTCAACTTTCCCTTCACATTTTAATCTCTGGTCTATCTCTGAGACATATTCTCCTAGTTTATGCCTAATCTCTATCATCTAATTCATGTATTGATTCTCTGAGTTAGGCTTCTAGAATTCATTTATCAACATCTTCTTGATATCCACATTTGTTCTAGTTGTTCATGGTGGACTATTTGCAGCTAATCTCATGTACCAATCTAGTGCGTGGTCTCTTAGCGTGATGGATAACTATGCAAGTTTAGTGTCCTCATCCATGACCTATTTTGCTTCCTAGATATTTTCACAGATGAACAAGTGTTTCTCAGGGTCCTCTGACGCCTCTCAATTGAATTTTGGTAGCCTGATGACGGGATCATGTCCTACCATCCTGAATGATGAACTACTACCTCTACGTGGTGTATATCCTTGACTAATGTTTCCTGAACTGACTCCCCCATTTGTTGCTCCCTGTGTATATGTACTTCCTGCTATGTTTCTTCCATTGATATTCGGTTGTCTAAACAATGGTGTTCTTTCTAGTGTATTAGTCGCACACGGGTTTATGAGTTCCACACTGACACTGATATGGATAAGATTTCTTCCTCAGGTTTCTTCTCTTGGACCCCTTTCCTTCCTTTCGTATGTTGCACACATGATTTCCTCAATATGATCCACAACCCAAAGATCCTCTACCTCTTCTTCATCACTTTCCAAGCCTTCCCTCGCAGCTATGGCTCTCTTCTTATTGTTTAGCTTATATTGGTAGGGTACTCCACTACACGTTCTTCTAGATATTTCCATGATCTACTTGATTTGTTCTTCCTCCATCATGATTGGATCCAAGGAATCCTCCTTCTTTCCTTTATCCATATCTTCCTCCATTTCTTCGTCTCTTGTCAGTGATTTCCCCCTCCCCCCATGCAGTCAAGGAAGTTTAGTTGTTTAAGGCCATTGTCATTACACCTTTGTTATACAGTAACATCCTGATGGAAGTGTATAGCGATAGGATATACCTACCTTGAGGTCGCTTCAATAACTCTTTCTCTACTACGTTGTAAGACTTTGCAGTATCTACTGCAAATTCTACGATAAATACTACAACAATGTTTTCTAACCAGAAATCTACTACACGCGTAAACTTATTGTCAACTTGTTGTAACTACATAATCTCAGTAGGATTCTATTCTAGCTGTCTGATCCAATTTGTAGGGTGGTTGTCTTTCAACCTCAATATCCACTCCTGCAACATGTGTGGGAAATCACAAAAAAATACTTTGTGCAAGTTGTTGAATACGTATTTGTCCAGATATTTGTGTGGTGTTAACTTCGGGTTTCTATTATCTTTTTTCACAAATTCCAGCTCCTTTATTTCCAACCATCTCCCGATATCCACCTTCATTGGGTTCCACAGTCTCAACATCCCCTTTTATATTCTCATTATTTTAACATTGTGTCATCGGATCTTCATGAATCTTCAATAGATCTCCTTCATTCAATCCCTTTCTATTCCAGTCGGCAACATAACCATTTTTTGGCTACTACTTTATCTACTCTGATCTTACTTTAATATCATAAGTTTCCCCAGGTTCATATTTAAACAAGCTTCCAACAAAATCCCTATAAAACTATCTACCCCCCTGGTAAACCAGAAGGAAACACAATACACATGGTGCACTGTGCAGTCTCACCCAAGATAGTCCTATGGGTGGCTACAATACTCAAGTGCTTATAGCTTGGGAATGAATGGGAATCTGCGATTAACCTTGGTGACCTTTTATCATTCAATAGTTCATACATCTAGATTCATTACATTGTCATTCTTACTCATGAAAGTAAAATATCAAAGCTAACTAATTCCTTAATTCATTCATATAACATCTAATCATCAACATCAAAGAAGATACATAACATTCAGTCACAAAACACAGGTCTATTGTGTTTCACCCCTCCTGGGCTACGTCCACAAATATTTGGTTATTCTTCTCTTTTTATTATCTTTGATTCAACCTATAGCACCACGCGCATTACAACTCTTCTTCAAAATAGGTCAATGTCTTACAATGAGGTATACTAGATTGTATCAGGCTCCTCAGCCTATGATCTAACCCTTAAGATCTACCTTCATCCTTCTCCCCAGCTCAACAACTTACAAAATTAGATCGAACTTATAGTTGCATTATGCAATAACAACTACTAACAATGGTTGAACCTGTTATCCTTCAACCAACCCCAAACCAACCACCTACCAACAACAACACCCCCTTAACTAAACCTCCTAGGTACCTATTTATACATATATCTAGCATTCCAGCCATCACATTCTCTTACCAAAACCCTAAACCTATCTTGGTCAACTCTTCTTGCATGCGTGCCTCACATGCCTTCCTCTCCTGCATGTGCATTTGTTTTACACGTGTTAATACTTCTGCATGCACATTCACCTCCCACGTCATTCCTTTCCCTCCAAGTTGTCTTTCTCCCATCAATAATCATCCTACAATTTGGATCAGATAGATTGAGCGGAACCCTATAGAGATTGCGCACTTACAACAAGTAGACAAAAAATTCATGTGTGCAATGTATTTTTGTCTAGACAGTATTGTCGCATGATTTATCACATAATTTGCAGTAGATACCATAGAATCTTACAATGTAGCAGAACAAGAGTTTCTGAAGGGACCTAGAGGTAGGTATATCATATCATTGTATACTTCCATCAATATTTTACTGTATAACAAAGGAGTGATGACAATGACATCATATAACTAAACTTCCCTGTGTGCACTTACTATATATGGAAGGATGGAAGGAGAAATGGAGAAGGGAAAGAAGGAATCCATGGATCCGATCATGATGTAGGAATAACAGATCAAGCAGATAATGGAAACAATTGGAAAGACGCGTAGTGGTGCACCCTACCAATATAAGTTGGATAATAAGAAGAGAGCCATAGTTGAGAGAGAGGGCTTGGCAAGTGATGAAGAAGAGGTAGAGGATCTCCATGTTGTGGATAATATTGAGGAAATCATGTGCGCAACATATGAAAGGAAGACAATTGGTCCAAGGGTAGGAACCAAAGGCATAACTCCCATCCATGTCAGTGTCAATGTGGAACCCATAAACCCATGTGCGACTAATACACCAATATGAACACCACCATTTAGACAACAAAATTTTAGTGGAAGGAAGACAATAGGAAGTACATCTAGTCAAGAAGAAACAACTGGAGGAGTCAGTTCATGAAGTATTAGTCAAATATCTACACTGTGCAGAGGTATTATTTCATCATTTGGGATGGCAGGACATGATCCCACCATCAGGTTACCAAAATTCAAAGGAGAGGCATTTGAGGACCCTAAGAAGTACTTGTTTATTTGTGAGAAGATATGGGAAGAAAAATAGATCACAAATGAGGATACAAAGCTTGCACAACTAGCTATTATGCTAAGAGACCATGCACTAGATTGGTACATGAGCTTGGTTGCAAACAACCCACTAGGAACAAAAAGGACAATTGCATATATTGATAACATGTTGATAAATGAATTCCAAAATCCTAGTTCAGAGGATCAATACATGAATGAGATGATAGAGATCAGACAGAAACAAGGAGAATCATTTTGGGAGATTGACCAGAGATTCAAATGATTGAAGGGAAAGATGAAGTATGTCATGGAATATATGCAACATAGACATCTATTTGTGAATTCATTGCTACCACACCTAAAATAGCCTTTGATACAACAAAAGTTTCAAACTCAGGCAGAGTCTCTGCAGGAAGCCTTTCAAATAGAAGATAACCAATACTAGAAGACATATCCAACAATAGAGGAGTTGAAGGAGTATCTGAAGAATCTAACATTTCAATCAATCCAGAACATGGGTAAGGACAAAAGAGAAGTTGTTTGGTGTACCACATGTAGGAAAGAAGAAAACCACAAGAATGAATGCCCAAATTTTTTGCATTATATGGAAACATGAATACCAAACTCTGTTCCAATAGGAGGTCTATGGTGTGAGATTTGTAAGACACAGGGGCATGATCCATATCATTTTCCATTGATGCAGAAATACCAGACAGTTCTTAAAAGTTCATACCGCAACTTTTGCAAGTCAGTGGGCCATGACGACAAATATTGTAGGACAATGGATCTGATGAGGAAAAGAACATCAAACACCTATAGGGTGTAGGCATAAATAATGACAGGGAATTCTACACCACAATTTAACCAAGTACTAGCCATGTATAACACTACGCAACAACAATATAACACTTCTCAGTTGTAGTACAATACCACACAACCACAATATAATCCCATGCATTATAATCAGGTACCTCAGTATAATGCACCGAGAGGAGATCGAGCTAGCTATAGAGGTGGAGGATGAGGTAGAGGAGGATTTGGAAGAGGAAGACGACTAGTAGTGTGTCATAATTGTCAACAACCAGGACACTATGCACGAGAATGTCTGCTTCCACTTGCGACATGTATGTATTTTCACGCATCATATCATGACATAGAAAATTGTTTGACACTATTGGGGAAGCTCCAGGAGAAGAGGAATCAGAACAATCAGAAAGTACAATGGATATCTACAGAAGCTAGAGAGGATGGAAGAAATATCAACATAGTCACACATGGAGGAGCTAAAATAGGACCTGATGCAGTAAGACAAGATCCAACACAACACCAATGGATGAAGAAGAATGTCGAACCACATAAGCAGTTTGATGCGCAGAACAAAAATGAGACATTCAAGCAAGCCATAAAAGAATTATTCAAGATAGATATTGCATATACATCAACTGTGCAACATACTCAGGACGTACCAATGTATGAGATACCTTCATCGCTGGATCACACTAAAGAAGAACAACCTTTTGGACAAGTAAGTACCATAAAGGATTTTATAAAATACTGTATTAAACTACTAAATGAACCATCATATATTAAAGTATTACAAAATATGTTAGAAATATGTCATATAGAGGTAGAGGGGAAGCTAGAGTATAAAAACGTTAATCATTTGCATAGAAGGAGGAGGACATGCAGAGAATTTAGAATGAATGCTAACATTGGATATTTCAACATGGGGGATATTATACTAGATTTAGGCTCTGAAGTAAATTTGTTACCCAAGAATACATAGCAATGTATGGGAGAGTCCATAGAATCAGTTGAAGCTAGAAAACCAACACAAAGTCCCGCCAATTGGAAGGATGAAAGGAGTAACAATCGACTTGGATGGAGTGCACACTAAGGCATACTTTGAATTCATAGAAATAATAGATGGTACAACACCTTATCCAGAATTGCTTAGACTGGATTGAGAATTTGATAACTAGGCCACAATCAATTTAAAGACAAGAAAGATGAAATTTGAGTCAGGAGAATACAAAGTTGTTGCACCATTAGAGCCTTCAGAAGGAGAAAGGTTTGAGGAACCAACTTGTCTAGATTTGGAAGAGATAAACCAGTTGTATAGAACCACGACACACACAAAATATTATATTAACCCAACTGCAGGTGGAGTACTCAGTTGGAGAAGCATCACATCATGTGCTTCAGAATCAGATACTGGTTTGGATAATCGACAACAAATATTACATGACGTGTCCACAAGAAGATGTGCAAGAATATACCGTGCAGTAAGATGGGTGGTTACATAAATCAGAGAACCTCCTAGTTTCCATGGCATCGACAATTTATAATAATTCCTAACAAGATATGAATATGAGATGTTAGAAAATCAGATCCTATTATCCTTGGACATAACACTCAAGGAAACACTTGCAAGATGGCAGGGTGCACATAAGGAAATGATTAAGGACTGGTATCAATGCAAACAACTACTGCGCATCAAATTTACCGCAAAGCAAAAGATCATAATGATGCAGAGATATGATGGGAATGGGTCACTAGTGGAACATTTGGAGAAGTCCAGTACACTATGGATGATGACACCACCAAAAGAATGGCCTCATCACTTTATTCATACACTAGAAGGAATTCCAGAAAACTGGTATGTAGACCAGGAACTTTGCAGAGGCAATGAAGAATGAACAACATTGCAGAAGAAGTTTGTGGTAACCTTCTCATTTGAACATGAGAACCCCAACATGGATTTAACACTCAACCAGATAAAAGGGGTAATATTCATCTAGGAACCAAAGGTGGAACTCATAACAAAATACCAACAACAAAATAGACAAACAATGAAAGGACTATTGTCATGCTATCATGTGTAGGAAGAAGCACCAGATGAAGATGACCTGTGCAATATCTAAATTACAAAAAATGAAGGATAAATAGAGGTGGAAGGCCCATCCCTGGAATCATAAATGTTTGATGCACCGATCAAGGTGAATAAAGTCAACATTGGGACAGATGAGAATCCCAAAATGGCCAACATTGGAGACTATTGGGATAAGAAAACAATAGAAAGAATAACATATTTATTGTGTGAGTAAAGTGACATGTTCCCATAAACATTACAGATATGAAAGGAATAACAAGGGAGCTAGGAGAGATGAATATACTTCTCAAACCCGAGACTAGATCTTTCAGACAACAACCTTATAGACTAAATCTAATATATAAGAAGAAAGTGAAAGAAGAAATTGACAGAATGTTGGAAGTTGGTATCATAGAACCAGTAGAAGAATCAGAATGGATAATCCATCTAGTAGTGCAGGAAAAGAAACAAGGAGGGATAAGGATTTGTGTGGATCTGAGGAAAATGAATGATGCTTTCCTACATGAACCTTTTCTCACCCCTTTCATAGATGAGGTATTAAAGAATGTGGGAGGCCAGGAAGCATAGTCATTTATAGATGGATTCTCAGGTTATCATCAAATCAAGATATCTCCAGAAGACAGGTAAAATACTACTTTTTCCATAGAATGGGGCTCCTACGAGTATACAATCATGCATTTTGGGTTGAAGAATGCACCAACTGGTTTTAAGCAGTTCATACATCAATTTTTAGAAGTGTATCTAGATGATTGGAAAGTCTAAATAATGTTGAAATATCATGTAGAGGTGTTAATACTAATGTTGGAAAGATGCATGCAGTGTTAGCTATCATTGAATATCAAGAAGTTCATTTTTAGGACACCTTTTGGAATATTGTTGGGACATATAGTCTGTAAACAAGGGCTATTGGTGGATCCTTCCAAGATTGCAGTCATTGTTAATTTACCACCACAAAAATCAGTGTGCCATTTAAGAGAAACATTGGGACATACATGCTACTACAAAAAAATTATAAAAGGGTATGCCCAGATCACTGCGCCAATGGAGAAACTATTAAATAAGGATATTAAATTCCAGTGGAATGAGGATTGTCAACAAGGTTTAGACACCTTGAAAAAGAAGATCGTAACAACACCTATTATAGTATTCATATATTGGGAAAACACATTTCATGTGCATGTGGATGAATGAGACATAATTCTTGGAGCTATTCCAGTGCAAACAAGAGCAGGGGAATTGGACCATCCTATAGAATTTGCAAGAAGAAAAATGTCAGAGTCATAGCATAATTACAATACTACAGAAAGATAAGGCTTAGCAATGGTATATGCAGTTCAGAAGTTTAGACACTATTTACTTTACAAACACTTTAAAATGTTTATAGACCATTCAACCCTTAAGTACCTAGTCAACAAGCCAGTGTTGGGGGGATGATACATAGATAGTTACTGTTTTTTCAGGAATTTGATTTTGAAGTGATAGCCAAACCAAGGAAGTTGAATGCAAGACTTGATAACCTGTCAAGAATCACCAATGGCGAGGAACCTACAAATTTAGAGGACAACTTACCTAATGCACACCTATTTTCAGTCCAAGTAGATGATGAATATTTTGCTAACATCATTGAATACTTGAGTATAGGGACTACGCTACAAGATTTTAACACTGGGTAGAAGAAAAATATGGTAGTAAGAGATGCATACTATAAATTGATTGCAGGACACTTATACAACATGGGAGCAGACAAAATTCTAAGAAGATGTGTCTTAGAACATGAAAAACCTAGAATTTTAGCAGAGGCTCATGAGGGAATAGATGAAGGACATTATGCAGGAAAAGCTACCGCACAAAAGGTATTGCGCGCAAGACTATGGTGGTCGACCATTCACAAAGATGATAAGGATTATTTCCAGTGGTGTGATGTATCTCAGAGGGTTGGTAAACCTAATAGAAGTGATGAGATGCACCTAAGTCCACAAGTAACCTTGTGAGTATTCAACAAATGGGAAATAGGATTTCTGGTACCAATTAACCCACCAACAAAAAGGTCAGCAACAAGGTATATCATTACTGCGACAGAATACTTAATAAGATGGGCAGAAGAAACACTAGTAAAATATTGCAGTGGAAAGATAGAAACACATTTCCCGTTTGAGCAAGTGATCACTAGATTTGTATGCCTAAGGATTTTGATGAGTGACCAAGGTACTCACTTTATAAACAATACTATCAAGGCTATGACTGAGGAATTTGAAGTATACCATTAGAAGAGTAAACCGTATCACTCTCAAGAAAATGGAATAATGGAAGCCTTTAATAAGATACTGGAATATGCCTTGACAAAGATCTGCAATATTAATAGGGACAACTGGGACTTGAAGATACCAATAACATTTTGGGAATACATGACTACATGAAAACAATTGTCAGGACAAATACCATTTAGGTTAGTGTATGGACAAGAATCAATGGTGCCATTAGAATTCCTGGTACCCAGTCTGTGCGTTGCAACAATTACTAACATGACAGAACGAGGCACAATAAAAGAAATTCTAAGTTAGCTGATGGAGATGGAAGAATATTGGATTATAGAAGGATTTCACCAAGAAGTAAATCAAACAAGAGATAAATCTTGGAACGACAGACACATCAAGAGGAAGAGTTTCAAGTAGAGAGACCTAGTCTTGATATATGACAGTAAATTTCTTTAGCATCCAAGGAAATTATGAATGCATTGGCTAGGACCATACAAAGTGAATACTGTCACAGATGGGGGATTTGTACAGTTGAAAGATATGGTAGGCATAGAACTAAAAGGAATGATCAATGGGAGTCGACTGAAGCTGTACAAGGACAGTCGACCTCCGAGTACCTATAAAGTTACAATGCAGTAAGAAAATAAGTAGATAGTGTATTATAGTAGAAGTTAAGAGAGATAAAGTGAGAAAAATAAATAAAAAGGAGAAAAAGAAGAAAATACATAAAAATTAAAAAGGGGATAAAACTACAAATAGATAAACAGACATGGAAGGTTTTGTTAGAATATAACTGGTAGAATAAATTGTTATCACTGAAATTTCGTCTGCACAGGGTGACAATAACTCCGCATTGTCAGCACAGAAAAACAGTCATTCATGGCATAAGGATTAATTCCACAGCACAGCAAAAGGGTCAAAACTATACAAAATGGCCAAAAAATTAAAAGGCACTTTGCACCCACTGAGCGCGCGCGCGCAACGTCTTCGTACCTGGAGCGCATATGCGCGGCTGTGGGGTGCAAAACCCGCGCGCCTGCCAAACGACGCATTTATGAAGCTGGTTGGCCTCCCAACCACTAATGGATCGGC
>JZKD02S0020808.1:85409-95948 GCA_000966675.3 Picea glauca | reverse complement strand
TCTGAATTCTCCACTGAATGGTGTGCCCCACTGGATGACTGAAACCCTAGCTGGTTTGACCCTGATGAAGGAGATCTCCAAATGATATGAAACTCTCCAAGAATATAGATCGGGTTATGGTAAGAACAACCCATATGCTCGGATCTCCAAGATCCCTCTCAATCTTTGTATATTTGAAATCTCCACTGAATGGTGCACCCCACTGGATGACTGAAACCCTAGCAGGTTCGACCCTGATGAAGGAGGCCTCCAAATGCTCTAAAACTCTCCAAAAATATATATCGGGCTATGAGAATCCCGTGGGAGAAGTTTCAGGCTCAGATCTCAAGAAGATCTCCCTAGATTTGAGTTTTACTGAATCACAAGATGTCCCCTATGGCTCTGAGACGTCCCAATCTGCAGACAAATGTAGAATGATGATAACCCTCCAGAAAATCCCTCAAACTGATGTTCCTGCCCTTTCTGAAGTGCTAGATGGAGATGGGTTGAGACTAGAATGGTGTGGAGGAGTCTTTCATCCCTGAGACCAAGTTGTGGAACAAGGTGAGTGGATATTTCACCACTGAGTTGCTCACAAGGGTTTGTACAACAAAACCCCCAAACTGAATGCTCGATAGCAATAGCCAATGCTAATCCAAAACCAAAATTAGTAGTAGGTGCACCCCAGCCTCTTACTTATACTTTTCCTTCTAATTCTCTGTTGAGTTAGGTTAACTCCCAGGGTTAATCTTTTATTCTTCTGTTGAGTTATCTATTACTCCTTTATCCTTTCCCTTTCTTAAGTCAACTTAAAAATATCACTTTTAACTTCTTGACTTTCCCCCCTTCAGTGTGAGACTATGACCTAGTGGGGGTGCCCAGGCCACTGAGTCTCCTCATCACCTCTCTAAGAGGTGGGGGACATTACAGAAACAGATAACAACAATATTATAGAAGTTACCTTGGCAATAGGAGAAAAAATCTCACCAAAATCAATTCCCTCAACCTACGAATAAGCCTTTTCTACTAAGCGATCTTTGTATTTCTCCACTTTTCCTTTTGCATGCAACTTCTTTTTAAATACCCATTTGCTACCAAAGGGATTTCTTCCAATCGACAACTCCACTAGATACCAAGACTCATTATTATCCATGACATTTTTGGAGAGGTTTCCATCGTATGAATCCACTGCCTCCTTGACAGTTCTAGGATAATCATCAGTATTAGAAAAATAAAAATTTGAATGGAAATCAGAGGGATTATATCTTTCTGGTAGCCTTCTTTCTTGAACTGGTCTCCTCAATACTGGAGTATGAGGATCTTCTTCTTCTGATTCATGTTCTTCTGTAGAGTTTGATTCATCATCCTTTAAATCAAACTTTATTTTCTCTGGTTCTTCCTTACTTGGTAGGATTCCCTGTTTAATAACATCCTTCATTTCTCTAAATACCACATCTCGGATATACAAAACCTTCTCAGTTTCTAGGTTCCAAAGCTTATAACCTTTGAGACCATCTTTATACCCAATAAAGATACACTTTTCAACCTTCTTATCTAGCTTACTCATGTTTTCCTTTGAAACATGTACATAATCCTCACAGCCAAATACCTTGAGATGTATGAGAGAAGGTTTCTTACCAGTCCATACCTCTTGTGGAGTCTTGTCATCTAGCATTGATGAGGGTAATCTATTGGCCAGGTAACAAGCAGTACCCACTACCTCTTCCCATAATTCTTTCCCTAACCCAACACCACTGAGCATGCCCTTGATTTTCCCATCATCATTTTGTTCATCCTTTCTGCAACTCCATTCTATTGAGGTGTATTAGCACAATGTTTTTTATAGTTAGAGTGATAGGTTCATTCATTTTTTTTAAGTCATGTCTTAGTTATTTGAAAAACCAAAGTTTTCCTAAATAATTTGCAGCTGGTGTGTCAAAGTTCATGAGGTCAGTGACAAACTAAGGGAGGGTTTGAAAAATAGAGTAAGAACTTTGGATAAGAGTCGGGAAAAGAGTGTAAGAATTAGTCATGTGTGAATTGTAAGGGTTTATCTTTTGAAATATCGAGTCATGTCAAAAAAGGGGAATTTAGGTACCAAAGTTGAGTCAAGTGGCTAGGATAAAGTTCATGTCAAAATTTGTTATGAGCATCATTACCTAATCATGAAGTCAGAAAAGTGAACAATCATGACACTCCTATCATTTGTACTTTGCACACTTCAAAAGTGTACCCTTTGCATGAGTTTTCTGCACAAATATTCAACCTCTTTCAAACTTATTGTCACCATGGATTTAACATCCTCTTCCATGATTTCATTCTTTATCCAATCAAGCATAAATATTGGTCACCTTTCATGCTTCTCCATCACTTTCAGTATTTGTGCATCGTCCATAGTTTTTCCAACAAGATCTGGAGCCCTTCACTGCATAAACGATATTTTCTATCAGTTGTATTGTAAGTCTGTTGTTTTGATTTTAATGCGTCTCCTCCATTGTTTCCAGCCATTGCTTAAAACTCATTTTGGAGTTCGCTGCAAACTAGCTTTTTAGAATGAGTTGTTTCTTCTCACAGTCAACCTTCTTCCTTCTAAATTACCTACTACTGCACTGATATTTTCACTGCACCAAGTCTCCCATTGCTCTTTGTTTCTTCCCCGAGTTTCCACTATGCCAAAATTTCCGTCACACTTTCCTTTCGCACCAATTTTTCCCACTGCGTCGAATTTTTCCGTCACACTTTACTGTTGCACCAAATTTCTTATTGCACCGAATTGTCAGTTACTGATTTTTTTTTTTGCACAAAGATTCCTATGCTACCTTTTCTTTCATTTTATACAAAGTTCATCATTATTGTTTGTTGCGTAGAGAGGGTATTACCATTTATTTTTTCACACCCAGCACCATGGCAACTTCCCAAAGCAAAAGAAAGAATGAAAGAAGGGCAGGGTCGTGGGGTTTGAACCTCAGGATTTGAAATTAATAAATGAAGACTCAACGATTAGGGAATCTTTTGAACAAGTTGGATGCATAGGTTTCTGGGAAAGGATTCAAGGATATAATGCGCAACTAGTTGAGGAATTCTCCCTCAATTTACTGGTGTTAGTGCGACAATTGCGGGAATCACTTTCCAAGTGATGGAGGAAATTATGTCAGTTGTGATGAATATCCCTCTGCAGAGAGAGAAATGGTTTAAAGGTATTCCTTTAGACATTTCATGTTATATGAATTTCATCAAGCCTAAATATCAAAATCAAAAAATTGGAGCCAACATTCCAAGCGAGTATCTCCTAGAAACTTTTGAGAAACTGTTGAAGATAATCAGGAAATACTTCATCTATGAAGGAAGATTCGATAAGGTGTATCCATACCGCATCAGGTTACTGATGCATTTCACAAGGAAAATCCCTTAAACCTACCTTTGTTGTTGTGTTGAAGCATGGGAAAGATGACAGACAATGTCCAGGCCAAATATGATCCGCCAGGGAACAACTTATTCCATTTTTCATTAATTAATATGTTAGTGGTTCAATAATTGAGACATTTAAACAAGTATTGGAAATCTTTTCTGATTTCGGCTAACATTCCCAGATACCCTAAAGGAGACACTCTTCTGTTTTCGGAGGAATCAACACTACATAGTTCAGAGGCAAGAAAGGAAGATGTTATTGAAATAAGAAAAGGGAAAGAAATAGAATAATCGTCATTCAATCAACCAACATCCTAGAAGAGAAGCAGGTCAAGCATGAATGATAAAACTGAGGAGATCCAAGCTCCCAGTAAATCGTGCACTAAGTCCTCTGCCAAGAGATTTCCCATACACACATTTCATCTAGATCTTCTTGAATGTGTAAACAAGGGAATTGATGAAAGAAAGGTGGAGTTAGATGAGGAAAATGAAAATACCCAGGAAATGAAACAACAACTAAAGAAAGATCAACACAACATATCCCAATGTTATCAAGAAAACAGATAATTGAGAAGGAAACTGTGAGAACATATTATTGAAACACTAGCATCGCAGAGTCAAGAAGGTCATTTATCCCCTACCTCTCCAACAACAAGAGAAAATAATATAAATTGGATTAAAAAGTAGCTCAGAGAGGCCCAAGATGTTGTCATTGAGCTTGGGGAGGAAAGAAATATTTCAGAGGAAATAATCATGGAGAATTTAAAATAGTGCAAACCAACTATTGATAATGCATGTGCAACTCTATCTGACACTCAATTGAAATTGAAAAGAAATGGGGCTTTGTTGAGACAGATGAGGAATTTGAAAAGACAAATCTTGTCATTGAGAAGGACAAATAGGTCCTTACAAATGCATGTGACGTTGAACAAAGAAGCTATGGAAAATTTAGATGATCCTACTCTCTGCAGCCAACTGGATTTGCGCACACAACCTCTACATGAATATTCGCTGCATGAGATCACTGTGCAGTTTTCACAACCAAAAGTTGCACAACAAGAGCCAGAATCTACTACGAAACAGTGAAAATGTTGTCCAACAACACGCATAATATTCCATCACAACCGTATGTTTGTGATTTGCCTAAATATTTTATGATTGTAAACAACATCTCAGATAATTTGTGATTTCTAGATCGGTTTTCCTACTTTTTAGAATTTTTGTAAAGGTTGTTATTATTTTTGAAAACAACCAGATCCACAACTTTAGGAGATATTAGTTTGATTCCTAAAAACTTAGTATAGATTTTCTCTCTCTATATATGGACTATTTTGATGTAAACAGGGGGCGCGTAGGCAAAAGTACAAATATTTTAATCCTTTGTGTAATTTCCTTAATCTAAAGAAATACAAATGTAGAAGTCTTGAATTCCTTAAGAAAAAGATTCTAATGGTTATTATTTGAAGTTTGTACCTCTCTTTGTATGTATTTTCTGTGTATTCATATTCACTTTCACTTCTCTTTTGTTTAAATTGGTAATTTTTAAAGTCCAGAATTCATCTAAGTGGTTCTCTAGACTGAACCGATTTAAATTTTGTCTATCTTCTCAGCTAAGATCATAATTCATCCACTGCGGTGCTTTGATTTTGTTGTGTGTTTCTTTTCTTCTTTCACCCTTCATAATCAAATTAAATACTAAAATTCATCACCTTATTTATCCTTTATTCCTCTAAGGAATTCTACCCACCAAGCATTGTTTCTTTGTTTTGAGGGGTTGACTCCATAGCCCTAGAAACACTATCTTTTTTCAACATCTTGTTAAAAAGTTACCTTAAAATTTAAAATCTAACCATGAAGAAAATAAAATTGTCTATTAGAGATCAAGTCTCAGAGAGAGCCCTCTCTAGATTGGAAAGGCTAGTTTCCAGTCTTAAAGTTGGTTAGTAGGTTACCTTTGTGGATTGTTTTTTCAGCCCAACAATTTACTCAACATTAACATTTTGGTGTCGTTGTTGGGGACAAAGTTGAAAATTTTCCCTGGGAAGGATGAATTAAAGATTATATTTGATTCCTGAGGGTAACACTGAATCATACACCTTTTTTTTTGGCTGAATTTTTATTACCTCGACGAATTCATTTGTAAAGATCAGTGGCATAGTTTTGTGTTTTGAGTAAATAAGAAATCCTGACTCCTAAGAAAGTCTACATTAGAAGGAACCCTGATCCAAAACCTATTGCATCTATGTATGACCCTGAGAAGCTCTTGCACAAAAGAAAGGAAAAGACAGTTAAATCATTTTCCTTTCTGGACAAAAATCTATCATTACCCAAAGATGGTGTAAAAAGTATTGATGACCTTGATTTTGATTTAAAATTTGAGCAAATCTTGTTCATATGTAAATCATAATATAAGTTGAATGAAATTATCTTTTATGAGAAGAAATTCCAGTCTTTGATCCCCATTCTTCCCATTCATATTGTTCCTATTCAAATTGTCCATTCTCATATTGTTCAGATAGCTCAAAATCCTCCTAGAACCATGGAAACTAGATTTTCTCGTCTTGCCTTTCCTGCTCAATTACATGATTTACCCCAAAATCATAATTAGAGAATCAGGTCATTCGATGTTGAAGAAAATACATCAGCCAAAAGACATTTGGATTGGTTCAATGATTTTGTTGATCTAGAGGAAGTAGATCACGAGGATGCAAAACTTAGGTTTTTCACATGAAGTTTTTCATGAGAAGTCAAAAAATGGTTTAAATCCCTTCCTGCAGTGAGTATCCTTAATTTTGAAGATTTTGAAATAATCTTTCTTGCAAGGTGGGGTGATAAAAAGAATCCTCTCTAGTTGCTAACTCAGTAAAATAATATAAAAATATCACCAAATGAAACAGTACAATATTTTTCAACTAGATTTATGAAAGTCTATAATTCAATTCCTACATAAGTCAAACCTCCTCTCAGAGCTACTCAATTTCAATATGTTGATTCCTTTGACAATGAATTTTCTTTTTTGTTAAGAGAAAGAATATACAATACATTAGATGATATGTGAGTGATGCAATTGAAGTCAAGGTAAATTTGATGGCATCGAGGAAGATAAAAAATAACCTTGACAGAGATGTCAAGAAATTCCAAGGAGACACACAACCCTCAACTTCTCAATCATCAGATGGGAAATTTGATTTGATGGTGAATACTATGGAAATATTCATGGAAATAATGTCCTTGGAAAATAAGCCTGCCACGAGGGATCAAATTGATTTTGAGCCCATAAATCAAAATTTCAGAAGAGCTCCAGTTCCTCAGATTAGGAAAAGAGATCAAAGAAATCAAGGTGATCAAAAAATAAATCCTCCTTTCCAAAAAAACTATGCAAATGAATATTTTGATCCGACAATTGAAGACAATATGCATTGTTGTGATGATACATAAAAAAATGTGTTCTTCACAAAAGAAGAACATGATCAATTTATGGATGAAAATGACAAGTTTATGCAGGATAATGATGGTATGTTTTCATTAGAGACATAAGAGTTCATGAAAGGATACCACAATGCTATTATGAAAATTCATAAATAGTACAACCTCAGGAGTAAAAAGGTTCTTGTAAATCCTCCATAGGAAAATACTATAAGGGAACTTCAGACCAATACACCTTATTCAAGCCATCCGAGGAAAGATAATTCAATAAAGGATGCAATGGAAAGAGGAAAATCCAGAGAAGAGCCCACACAGAAATTACCTGAGGTGAGAAAGGAAGCAGTCGTCAAAGAGGTAGAAAAGGATCCATCTTCTTTTAATTTTGAAAGTCAGATGGATAAAATCAAAAATTTTGTTCCATTTAATGAATTGATTAAGAATGGATAATATAGAAATCAAATCATTAAAATGCTAAAAATGGAAGAATCCCATGACACCTTGAATGTGCAAGATGACGACCATGATATCTTGTTTAGCCCACATGTGGAGGAAAGTGGTGATGTTGATGATGTTCCTCCTTTTTATGTAAGTCTTAAAATACATGACATGAATTTACATAATTCCATGTTAGATTCAGGAGCATCACATAATCTGATGCCTAAGTTCATCATGGATGAGTTGGGACTTGATATTACAAGATCTTACAAGGATCTATTCTCTTTTGATTCATGGAAGGTAAAATTTTTGGGTTTAATCAAAGACCTAGTTGTATCATGTCTCAAATTCCCTCAAAAAATATGATCATGGATGTGGTGGTTGTTGACATTCCTCCTAAATTTGGCATGATGTTATCTATATCTTGGGTTGCAAATTTAAAGGGAACTCTGCAAATGGATATGTCATATGCTACTATTCCTATTTTCGGCCAAGAAAGGAGGATGTATAGAGAAGTGTTGATCAAGTATATGGTGAGTAGCAAAGCTCAACCAAATAATCATCCCATTTACTCTGTCGATATTGAGGTTGGTTCCTCTATTTTCTATAATGACTTGAATTTTGAAGAAGAGAAACCAACAACTATCATAGCTATTAAAGATGAAACTGATCATCAAGCAGAGGAGATTACAAATCAACAAAACAATGCATAAGATGAAATGTGGAATATGACATTTGATGGAGTTGCTAGCAGGGAAGGAGTAGGAGTTGGTGTGTGGATTAATCCTCCCAATATAGGCACAAAACTATGTTCTTATAAGATTGCTTTTGATTGTACCAATAATATGGATGAATATGAGGCGTTAATTTTGGTATTGAAGACTTTAAAAGAGTTGGGTTCTAGAAGAATAGTTTTTCATGGAGATTTTGAGCTTGTTATCAATGTTGTAAAGGGTATATATCAGCCTAAGCATCCTATATTGAGAGCATATAGGAATTTAGTGCTTTATCTTCTTGAAGAGTTTTCAGAATACAATTTATCAGTGATTCCTAGGGGACAAAATTAAATTGTAGATGCATTGGCTACTTTAGCTTCGGTTTTCAAAATTCCAATTTTTCCTAATAAAAGGTATGAAATCGAGGTCAAGCATAGGCTAGAAATCCCTAATAACATTAAATATTGGAAAATATTTGAAGATGACAAACAAGTAGAAAGATTCCTTCATATGAGTGATGAGTTTGCTAATTTAAATATTGATTATGAGTGTGTTTGTGAAGAGAATGAAGATGCATATTTTTTCAACAATGATGACCTTTTTAAGAATCAGATTGCTGGAAGAGATATAGTGTAGCTCAAAAATAACATTATCTCTAAAGGCTTGGTTCCATTGGAGAAGCTTTTTGACAACAATGATGTAGCCATAAATCCTAAAATCACTGCAAATGATGAGGATATAGAAGATTGCAACATTGGGACTCAGGAGGATCCCATGATCATCAAAATGTCAAAAATGCTCAGTATAGAAATTAAAAAGAGGTATATCAGTCTTATGAAGGATTTTCCTGATGTCTTTTCCTAGAGTTATGAAGATTTGAAGGTCTATGATACTAATGTAATTCAACATGTAATTCCCATCAAGGATGATCATAAACCCTTCAAGAAGAAGTTAAGAAGAATAAACCCTTTGTTGTTTCCATTGATTGAAAAGGAGGTAAGGAAATTGTTTAATGCCAAAATTATTGTGTCCTTAATATTTTCCAAATGGGTGACTAACCTAGTGCCCATCAGAAACAAAAGCGGTGAGATAAGGTTATGTGTATATTTTCGTAATGTAAACAGGGTGTCTCTCAAAGAAAATTATCCACTTACCAAGATGGATTATATCCTGCAGAAAGTGGTGGGATATCAGAAGATATCAATGCTTGATGGATTTTCTGGTTACAAACAGATTATGGTACATCAATATGACCAACAAAATAAAACTTTTACAACACCTTGGGGCACCTTCATGTATGAAAAAATGCCTTTTGGGCTTATGAATGCTGGAGTGACTTTCCAAAGGGCCATGGAAATATCCTTTTATGATGAAAAGGATAAGTTTATTGTTATTTACTTATTTGACATCACTATATTTTCAGACTCTGATGATCAACATCTCAAACATCTAAGAAGGGTTTTCCAGAAATGCAGAAAGTTCGACATCTCACTGAATCCGAAAAAATCCAACTTTGGAATGCAAGAAGGAAAATTTATTGGACACATCATTTCAAAGGAAGGGATTAAAATATACCCCAGCAGAGTGGAAGCAATTCTAAAGATCGGTACTCCCAGGAGAAAGAAAGAGGTACAATCTTTCCTAGGAAAAGTGAATTTTTTGAGAAGGTTTATTCCTAACTAGGCTGAGATCATAAAGTATGTCACAAATATGATTAGGAAAGGAAATGAAATAAAATGGACTCCTAAAGCTAGAAAGTATTTTGAATATATTAAAGTGGCACTCACCAAATCTCTAGTGTTAGCCAGTCCATATTTTACAAAATATTTTATTCTTTTTCTTTTTCCTCATAACACATCATTGCTGGTGTATTGTTGCAAAATGATGATCAAAACTTTGAAAGGCCGATGGATTACTATAGGAGGACATTGAGAGAATCCCCACTAAGGTATGACATCATTGGAAAACGATAATTTTTCTTGGTGAAAGCTCTTAAATAATTTAGAACTTATATCTTGCATTCCCATGTCATTGCTTATGTACTGAACAATTTTGTAAAGGAAATTTTGACCCAGCCTGATCCTGAGGAGAGAAGGGGAAAATGGATAGTAGTAATGTTGGAACATAACCTCAAAATCAAACCTCAAAAGTTGATTAAAGGTCAAGGGCTTGCAAAATGGACAGCGCAGTCAAATTTTGATGTTGTGGGAATCAATTTTATTGTTGATTTACCAGAAAATTTAGAAGAAGAAACAATCCCACAGATAGCCCAAAGGTATCTTGATTCTTCTTGGTACGATGATATTATTCATATATTAATAAATTTACAATATTCTCCTGGGTTGAGCAAAACCAAAGCCAAATTTTTGAAGTTGAAAGCAACAATTTTTTGCATTTTGGATCATTCTTTGTATTGGAAAGATCTAGGTGGGATCTTATTAAGTTGTCTGCTAGAATAACTGTTGGTTGTGGAGCCTGATTATCTTCCTGATTTAGAGGTCCTTTCTTTTAGCCGTGTTTATACCCCATGAAGTATTTACACCCCAGAAGTATGTACACTCTTCCACGCGGGGGA
>JZKD02S0020808.1:28341-40120 GCA_000966675.3 Picea glauca | reverse complement strand
GTTGATTACAGGTTGAGGTACAGGTTGATGCATGGTTCATATTTATTGGTACAGGTTTACAATGGTATATCTCACAGTGATAGTGTGACAGTGGTTTCATCATTCTACTTCTACTTCAGGGTGGCAGGATGGGGCAAGGATAGGTGGTTGTAGCCACCTTCCGGTTGTAGCTGGAGAACATAGGGGGTTATATCCTCCTTCTGGTTGTAGCCAAAGAATTGGGGAGTTGAAGCTTCCCTCGGGTTGTAGCCTGAGAAACTAGGGGGTTAGAGCCTCCTTCCAGTTGCAGCTAGAAAACAATGGAAGTTGGTGCTTCCAATGAATGTAATTCTTCAAGACATATAAAAGAAAGCATTATGTGGTTTTCTCCCGATTTGGGTTTCCACGTAAAACACTAGTGTATTGTGTATGTGTGTGATTGTTTATTTCTTATTGCTCATTATTGGATAATAATTCTACATTGATATAACATTTGAAGAAAAATGATTATAATTATGCTATTACTGATTCACCCCCCCTCTCAGTAATCCAACGATACTCCAATCTCCACGATATGCTTCCAACACACAAAAGACAAACAATGCCTTTTTACCTCTCTACTTAGCATTAGAATCCTAGATCTAACTTGAATTTAACCTAATATATAATGAAATAAACTAGATCCAAACATTCGTAAAGGAAATACAAACATGTTCAGGATGAAAAACAATGATATATTGATTAATATGAAGGAATTACATAAAATCCATACCTTAGTGATGATGCATCCTTCTTGGCTTCTTTCTCCTTTCTCCTCATTAGCTTCTTGATCAAACTAGGAAATCTGATTTTGGCGGTTCTGAACAAGAGTAGAACCTATGCAATTAGAAAACATAAATATACAAATGATTCTTCCCTCTCTTTCTCAATACTTTCCTTTCTTATATAGATCCTTGGAAGAGGCTTGGGAGAGCTTCTAGATCTTCTAGAACCCAATATAAGCTTGAATGATGTGAGTTCCTAGGTTCATGCCATGAATATACAACTTACCCATCACTTAGATCTTTGTAACTCATCGAATGTAGAAGGTTGGAAAGATAATCACTTGTTGTGCTACAGATGGTATGCGATGATCATCTCTTGTTGTCTCATATGAGTCATGTGAAAACCCTAAAAAGGTCCTAAAACTCAAGAAATAAATGTTTTTGGTATTTCATCTTTTGGTGGATTCCCTTCTGGAATGTAGGGTGGAAATTAAGGCTATAAAATATGCCCCCCTAGTGTGTGAGGTCAGGAAAGGAATGGATGGTTGAAATAAATTATAATAAAATAGTTTCCATGTGAGGCGAAATGAAGAGAGATAAAAGGAGGTCCTAAGGTAAAAGAGTGTCTGCAATCAAACATCAAGGATGAATGTAAATATAGACCATCCCCTAGGTAGACATACTCATAATATAAAGAGCATGGATGCCAAAGGATACACTGTGGATCCATGACATGAAATGCAATACAATGGCCATGAAATAATACATAGTGGATTCGTGTCATCAATGAAAGCATAGCCATGAGACAATACAATGTGCATCTATGTCATGTATACCATCATAGCCACTACCAAATATAATGTGGATCTATGACACAATATATATACATGAGGAAGACAATGAGAACTGAGGAAATTCCCCCAAATCCTTCAAATTATTCATAGATAAGTGATATACTCCATCAAAACTTGGGAGGGGGTGTTGTAAATGAATGGTGTGTCCCCACACCCAAGGTATTCATCGCAAACCCTGATGGTACAAATATACATCATGTGAATAGATTAGATGATGTCGATCATGGTATAAACTGCTTGATTATCGGTCATAGATGTATTTGTTAATAGACACGAGGGGACCCATTGATGAGGAATATGGAACCCAATGTACCTAGTGAAATATAGAGAGTGTAAATAGAGGATATGATGTCGAACACTCATATAATTAACCGATTAGGATTCAATGGTGTAAACCCAATATTGATCATGAAGAGACCTACCACTATGGACTGCAAGCTCTATGGTACTAGTTGGTTTCTATATCCCTTTCTTAGATAATGTGATGAGGTCAATAGGAAGAGATCCATGGAAGGAGGGATTCATTGTATCCCCCATCAATTGAAATGAAACATACACCTAGAGATGATGTGAAGAGAGAGAATCACAAAGTACAAATGACACAAGGATGGTTGACACAGAAAGTCAAAAAAATAGTAGATGGTTGACTCGGGCTTAAACTTCCCTTTAACATATAGCATGACACCATGGTGACCTGACAACAATACAAAAGAGCTAGACAAATATAGTGAAACAATGGAAGAGGTATTGAAGGATTCTCCATGATGACTGGAAGAGTAACCAGTTGGAGGAGTACCTTTGAGTCATATTACCGGGATGACTCCTAGGAAAGATAAAACCCAATTGTATGATGATGAATCAAACATGGGCCATGTTCAAGGGTGACTCGATTGACGCTTCCATTTTAAAAATACACCAATGGTGAAAAAAACCCCACTCTTTTTTTTGTGTGTGTGTATTTTGTCTCATTCATGGTTTAACGAGCATGAAAGAAGGATGAAAGTATAGTTGTTATATACATATTTTTTCATTTTTAACGAGATCAAAAAAGAGATAAAATCATACTCATCTAGAGAGAACGAGTGGCTCAACATCATGCTCTTATGTTCCAAGAACATGGAAATCACCTAAGAAAGATGAATGCAAATGGTAATGGAAAGTGAGGTCCACTCTTAGTAGTTGTTCTCTCCATGGGTATGTGGATTCAAATTGAAGGTCAAATAATGAAAGAGGCCTATGGTCAAGGGATACTAAAATAATGGTCAACATGATATTGGAAAACAACTACACAACAATGACAGACATGACTAAAGAAACAAATGCATAGGCGACCATTAAGCAAAAATAAAGGTTTTCAGGAACCCCCCACAAGATATGTCTAGAATATAGATGAAGAGAGAAGAATGAGGCTCAATAATCAAGTCATGGTGGGGATAAAGGAGGGATATAGGACCTATGGTAAATTGCAACATGGGCACCGAATGGAAATCCAAGTCCTAACTATGGCACCCATGAAGGGTAGGCACTATCGAACAAATTATGACGTGCAAAAAGGAGTGGATAATATCACAACACAAGGGGGTCGAACCTAAGGTGGTGTGGAGACAAAAATGGATGGGTAATAATGCAAGTCATGCATGCAGGGAAAACCTATCGCTATATTCCAGTTGAAGAACATGTACCTCAAATTTAGTGGAATTTGCCATCTTCATAAAAAAAAGTCCCTGTAATCATGTTTAGCATGTGAAAAATAGATATCGGGGTCAGTTTAATTAAAAATGGAATTAAAATAATAATAATCTTAAATAAAACACACTTACTTGTTATCAATGTGAAAAATTACTTCTTTTGTTTCCCAAAGTGCTATAAAAGAAGACTTGCCATAGTAAAAAGTTCATTCTTCATTGGAAAATAAAGGTGATTGGAGACCTTTTGGAGAAAAGTACTCCTCCAAGTGTAGGTGTCCAAAGCTCACTGTGGAGAATTTTATCAACCATTCAACTTGTTGTATGATCTAGGTAAGAACTAGAAATCCCAAATTCAGTTTCTTTGTGTTTTTTGTGGATTTTAGTGGGGAATTGGGTGGCTCGTAGGCCCGATTAGCTAGTGGCTGAGAGGAATTATTTTTGTGGGATCATTGAGTGGATGTATATAGACATTACATAGCTCATCATGGAATTCCTATAGTTCATCACACAAATAACCAGGAATGTGTCGTGGCTTTATAGGTCACATGCAAAGGATTTCAGCTATTGATTTTTGTGGGATGCATTTTCAACGATTTTTTCCCTAGATGTGGGTTGTTTCCTGGATGTTTGTAGGTAAGTAGACAAGATGATTGATTTGAAAGAGAGATCCAATGAGGCTCATGAATTTTCTATCCAAGGGGATGCAGTTACCTTTCCATCTCTCTAAGATTGTGGGTTGCTAAAATTATTTTGATGTCCGCTACTAGGATCTCATGAGTACTTACTGCACAAACTGGTTTAGTATTGGCACCCTAACCAAGAATGATTTATTATCTATGGTAAAGTGTTACATCTTGAAATGGGTGATATTTATTTTTGTACTGGTTTGTCTCGAAGGGTTGTATCATGGTGGGTAAATTATTCACTAGGAAGATATGATCACTCCATGATGGAATTCATTGAGTGGTTTTGTTGGTATGGTTCCCACTGGACGAGCAAAAAGATTACAATCCAGGATATTATAGAGTTTCTTCTCAAGAAAATACTATTTTTCATAATCCATGCAATAGGATCGATGGGCCCACATTTAGCAACAAATTCCAACATGAAGGTGGCACTAATGTTCCTAGAGCCTACAATATTTAACTGGTGTGAGGGAGTATTAGCTAACATGAATACATAGTTTTCCTGATGCAAGAAAGGAAAGAATAATTTTTTTTGGTATGGATCCCTCCTCATGATGATTTTCATGGAGAGGTGATCCGAAATTGATCTTTTAAAGACTATGGTTATGTTTATGCATGAGTTGATATACCATTTAGGAATTAAGAGAAGAAGAATATTTTAGTGAATGAATGTTGTAGCCATTATAAATAATGAAAAACATAAATTAAACATTAATAACAACAAACCATAATGCCAAAGATTGATAACAGAGTTCGACACAAATTTTCCTATGCCTTCGGGCCTTTCTCTTCAGTGGGAGGCTTCTTGTTAATATTTAATGCTTAAAACAATATCAAGAAACGATTACATAACAACTCCTGAAACCACCTTTTAGTTTTGCAACTTCTTGACAGAAAAATAAATCACCAATGGTTGCAACAGGTAATTCTGAGACTTTTGAGTATGAACTCGGCTATGCTTGGCTTGACATCTTGGGCTCTGGAGGAAATTTTCTATTCGGATACTCGGATACAAAAACATAATCCATATTCGAACTCCCCTCGAAAATTTGCAACTTTTGAGTATAAATTCGACCTACTTCTGAACAAGCCCTTGGGACCTCCCCTTGGCACAAATCCCAGTGTTGTGCCCTGTTAGATCCGTACAGTGTCGAAATGCATGCCAAAAAAATCATTTTTTCTCAATTTTTGTGCCCTACTAAATAAGTCATACTCTGCCAAATTTAGTGACAGTTATCCAAACTTAGCGACAATTAGACAAACTTATTGGGATATCTCCAAGTTTGGAGG
Organism: Picea glauca; assembly: GCA_000966675.3. Taxonomy (NCBI): domain Eukaryota; kingdom Viridiplantae; phylum Streptophyta; class Pinopsida; order Pinales; family Pinaceae; genus Picea; species Picea glauca. The sequence goes on along the minus strand of JZKD02S0020808.1, from coordinate 34,859 downwards.
ATTCCCGCCAGATTTGGTGGTAAATGCCAGATTTAGCAGAAACTGCCAAACCACTTTGACCTTCTAGAAGGTGCCATGTGGCACCTTTTCATTGGTCCACATGTCACCTCATCATTGGCCCAAGCCATGTCAGCATTCCACGTAAGCCACCACATCAACCTTCCCAGTCACCCACCACATCAACATCTGTACTGCCACGTTAAGGTGCCCAGCCAACTGCCATGTCATCATCCGTATAGTGCCACATCATCATCCATACGGCACCACATCATCATCCATAAAATATCATCCTTTCGCACTTCCACGTGTCACTTCTGTACATTGCAACGTCATCCTTCTATACTTCCATGTGTCACTTTTGTACAGTGTCAAGTGTCACTTCCGTACAGTGCCACATGACGCTTTTGTACTGTGCCAACTTAGCTCGAAAACACAAAAAATGATTGACACATGGCACGTCCTGGTGCTATCATGTGTCATGTTGATGTTAGTATGACGTAATGTTGACGTCATCTACCACGTCAATGGTACGACCTTTGAGTAGTTGACTTTGACATTTTACCTCTTTTGGAAAAAGTTCAAAACACGATAAATTTCACATATTGTGTCCATTTTCGGAAAAAAAAAACATGTTGTCGGAATCGATAGGAAGAACCCTACACAATGGAATTGATTTCGATCAATTTTGAGAACTTTGAAATTTTGGCCTTCCTAGATTCATTTTGAATCATTCCTCCCCACTAATACCTTTTGGTCCTCCAAAAGGGTATTAACCAGTCATCAAGTGCAAGATAGGTGTCCCCATTTGTCCTTTGTCTTTAAACTTTGTCTTGTGCACCTTTCGCATCATATTCAATTGCATAATAACTAGGCCAATTGAAATTATATTGTTATCCATTTGAACTCATTCACATCTTACTGAAGCCACTACCATCCATGTAGATAACATTAGCAGTGATAACATCATAAATATGACTGAAAATGAACCAATATGTTTGAATGGCTTGCACGACATTAACTTATCTTGAAGCAAAGTATGATTGAACTCCCATCCTACAACCATCTCATGTTCATGCTTAAGATCAACTTATTTTCTTGGCACAATTATAGGTGTATTGTTTGCATAAGTTTCCTTCTTTAATTGTTCCATTGTTAGAAGAGATTGATTTTCTTTTATGTGATGAGCATGTACAACATATTCAGTTCCTTATTTGGTTAATTGATATTTATTGTGTTCCATGTTGAATATTGATTTGGGATCATATAAATAAGGGCTACCTAAGACCATTCCACATGTTTCTAGTGGCACCACATCACATATTACTTCATCCACATACTTAGATGTAATTGCAAACTTTATGATACATTTCTTTGTTATGGACAATTTGTGATCTTTTCTTATCCAATTTAGTGAATACGGTTTGTGATGCATCTTAGTATTTAATCCCAATTTCTTAACCACTTCTTCTGAAAGTAAGTTAGATTGAGATCTTTTATCTATCAATGTATCGATCTTAGTATGTTTCATTATGACCCTTATATGAAACAACTTACTTCTTGAATCAAAACCATCACCAATTTTACCTGTCAAACCAACTGTTGTAATCTTAGAATCGTCACCTGAATCTGATCCCAAGTATGTTGGTCATGTTGCTATTGCAGATTTTTGCCTCACTTTCCTCTCTTTGAACCACTTCAATATCTTCTTTGGTTGCAATTGCCAGAAATTCTAATCATTGCATCCTTATTTCTTGCAATGCTTGCAACAGAGCTTCTCTTCCTTCATTATCGTTGAATTTTCTTTCTTCCCATTCCCTTTTCCTTTTCCATCTTTCTTTGAAGATGATTCCCCTGATACACTAACTCCATTTTTTCTTGTTTCAATATATGTTGCTTGGAAAGAAACCTCATCAATATTATTAGGTCCAAACATAAATACAATATTACCAATATAAGAAGGAAAACCTCCTATATACTTCATAAGAGTTTCTTGTGTAGTTGATGGAACATCTAACATCAAAGCCATCTTACAAAATTCATCTGTATATTCCTGCACTGATTGTCCTTTTATTAGCTTAATACTTTGTCATTCAATTAAAGCCTTTTCCTTATATCCCAATGGATGGAACTGTTTTCTAAGTGCGGAAATAAAATCATGCCATGATGGAAAAATCTTACCAACTTGCTAAGTTCCATGTTGCATCTTACTTTGCCACTAGATGAGAGTTGCACCTTCAAGACAAAGCGATGCCAATCTAATTTTGGTTGCCTCATATTTGATTTTCTACACATTAAAATATACCTCCATATGTCAAACCCAATTATCAAGTTTCTCAACATTAACTTCGCAATCATACATAAGAAAAACAAATTTTACATCAAGTTTAAGTAATGGCATATCAATCTTGTGTTTATGGGAATGTTTTCTTGCACTAGAAGTAGAACTTGTACTTGAAGAAGAAGAAGAAGATGGAGATGAAGGAGGTGAAGGAGGAGTTTTAGGAGGGTCCTCTTCTTCTTCACTTTTGTCTTTCTTTGAATATTTCCCTTGAAAAGGTCTCTTTCGTTCCAAGTAATCATCATACAACACTTTTACCATCTTCGACATGGAAAAAAACGTTTTTTGAAACTTTCTTTCATTTTGAGAAAGTCCTTCTTTTGATTCCATCCTCTCACTTTGAAATGTCCTCTTTATTGATCCAATATTAGGATATCCTTCTACAAGTTCTCCTTCACCACGACTTAGCTTTCCCCTGGTAATCAAGCAAACTCAAACAACCAATTGTCAACCTGCTCTGATACCACTTGATTTGGAATTTATATTTTAAAGACTATGGTTAAGTTTATGCATGATTTTATTTACCATTTAGGAATTAAGAGAAGAAGAAGATTTTAGTGAATGAATGTTGTAGCCATCATAAAGAATGCAGAACATAAAGTAAAAATTAATAACAACAAACCATAACGCCAAAGATTGATAACGGAGTTCGAAACAAATTTGCCTACGTCTCCGGGCCTTTGTCTTTAGTGGGAGGCTTCTTATTAATATTTAATGCTTAAAACAATATCAAGAAAGGCTTACATAACATCTCCTGAAACCACCTTTCAGGTATGTAACCTCTTGACAGAAACATACATCACCAATGGTTGCAATAGGTAATTCTGAGACTTTTGAGTATGAACTCGGCTATGCTTGCCTTGACATCTTGGGATATGGAGGCACTTTTCTGTTCAGCTACTCGGATGCAAAAATATAATCCATATTCAGACTCCCTTAAAATTTCACAACTTTTGAGTATAAATTCGAACTACTTCTAAACAAGTCCTCGAGACCTCCCCTCTGCACAAATCCCAATGTTGTGCCTTCTCAAATCCATATAGTCCGTACAATCTTGAACTACATGCCAAAAAAATCTATTTTTTTTTTCGTGATTTTCATGCCCGACTAAATAAGCCAGACTCTGCCAAATTTAGTGATAGTTAGCCAAACTTAGTGGGATTTCGCCAGATTTGGAGGATTCTCGCTAGATTTGGTGGAAACTGTCAAACCAATTTGACCTTCTAGAAGGTGCCTCCTCATTGGGCCATGCATCACCTCGTCATTTTCTTGAGCCATGTCAACCTACCCAGTCAACCACCACGTCAGCATATGTATTTCCATGTCAGCCTACCCAGTTAGTTTCCACATCATCATCCATACAGTTCCATGTCATCATCCATATAGTGCCATGTCATCATCCATACAGTGCCACTTCATCCTTTCGTACTTCCACGTGTCACTTTTGTACAGTTCCACATCATCCTTTTGTACTGCCACATGTTAGTTCTGTACAGTGCCATGTGTCATTTTCGTACCGTTCCAACTGAGCCCGAAAATGACAAAAATGGCTGACACATGGAATGTCTTGGTGTGGCCATGTGTCATGCTGATTTCATCTGCCATGTCAACTGTATGGCCTTTGACTAGTTAACTTTGACTATTTTTTTCTTATTTGGGAAAAAGTTCATAACGCGATAATTTTCTCATACGATATCCATTTTCAAAAAAATCATATTGTCAGAATCGGCACGACGAACCTTACACAATGGTGTCATTTTTCATCTGATTCCAAGAACTTTGAAATTTTGGCCTTCCTAGACCCATTTTGGATCAAGTGGGTTCCTCAATTGAGGCCCCATATAATGATGGTGTAATACCCTCAGGTTGATCCCCAATCATAATTGTACATATGTTTTATAGGCTGGTGAGATAGGATATTATAGGTTAGAGTTCTTATGTGATTATTAGGCCTAAGAGCCTAGATGTTAAAAGGTTAGTGATCCTATTATTGTAAAATGTAATTACACTTAGATATTAATAAAAGTACATCATTGTTGCAGACTGACCCAACAAAAGAGTATGGGGGAATAAAATCCACTACAATGGGAAAGGGGGGATAAGATTCTAAGGTTAAGAGGCTAAGCTAAGGGAGATTAAGCCCAAGGGAATGCTATATTCCTTAAAATTTTAAAGTATGGGATAATATATTATCCTAAGTTTCCAAAGAGAGGTACATAATTACATAAATGGGGACAAAGCTAGTTCCTTATGTGCCAAGTGTCACATATGGCACATGGATATATAATTTGGGGATATAGTGTAATTCCCCATCTTTTCTATTATTCATTCATCATTATTCCATGAATTCCCATCCTCCATACTTGAGAGTCGTACTATGTAGTCGTACCTAGATTGGGAAAGCTTGTAATCATTTTCTGGGTAGAATTGGACTGAAGACGTGGGTTGTCAGGTCCATGTGTTGTGAAGAAGAAGGTTGTTAGGACTGTGTGATGTGAAGAAGAAGGTTGTCATGCCCATGTGTTGTGAAGAAGCAGGTTTCTAGGCATGTGACCATCCTCTCTAGGTGAGAGAAATACTGGGAATTAATTCCCAAGGTGCCAAGTTACAACTATAGAGCTCCGAGACTCCCTGTTTGGCCTATTGCTGAAGCACTGAAAGGGAAGTGGGGCATCTGAAGGACTATTGAGAAGAGAAGGGGCACATTTCCTGGGGTGGGACATGCCTGTGGGGGATGAGGGACTATAGTTTGTTTGCTATATTTGGAACTTGAGTCTAAGTTTTGGGTTGTAGACAAACTTAGCTTGGTTGAGGATACCTTTTTCCCTGGTGGATTTTTAGCCTCAGCTCGAGGGTGACCTTCTGTTGAGCTTATGAGAAACAAAGTCTAAGGTTGGGAGGAACATGGAAGGCATGCACACAAGTGGTATTATTATTAATAAGATAAGTGTATTTCCTGTGCTTATTTTAATTACTATGTGTTTAATTATGAGTCACTGTTATGGAATCTTTGTTATAATTATGTTTATGAATTATTATGATATGTTGTTATTATTCTGTAAAAATCTGTCCATATGCATAGCATCTGTTTAATTAAATTTCTATCAGAGTTTCATAATTTTGATGTGTAATTTCCCAAAAGGGAGCTGGGGATGATACAAAGTGGTATTAGAGATCCAGTTTTAACATTGAGCCTAGATGGGTTGATTAACAAAGCACAGAGTTGAAAATTGTCGAAATGTAGTTATAGAGGATGTCTACAATTTGCTTGTTGAAATTACAACAATGGAATTGAGAGGAATTTCACAAGCAAGTTGAGGGAATTTAACCTGGCAGTATTCCAAAATTTTATTTGTAGAATGAACAAGTTCTGGTCTATAGATGGTCAGATTTCGAGTTTAGAGTCCTTTCGTGGAGAAATCGGAAGCAACTAGGTGAAATTGGGAAAAATCCCCAATTTTGTTGTTAAATTCATGGAGAATTTGAGAAATTTTGTTTAGGGATTAGATATTCTCTATTTATAATCCCTTTCTAAGGAAATTTAGACCTGTAATGGGTTGAATCTGAAGTTACAGTAAGATCATGGAATATTGAGCGAAATAGGCTAAACAAAATTCCCCAATTTGTGACAGAATTGAAGAAAAACTCATGCGAGGAATGTCAAATGTATGTTCACGCAAGTAATTGGTTTCTCCATAGGTTGAATTGGTGTTTATTGGAGTGAAATTGGAAAAATTTCATGGTTGCAGAGCATCCATGGTATAAATTGAGGAAAATTGGGCAAAAGCTCAAATTTCTATAGTTGAATTATGGAGAATTCGATGGGAAAGATGATGAAATGGTATTCATAGGTTCAAATTAGGTTATATGAAGTTAAAAAAATGCTTCATTAGTGGCCACAAGAAGGATTTTGAAATTGGGCATTTTTGGAAATTTAAAAAAAAAATCGACAAAGTTGGAGAAATTGGGAATTTTTTGTACCGTGACGTCAGCCTGACGTGGAGGGTACGTATTAGATGATGTGCTATAAAGGTTATTGTCACCACCATGATATAAGGTACATGGTGGCATGGTATTATGGGTTTCATGCATGTTGGCACCACAGAAGCAACGCCTTCCTACCCGGTGGAACCTTGAATCCTCGACACGTAGCAACCCCACTTTAATTGTGGGGGGGGGG
>JZKD02S0020808.1:0-28321 GCA_000966675.3 Picea glauca | reverse complement strand
CGAGGTTGTTATGTTGACCACAGGAAAGGTGGGTTGTAATTTTTGGATGTGAGAAATGTCACCATGGTATTAACCATGGTTTATTTTTGCATCCCCTCCCCCCTCAGTTAACGGTCAGAAGGTCGGAGATCCCGCAATGTGACGCGGGTCTCCAATCGTCGTTGACACCCACTGCTCCATAATCATTAGATATATTCAACAAGAAACTTCACATGCTAAGGTGAATGGGTTTGGGATTAGGTACATCCATCTCCACAACCCAATAAATACTGCTACATGGTAGCTAGATGGTGGGACCGAAAGGTAAGGTAAGCACGCTAGGAAAATAAAGGAAAGAGAAGGAAAGAATGAGATAAGGGTTGACAGAGCAAGGCCATGGTGGCTAGAGGCTAATGAGGAACCATTCCAAAGTGTAATATGGACTCAGGATTCCATTTCAACATTTTACTAAGCACAATTCAGCTTCATTTTGCATAAATTATAAAAAATTAATGAAAATTACCAGAAAATTTCAGTGATTTTTCAGGAGTTCAACTTGCAGGCCATTTTCGGAGGCCTAAATGACATTTTTGAGAAGTAAAATTTGAAAGTATATATCATTTTAGGGAACAAGTTTCTACATCCCAAATAATAAATCTTGGAGAGATATTTCTAACGATGTAAACCATTTGTCAAATGGAGTTAGTATGAGGGATTTATAGCCCAAATAGTTGAGGGTAAATTTGAAGCCCTAGTTAACTTATGAGGGCCATAACTCCCTGCTCTAGAATCGAATTGAGGCACATGAGAAAATGCAGAAATATCTTGATCCATAGAATACATCCATGGAGTTAAAATAGAAATGTGGGCACATAAAAATGTATAATAGGGCATAAAAGGTACCTGTAGCATTCAGGGCCAAAAATGTTAATTGACCTGGAACTTTAGCAGGTTGTATCTAGCATCTTGGAGCTCAGATGTGGGTGAAACTTGGCCAGAATGTCCAAAGCATGGTCATGAGGGAACCTAGTTGATCTCCTGTCAAATTTACAAAACAAAAGGTACAAGGATGCTTAAGAACAGTTAAAAATTGCACCTGGTTGAAGGAGTTTTTGGGTAAATATCAAATGACTACAACTTTCTTCTCAAAAATCAGAATTGAGAAAGAAAGAAGACATTGGAAAGGTATTGGACAGAAGAATCCATGTAATCACTATAATAGTGAGATGAGAAATATAATTCACAGGAAGTCAAAAATAAGTTTTTTGGTGATCATAAAGGGGAAAAATTGTGCATATGCTACCCTAATTGTATATTGTGGTTTTAGCTAACAAATGTTGCGGTAAGCATGTTTTTAGATGTTATGGTTATAGTTAAAATAGATAAAGTGATAGAGATGTCTACAGATAGAAGAAATAAATACATAGAGAGTTCTTCATTATTTATTTGGTTTCCTTAAGAAGTTGTTGGATCAAATATTGGGTTCAATAAGCAACATGGAAGACCCTAATGAAATTTTTGTTGTGGAAATAAGTATAGATGACAATTGTGCATGTCAAATGTAGAGGCTAGGTAGGAATTCCATCTACAGTACACACTAATGCATGTATAGTGGGAACAAGTGGAGATGCAACACATGGGTTCATGAAAAGTGGGTTAGACAGTGGGTAAAAGGATTTGAATTTTGGTTTAGGATGAACATAGGCACTCAAGAAAAGAGTGTGATGTCAAGGATGCCTCATAGGATGATCAATAACCATAAATGAAGAATGTTGAGATATGAAGGCTAGGGAATCCATGAAGACTAGAAAAGCCATGAAGATAAAATTTATTTTTGAAGACAATTGCTACAAGAAATCCACTAATGCTAATTGGAGTGGAATCAGGGGACAAAAGTGAAATATTTACTAGATTAAGTAGTGAAGATCCATTCACTAAAAAGGGTTTCAACGTACAAATAAAGCAATACATTGTGAGAATATGTGTTCTAAAAAGATTTATATGTCAGGATTTTAGTATTCTAATAAATCAAGACAGAGGGTAAACTTGAAGATAAAGGAAACATCTCCAAGGATCAATCATACAATTGTGGGAGTAGTACCTCAATTATTCTTATCAGAGTAGTGTGGTGGAAGCATGGTATAAGTGTTATAACTTCAAAGGCAAAGAAAATAAGGTGCATGTAAGTTAAAGAGTTCCAACAACGATGTCTTATGTGCAAAGAGCTGTTAGAAGTATGAAACCATACTTCGGGGGAAGGAATTGCATAATTTTAAAGTGCATTTCAGAATTGGGCCAAGTTCATGAGTAGTTGGAGATAGTAGAAAAAAGTACCCCAAGGTGGACAACTAGTTATTTGAGGATTATGGAAGCACATAAGGAATTAAGACATCAATAAAAACAAGATTGATAATGTATGTTGTAATACCCCTAGGTTGAACCCAATTGTAAATGTAAATGCAAATGTACTTAAGCTAGTGAGTTGTTTGATATCATTTTTGTATGCACCTTCAATAGTATAGTGCGCACATGTATTGTGCACTAAAATAATGAAGTGTGCACATTCCAGGATATCATGCGCGATAAACTTAAGTACACGCAATTTTGAGGCTAGGGAGACTTTGTGTATATGTTGTGTTTTATAGGCTGGTGAGCCAATTATTATAAGATAGGAAGCTTATGTGTTGAATTAGGCTGGAGAGCCTAGATGCTAAAGGCCAGTGAGCCTATTTTTGTATATGTCTCATCATTAATATAATACATCGTTGCATGTAGACTGACCACGATAAAATAGTAGGGGGACTAAACTCCAATAGTTAGGGAAAGTGGGGGATAAAAGTTAAGGAAAAGGGCTAAGCTATGGAACTTAAGACAAAAACGAATATTATATTAATATTCCTTAAAGTATAAAGTATGGATAATTATTTTATCCTAATTTATAATAATGGGGACAAGTGGGCCAAATTAGTTGGGAACATGCATACATATAGTTTGGAATTAGTTCATTTTCTCGGGGCATTCATTCATTCCATCATCACTCACTCACTCATGTAGTTTTCCTCCGTACCTTTCTTTTACCATACCTGTATCCGTACCCATACCTGTATTTATGCCTGGTTAGCTTGGGATTTGGACTAAAGAGGCAGGTTGTCAGGCTCGTGGGATACTGAAGAGGTGGGTTGTTAGGCCCATGATAAATTGCTCTCTAGGTGAGAGAATTGTTGGGAATTGATTTCCGGAAGGTGCTAAACTACAACTACAGGGCTATGATACTTCTTGTTCTTCCTATTGCTGAAGCCCTAGAAGGTAAGTGGGGCAGCCAAGGGATTTTTGAGCAGAGAAGGGGCACACTTCCTGGGGTGGGACATGCATGTGGGAAATGAGTGACTGTAGGATGTTAGTTTGAGTTGGCACTTGTGATGAAGTATTTCCTGTTGTCTGAGATACATCATCCTGGTTAGGAATCCCTTTACCCGGGTGGAGTTTAGTCCCAACTCGGGGGTGACCCACTGCTGAGGGTGATGAGAAGTGTGGTATAAGGCTGGGAGGTTCATGGAAGGTATGTATGTAGTTGGTGATATTCTTACCAAGATAAGTGTCAATTGTGTGTTAAATTACATGCTGCATTATTATTTATGTGTTTAATTTTATGGGTTTTTCCTGTGTGTGGTTTATACCTGTCTTTATATTTATGGGTATTTCCTATCTATGCTGCATGTATATGTTTACTGTTATTTCTGTATAAATATGTGCATTTACAGAATGTATTTGTCTATTTTAAGTTTTATATATAAAGTTCTGCAAGAGTTTCTGTGTGTATATGTTTTAATTTAGATACAACTCAAAAACTTTACATGCCATTGCCCAGTTGGATGCTGGGGATGTTACAATATGGTATCAAAGCTCCAGTTTTCAAAACTGATCCTGGATGGGCCGAGAAATTTGAATTGAAGTGAAATTCATCGAGAATTGATTTCAATGTGGCCAAAATTCAAGTTACAAAGTGTCCATGGTAAAAGTAACAACAATTGCGTGGAATTGGGCGAAAGCCCCTATTTCTGTTGTTAAATTCATGGGAAAATTGAGAAATTTGGACAAGTAGTGAGATATTCTTGATTTAATATATGTTCTGGAGAATTCAGGCCTGGAATTGGTCAAATTTGAAGTTATAGAGGAGACATGACAGATGGAGCGAGATTAGTTGATTAAAATTCTCAATTTCTGAATTGAGTTTGGGAAAAAATTGTTCTAGAAATGTCAACCAACAATGATTTGTTGTTGCAGAGGTTGAATTGGTGTTATTAGGGTGAAATTGAACAAATTTCATAGTTGTAGAATGTCTATGATAAAAATTGGGAAAAAAGTTTGGAAAAATCCCCAATTTCAACAGCAAAATTCACGAGGAATTGATGTGCATAAAAATGAATGTGTGCAGGTGGGCACACTAAAAATGCATGATGCATAGTGAAAAGCTTATGATATGTAGAAAAATATTGATGCACGGGTTCACGTGCTAAAAATTGGGTGCTACATGGTGCAGAGTGGCATTGCACGGAAAAATATTTGCATGTGGTGTGCACGCTAAAATTGGGCCTTGCGCAGTGCAGAGTGGCATTGCATGGAAAATTATTGGCATGTGGGTGCACATGCTAAAATTTTGTGCTGAGAAGTGCAGAGTGGCATTGTGCGGAAAAATATTGGTGTGCAGGTGCGCGCACTAAAATTTGGCGCTGCCCGGAAAATAGTGGTGCGCGAGTGTGCACACTTAATTTAGCATTGTGCAGTGTGGATTGAGTAGTGCATGTGTAATACTGGTGTGCGTGGTGTGCACACGCATAATAATTGTGCACGTGGTGTGCGCAAAGTAATTTTGTTGGTGCACGTGCAATGTGGGTATATGTTGTCGGGCGACAATTTAGTTAATGGTGTGCGTGAAGTACTGGTACATGATGGGGGCATACTAAAATTTGGTATGTTGCAGCATGTAGAGTAAAATGCATGTGGAATATTAGCGCATGACACAAAAATTGTGCACAACAGGTATTAATGCATGAACCAAAATTGTGCGCAGTGGATATTGGCACACGACACAAAAGTAGTGCGCACCAGTTATTGGCGCGACATAGAAGTGATCCACACCGTTTATAGCTGCGTGGAGAATGCGCTACCTTATGGTATTGTTGTGCATGCTAAATATGGGTGTACAGGTTCAAATTTGTGTCTGTGAAGTCGTTTGGATGGTCTACAACAACATAAAACCAGTGAATTTCTGCGACATTTTATACTATTTGAAGGTTATCTTTTTGCAGCGCGATGTTTAGGCCCTAAACAACGTTTCCAGCTACTCGAAAACCCCGAGAACAGAGTGTACTAAGGTACACTATGTATTTGGAGCTCAAATGAAATATTCCAGAGAGATATTTCTAATGGTGTAAATCATTCGTCAAACAGATCTTTTCTAAGGAAGATACAGGACAAATAGTGGATGGTAAATTTTAAGACCCAACTAACTTTGAAGGTCCATTACTTTCTCCTCTGGAATTAGATTGAGGCACAAGAGAAGTCTATGGAAATATATTGAACCATAGAAATATTTCTAGAGATGAATTAAAATTCTTGGCATGTTAAAAATGTTTAATATGACAAAGAAAGTACCTGTAGCATTCCATACCAAAAACATGAATTGGACTAGAACTTCATCAGGTTGTAACTAGCATCCCAGAACCCAGAAAGAGGTTAAAATTGGACAAACTGTCCAAAATATGTATATGAAGAAACCCAATTGATCTCCTACTAAAACTCCAATGGAGGAGGTGCAAAAATTCATAATTACAGCGCAAAATTGCACCAAGTTGATGAGTAAACAAAAAAATTAATGGACAAATTTCAAAAGGCCATAACTTTCTGCTCAAGACTCATAATTGAGCATGGAAGCAGGCGTTGGAAAGGTCTTGGAAAATATAATATAATTATTAACCTAGAAAATTGATATGAGCATTAAATTTTTTAGGAAATCAAAAGAAATAATTATGATATATTATTGTATCGGAATGGTTCATATTTTTTATGAAATTGATGAGTCAGTTAGCCTGACAAAGTTCTGTTGGCTGCACATTTTGCATAGTTAACAACAACTAGATCAGATCAGGATCAACATAGAGTGAATAGGAATGGAATATGCAAATGGGGGCTTACATTTAGGAATATGAGATCAAAGGGATGGATGTCCATATGGGCATTGAAGGAACATGCTCCAATGGACATGGAGAAGGAAGGGATGAAAACATGAATATGGTAGAGACCATTAAAAATTTGCAGAAGTATTTACAAAGCCAATAAGATTATAATGAAAGGATTATGAGAGACAAGGAGAAGCAGGAGGAATTAAACATGAAGTTAATGCAGATCTTGAACCATATAGAAAACAATTGGATAAGGAGAGTGGCTCAAGCAAATCACAAATTCACGGGTCTCTTGATGAGAAAACAAGAACCATAAGTGTTAGCAGACATCACCATCACTCCCCGAGGAATTCCAATAATAGAGAACATAAAAAATCAATTACATCCCCTATCAGGAAGAATAAGAGGTCTGGGGTGGATGAGCTACGAGGAGAAATGAACAAAATTAAACCTCCTACATTTGATGGTGAGCACAAGAAAGATGAAGATGCAGAGACAAGGATGTTGGGAATGAGAAAGTATTTTCAATTGTATAATTATTATTTTCATGCAGAAGGAAGAATTTCCATCTATCAACTCAAGGGAAAGACATCCATGTGGTGGGATCATCTTGTGCAAGTGAAACACATTAAAGAGAAAAATGTTACTTGGAGGGAATTCAAGAAGTATTTTGAAAAGAAATACTTGACTAAGAGATACTATGACAAGAAAATGAAAGAGTTCTTTGAACTCAAACTTGGGAGTATGACCATAGATGAATATAGAAGAAGGTTTTTAGAACCTTTGAAGTATGTTTCTTTCATCAAGGATGAGATAGTTAATATTCAAAGGTATTTGAGTCGATTTCCATCATTCATCAGTGACAAAAAACAATATGATGATCCCAAAACATTGGAGGAGACCATAAGGTGGGATAAATGCCTATATGATCAACAAAAAGCAAGGCCATCTTTCCAAAAATCTTGGGAAGACAAGAATAAATTCAAGATGGATCAGAGGAAGAAGGGAACTAAGCCACCATTCTTCGGAAATAACCCTTAGGGACAGTCAACTTCCAGAGAACCCCAAATGATGGAGACAGGGGGTCAAAGGCCAAGGAAACCACCTATTCAATGTTAGGGTTGTAAAGGAGATCATATGTTTAGAGATTGTCCTCACAGAGGTGAAAAAGTGAGGATCGTTCACAATGTACAGCAAGTTGAAACAATGGAGGACATGGGAAGAAATGTACCAAGGATCTATGCAGCCCTGAATAACAAACAAGTAGAGTATCAACCACATATGATTGAAGTGGAAGGTATGATCAACAACCAAACCATTGTTATTTTAATTGAGTCGGGAGCTAGTCATATTTATATAGATCCTAAGATGGTGGAAAGTTTTTATTTTCCAAGAAGAAATCATGGAAAATCTTGGTTGGTGTAGCTGGCTACTAGAGCCAAAAGAAAATTTAATGAGATGGTTAAGTCATGTCCTATGGAAAAGAATTGACTGAACACTGGGGAAGATTTGAACATCTTGCCTTTAGGTTCCTATGAATTTCTAATTGGGATGGATTGGTTGGACCACCATAATGTTATCCTAGATTGTCATAACAAGGAATTTACTTGCTTGGATGAGGAAGGGAACCTAAGGAAAATGTAGAGAATTCCCAAGGAAGTAACCATCAAAGAAATTCCAGCATTGCAGCTGAAGAAATGTTATAGAAAAATGTGTCAATTATTTGTAGCACATATGGAAGAGACACCTAAAGATAAGGTGTCAAATATTGAAGATTATGCATTCCTAAAAGAGTTTTAAGATGTCTTTAAGGAAACACCAATATTACCCTCTAAAAGAGACATTGATTTCTCCATAAATTTGATGCTTGGAGCAACTCCAATATCCAATACTCCGTACAGGATGAGTACATCAGAATTGAAGGAATTGCAAATGCAACTTGAAGAGATTCTTAAGAAGGGGTATATACACCCAAGTGTATCACCTTGGGGTGCCCCGGTTTTATTTGTGAAGAAAAAGGATGGAACATTGAGACTTTGCATTGACTTTAGGAAGTTGAACAAGGTAATTGTGAAGAATAAGTATCCTTTGCCAAGGATCGATGACCTATTTGATCAGTTAAAAGATGCAAAAATATTCTTCAAGATTGATCTGAGGTCAGGTTATCATCAAGTAAAAATTAAAGAAGAAGACATCAACAAGACTTCTTTCAGAACAAGGTATGGTCATTATGAGTTCACAGTGGTTCCATTTGGGCTATCAAATGCACCAGTTGTCTTCATGTGTTTAATGAATGGTATTTTTAGAGAATACTTAGATAATTTTGTCATTGTATTTTTAGATGAAATTATTATATATTCTAAGTCAAAGGAAGAGCATGAAAAATACTTGAGGATGGTATTACAAGTATTAAGGGAGCATCATTTGCATGCCAAATTAAGCAAGTGATCATTTTATCAGAAGAAAAATCATTATTTGGGGCATATAATTTCATAGGAAGGGATATCAGTGGATCCTAAGAAGATAGAAGCCATTAGAGAATGGTCAGCGCCAAAGAATGTGACATAGTTCAGATCATTCATGGGCCTTTCATGATACTATAGGAGATTGAAGGATTATCAAATATTTCACACCCAATCAATTCCTTGCAAAAGAAGGGTGTGAAGTTTCAGTGGACATTGGATTGTGAAAAGAGTTTCCAACACTTGAAGAAATTATTAACAAGTGCTCCAATACTAAGGATTGGAGATCCAAATGAAGACTTCGTTGTACACATAGATGCATGTAAAGAAGGACTTGGTGGAGTCCTCAGTCAAAATGGGTTTGTTTCATGTTATGAATCAAGGAAGTTGAAGGAGCATGAAAGGCACTATGCCACTCATGATTTGGAGTTGGAAGCCATAGTGCATGCCTTGAGGAAGTGGAGGCACTACTTCATGGGGAAAGAGAACAAAGTGGATGATACAATCAACAGAGGAGTGCATGAGTTGCATTCTACAACCATTAGCATGTACCAATCATATTCAAAAGACATAATTTTGGAGGATGCAAAATTAGATTTGCAATACAAGGAATTAGTGGAAAAATTACAACGAGGTATTTTGCAGCATAAAATTGAAGACTATAGGCTAGAAAATGATGAAATTCTCATATACAAGGGAATAATTTATGTACCAAATTCCTAGGAATTGAAAAATATGATATTGAGAGAAATGCATAATGTCCTTTATGCTGGGCACCCAGGTTATCAAAAAGCTATTGTAGTTGTCAAGAGACAATATTATTGGCCAGGAATGAAGAAAGAAGTTGTTTATTTTATTGCCAAATGTTTGGAGTGTCAAAAGGTAAAGGATGAGCATAGACACTTGGTTGGTTTTCTACAAACATTTCCCATTCTTGAGTGGAAATGAGAAGTTGTAACAATGGATTTCATCACCAAACTGCCAAGAACAAACAAGCAACATGGTTATATCATGGTAGTGGTGGATAAGCTTACTAAAGCTGCCCATTTTATTCCAGTAAAGCTCACTCGCAAGGAAGCCAACATTGATGAAGTTTATATGAGAGAAATTTCTCGATTACATGGTATACCCAAGACAGTTGTGTCTGACGGAGATCCAAAATTTAGATCAAATTTTTGGAAGGGATTATTCAATGGATTTGGAACAAATTTGAATTTTAGTACAACTTATCATCCACAATCAGATGGACAAACAGAGAGGGTCAATCAAGTGATTGAGGATATGTTGAGGAGGTATGTGATGGATACACCATCAAAATGGGAAGACTACCTACACTTAGTAGATTTTTATTATAACAATGGGTACCAAACATCTCTAAAGATGAGCCCATTTGAGACACTTTATGGTAGAAGGTGCAACACACTCGTAAGTTGGGTGTTAGCACAAGAATTGGTACTAGAAAATTTGGTTACTTTTACGATCTATTTTGTAGAACTGGTGAATTAATATATTCTGCGACACCATCTTCCTCAAGCATCAACACTGAGAAACAATCTCACCTATCATCAACACAAGACATGGGTTAGAAACTCCATGCACACATTAAAAAACAAGCTTATGTGAATGGAGACTTTCCTAAAACAGAGGAGTGGCGCTACCAAATCCACATAGTTGAATTCATGATGGGCACTGCCAATTTCGCATGACTGTGTCACAATGGTGCTACCAAATCCACATAGTTGAATTCATGATGGGCGCTACCAATTTCATAGAGTTATTTTGCAGGGATGCTTCTGCCAATTTTTAGTGACTAACTTAAAACTTGTGTTATGAACAAATGGGAAGGTATTTTTGAAAAATGGAGGAGGTTTTTGTTCATCACATAACAAATAAAAAAAACATCTCTCATTTGTTTAAAATGTGTTATGTTTATAGAGATATTATACAAATAAGTGACACTACAGAATGTGCTCCGGAAACTCTGTTCTAGACTATTGAATTGATATTTTTGACCAGCTGACTTCCAGAAGCATTTTCGGGTGAACCAAGATGAATTTTAAAAATGTAAAGGATGTTATTGTCAAGAACGGACCCATGAACATTAAACTCTTTCATTTTTCACACAGATGTCATGGATTGGGATATTCGAAAGAATATTTGAGCCCCATGTTTTCCGTTTTCGTGATTTCCTTTTTGAGACATATTTTTGTGACACTTATTCTAGCCATCTGGAGATGAATTTAAATAAACCGAGAGAGATTTTTATTTATAGCAATATTATATACAAAAAAATCTCTCAGATTTTACACATATATTATTTTTTGAGAATTACAAGTGGATTTTTGAAGCCTATTTTTTAGAATTTTGCCTCTTGAAAAGCAGGAAATCAATTAAAACGTGTCATTTTCTGTTTGTAGTTGTTTCTAATTTGGGAAAGGGGTTTGATTTTGAATGGGTGATCTAGAAAGGACCTATATGGATATATATTCATTTTACAATAGGGTAGGTGGGTTGTATTCATGAGCCAAGAGAAGCTAGAGAGAGTAGGAGCAAGCAGTTTCCCCTTTTGTGTTCATTTGTAAGCCTGTGGGCATTTTATGATTGTAAGCATTACTGCTATTGGAGACTCATGAGAGATGTGATTTCAGATTGTAATTCTTTTGTTTATATATCTTCTTATTTGAATATATTTCATATTTGAGGATCAAATACTGTCAATGATTTATGGATCCCTAAGCAACGAAGGATCTGTTGTATTTTGCCCATCAGTCATTGTTTATATTCAAGTATTTGTTGATTCATTAAACTGAGAGGATCTCTGTTTAGTGAAAATTCTATCTTTTGTTTTCCTTCTTCATTCTTCCATCTATCAACATATAATATTGTTTTTTTTTAGCAGCTTTAGTGCCTTCAATGAGTAGAATGTTTGTGACTCCATTGCCCATTGGTGTAGCCTACTGATCTACAGTTTGTTTCCCTCTCCCTTCCTTTCTCCATCATGCTGATCCACCTATTCAAAACCAATCAGGTCTTTTTGTTTCTATGTTACCAAGATTACTCTCATTTGTATTCTGGGAGTGAGTCTTTTAGTGATAACATTTTTGGCATCGTTGTTGAGAACAGATTCGAGCAGATTGAAAAGCTCCATGGGAAAACGACATTGCACAGCTCCAACTTTAGATGGTGACTGAAGTTGGACACCTTCAAGACTGCACATTCACCATGGCGACTCTATTATTCAGGATCTATTGGTGTCTCCACTAGAATGAGACAAATTAAATGGATATGGAGGCTATCCTGGCGAGGAGGTTTGCCCCACTCAATTTCTAATCCATAAATGGTTATCCACATCATGTGCCTCAAATTTATGAATGGCAAGATCTGTTGCCCAGATTTTATGAAGGTGATAATGACAACCTTGTTGAGAATGTTCAAGAATTTCATGCTTTGATGCAGCATCTTGACATCCATCATGAAGATATATTGATGAAAATGTTCATGTATTCATTGGATGGGGATGTACGTAAATGGTATTTCTCATTACCCCCTTAGAGAATTTCATCCTTGAAGGATTTCCACAGAGTATTCAATGAACACTGCAAAAGGTTTTATCCCTCTGAAATTATTTGTCATAACTGTTGTGAGGAATATGTAGAATGTGCTCAAGATTTGTTAGATTGCTCTGTCGAATATAAAGATGAAAAAGATTGTATTCACTTTCCACATGAAGGTATCAAGAATAATATTGTACTCGAAGAGGACAACATTAATAACTTTGTTTCATATGAAAATCATGTGTTTGAACAACTAGAAGTAGTAGTTACTGTTATTCCTGAAATTGATATTTTTAACAGTTATATTCTTGATGAAATTACTATTTTAGAGGTTGATCGTAGATATGAAGGGAAATTAATTTTTGGTGAATATTCTAGTGATGATGAGAAGCAATATTATCCTATATTTGATCACTATGAAGACAGGCAGGATGATGTAGAGGTTGGACTTGTCAGATAAGACGCAACTCAAAGATTTGACTAGGAGAAACCCTTAGTTGAGGCACATGAAGAGATTGTTTATACACGGACAGAAGTAAATCAACAGTTATCAGTGGATTAGAAGCCACCTACGTCAATCCTTCTTCCACTTGTACTCACAGTTTACAGTAAGCAACCTAAAGTGGAAGAAGAAATATACTAAATAAAAAAAAAACCTCTCTCATTTGTTTAAAATGTGTTATGGTTAGAGAGATATTATACAGAGAAGTGACACTACAAAATGTGCTACAGAAATTCTGTTCTAGACTGTTGAACTGATATTTTTGACCAACTGACTTCTAGGAGCATTTTTGGGTGAACCAGGATGAATTTTAAAAATCCGAAGAAGGTTATTGTCAAGCACAGACCCATCAACATTAAAATCTTTCATTTTTCACACAGGTGTCACGAATTGGGAGATTCAAAAGAATCTTTGAGCCCTATGTTTTCCTTTTTCATGATTTCCTGTTTGAGACATGTTTTGTGACACCTATTCTGACCAGATAGAGATAAATTTAAAGAAACCGAGATAGGTTTTTATTTATAACAAGCTTATATACAAACACCTCTCTCATATTTTACACAGATATTATGGTTTTAGAATTAAAAGTGGCATTTTGAAGCCTATTTTTCAGAATTTTGCCTCCTGAAAGGCAGGAAATCAGTTAAAACGTGTCATTTTATGTTTGTATTTGTTTCTATTTTGGGAAAGGGGTTGGAGTTAGAATGGGTGAGATGGAAATTACCTATATGACTATATATTCATCATACAAGAGGGTAGGGGGGTTGGATTCATGATCCAAGAGAGGTTGAAGAGAGTAGGAGTAGGCAGTTTCCCTATGTGTGTTCATTTGTAAGCTTGTGGGCATTTTATGATTGTAAGCATTACTATTATTGGAGACTCATGAAAGATGTGATTTCAGATTGTAATTCTTTTTTTTATATATATTCTTATTTGAATATATTTCATATTTTAGGATCAAAGGATATCAATGATTTATGGATCCCTAAGAAGCAGAGGATATGTTGTATTTTGCTCATCAATCATTGTTTATATTCAAGTATTTGTTGATTCATTAAAATGAGAGGATCTTTGTTTGGTTAAAATTCTATATTTTGTTTTCCTTCTTCCTTATTCCATCTATCAGAATATAATCATGTTTTCTATTGAGAATCTTTAGTGCCTTCAATGAATAGAATGTTTGTGACTCCATTTCCCATTGGTGTAGCTTACTGATCTGCAGTTTTTTGCCCTCTCCCTTTCTTTCTCCATCTTGTTGATCCACCTATTCAAAACCAATCAAGTATTTTTATTTCTATGTTACCAAGATTACTCTCATTTGTAGTCTGGGAGTGACTCTTTGAGTGATAACATTGGGATAACCCAAAAGATAGAGGAGTGGTTGGCCCAGATTTACTCAAGGAAATGGAAGAGGAAATGTTGAAAAATAAAATAAAAATTAAAGGCTTCCCAAGACAAGTAGAAAATATATGCTAACAAGGGTAGTACTCATAGGTATTTTAAAGTGGGTGATCATGTATTCTTGAAGGTTAAGGCCAAAAAAAGTTCATTGAATTTGGGAAACTATTCCAAGTTGGTAGTTAGATATAGTGGACCATTTGAAATCCTAGAAAGGATTGGTCTAGTAACTTATATGATTGCATTGCTTGCATCTATGTCTATTCATAATATTTTCCATGTATCATTTCTCAAGAAATATATACTTGATGCTAATCATGTAATTGATGGGAATGTGATTTAGGTGGAGAAAGAAGGCGCTATCCAAGTGCATTTGGTACACATTTTGGACAGAAAAATCAAACAACTCTAGAATAGAGTCATAGGGCTTGTAAAGGTCTAATGGACCTGGTACGGTCTTGAGGATGCTACTTGGGAACATGAGGATGCAATGAAGGTGAAAACCCACATCTTTTTGAATATTTTGGAAATCTTGATGATATGTGTACATAATGCACTGAGGATAGTGCATAAATAAGGGGAGGGGATTGTAATACCCCTAGGTCGAACCCAATTGTAAACATAAATGTGAATGTAATTAAGATTGTGAGTTGTTTGATATCATTTTTGTATGCACCTTCCATGGTATAGTGCGCACATGTAATGCACACAAAAATGATGAAGTGTGCACATTCCAGGATACCGCGCGTGACAAACTTAAGTGCACACAATTTTGAGGCCAGGGAGCCTTTGTGTATATGTTGTGTTTTATAGGCCGGTGAGCCAGTTATTATAAGCTAGGAGGATTATGTGTTGAATTACACCGGAGAGCCTAGATGCAAAAGGCTAGTGAGCCTATTTTTTTATATGTCTCATCATTAATATAATACATCGTTGTGTGTAGAACGACCACAATAAAAGAGTATGGGGGAATAAACTCCACTAGTTAAGGAAAGGAGGGGATAAAAGTTAAGGAAAATGGATAAGCTATGGATCTTAAGCCAAAAAAGAATATTATATTAATATCCCTTAAAGTATAAAGTATGGATACTTATTTATCCTAAGTTCTAAGGATGGGGACAAGTGGGCCAAAGTAGCTCCCAACATGACAAGTGTCAAGTTGGGAACATGCATAAATATAGTTTGGACTTAGTTCATTTGCCCGAGGCATTCATTCATTCCATCATCGTTCACTCACTCATGCAGTTGTTCTCTGTAAATTTCTGTTACCATACTTGTATCCATACCCATACCTGTATCTGTACCTAGATAGCTTGGGAGCTGGACTAAAGAGGTGGGTTTCCATGCCTATGAGAAATTCCTCTATAGGTGAGAGAATTGTTGGGAATTGATTTCTGGAAGGTGCTAAACTACAGCTACAGGGCTTTGAGACTTCATGTTTGTCCTATTGTTGAAGCCTTGGAAGGGAAGTAGGGCAGTCGAGGGACTGTTGAGCAAAGAAGGGGAACACTTCCTAGGGTGGGGCATGCATGTGGGGAATGAGGGACTCTAAGCTATTAGTTTTAGTTGGCACCTGTGACAAAGTCTTTCTTGTTGTTTGAGATACATCAACCTGGTTAGGAATCCCTTTACTTGGGTGGAGTTTAGTCCCAGATAGGGGATGAACCACTGCTGAGAGTGACGATAAGCGTGGTCTAAGGCTGGGAGGTTTTTGTAAGGTTTGCACATTGTTGGTGATATTCTTACCAAGATAGGTGTCAATTGTGTGTTAAATTACATGTTGCATTATTATTTATGTGTTTAATTTTATGGGTTTTCCCATGTGTGGTTTATAACTGTCTTTATATTTATGTGTATTGTTTGTCCATGCTGCATGTATATGTTTACTGTTATTTCTATATAAATTTGCATTTATAGAATGTATTTTTCCGTTTTAAGTTTTATATATAAAGTTCTACAAAAGATTATGTATGCATATGTTTTAATTTGCATACAATTCAAAAAATTTACGTGGCATTGCCCAGTTGGATGTTGGGGATGTTACATATGTAGAGAATGTTGGATGTAGTTCAAAGGTGTTGAGTACATGCCCAAGATAAATTAATATGTCATTCCAAAAGGATTCAAGCATGGAGATGATTTTCTGAAGGGAAATCAACAAGGAACCATGAGGAAGAAAATGGATCTATGTTGACTTAGTATGTAGAAGAAAGGATACATGATAGTACCTATCTCAATTGGAAAAGAGTTATTGGTGATATTCTAGTAGATTGGAAGTACCACTAGAATTTATGATGGCAAGAAAAAGTAATGTTAACTACTTTTATTTAATATCCAAGAAGTTGAGAAAGAGACATTCGTGTAACATTATAATATGTTGGAAATTGACTAAGGAAGTCAAGTTGAAAACCAAATGGGTCAGGAAAAGAGAAAATAATGGTTCAAGCAACTACAAGGGCTGATGTGTTCAGTTGAGGAAATGCTAAATCAGTTTCATCCAAAAAAGTAAATGGAGGGTGAATATCTAAAGTCAATAAGAGAGGATGGATGGAAATGTAATTTGGTCATGGATGTGTTGGGTTAGCGAGATCCAAAAAATGATGAATGTTGAAGTTTAATATAAGCATAATATATGGTTGGAAATGTACAAAGTGGCCAAAAGTGGAGTCACTAGAAAAAGTGCTTAGGCAAAAATAATCATGTGCAATATAGTGAGAACACAAGAGGGATGGAAGAATTCAGGAAAACTGAGGACATTGAGGACACAACAAAAAGAATTGTGAATGATGGTAGAAGTTGTTGCAAATGATGTAGCAAAAAATTTGATGTGTCTTGTTGGACAATTGTACTAAGCACAGGAAATTGGAATGCATATGCATTTATGAGCATGTTAAAGATGCATTTTTTAGTACATATAAATATGCATTAATGAATGTAGTTTTTTAATATATATATATATATATAACATGTTAAGACTAGGATTAGTCTATTGTTGTATATATGAATATGAAAGTTGCTAATGATAGTTGTTGTGCCAGGAAAGAGAGAAATTATTGTGTGATTGTAAGTGTTTCTAATAATGTTGTTGCATATGGAAGGAAGAAACCGAACATTGAAGTGTTGATTATAGGAATGATAAAAGAGGCATGGGAGCTTTTATTGTTACCAGGTAATCATGTAGCATCAAATTATTTGATGGAAAATATGCAGTTATGAACTTCATATATTTGTGCTACAAAATTGTTGAAGGGAATTAGGTAAGAATTTCCTCAACCAGGATTATTTTTTAAAATAATTTTAGTATATGATTCTGAATGCATTCATTTGAGTGTTCTTCCATGTTGTATGGTAAAAGATGAAGGCCTATGGTAATTCAAAAATATATATAGCTTTTGAATGAATTCATGTGACATAGTAAATTGTCATGATTTTTGTTGATTATGAGTTAAGAACCAAAGCAAGAAAGGGGTATAACACTATTATAGGAATAAATGTCAGTAAAGCTAGTCATGCATGAGACCATGACATGGTTGGTTAGGGAAAGGCTAAGTGCCACACAAATATCCAATGAACTTCCTACTTATAAAAAAAATTTGGACTACAACCATTTTGCTAATACTAGTGAACACCAAAAAATTATATTCTTGGTGTAGTGTTCGAGTCGAAAAGGAAGGCATCCAAATAGTTGAGCAAGAAATAGGAAGTGTAAGGAGAATGTGTTGAGGCATTGTCGAGACTTTCCAATTTACCATGGTGAGATACATGAATTAGATAAATGGAATTATGAAACCAATGCAAAGTTGCATTGAATAGATATGCATGGATAATGACACTCATGCATAGTGTGTAAGTGGTAGAGTTGCACTTATGCATGATAGAATTGTTATGATTGAATGTGTTTGTTGAATGCATTTTTTTGAATGCATGCATATATGTTATTTAACAAAAATGATTGTGCTAACAACTGAAATGTTACAAATATTACTAACTCATGGAGTTGAGAACATTTCAGGGGATGTTAGACATTGCAACGAGCAAGTTGCAAACGAAAGTAGTCACATGAGCATTGACTACAAAAAATTTATATTCAGGGAATAGAGTAATGAAAATAATGATATTGATAGACTAAAAATATTAATTGATGAACATGCACATGTAGAGAGTGATAATTTCATTCTATTAAATAAATGGTTTGATAATTGTGACTGAATTGTTAAGTGTAGACAATTCTGAAATCATTTGTGAGCCTTTGTAAGTATTACAATAGAATTTTATGGTACATGAAATACTAATAATATGTTTGGATGAATGCAAAATTAAATGATTGTAGGAAAAGTGGTCTCACTTAGGAAACTTTTGAAATCCATAGGAAAGATTAATTCTTGTTGTTACAACAATCAGGAAAATATGAGATGGAATTTTATATTTTGGAAAAAAGTTGAATTTTCTTAGGAAAAAAAATTAGAATTTCTAAATGAAATTGTTATGATATTGTCTCATGTTGATTGTATGTGTGTGATACAAATGATAGGATGGTATTGAAGCTATAACTCGTAGGAAGAATGTCTATTGTTTGGGAATTGGAGCCTTAAATTGCAGATCTAGAGTGTGGGTCTGATAATGAGTTGGCACTCGCCTTGTGTGTGATTTCCTTGGTAAGATGGATCGTTGATGGATTGTGTATTAGTGAAAGGATGCCTAAGCCTAGAAGGGTGAGTGTAGAAAGGAAGAGGTAGCTCAAGAGTACCACCATGAGCATAATTGTTTCTTGAAGCATTTTTATGGAATAGAGAAAATTACTTCTAGCTAAAGTATGAAGACATGAATTGGGTGCTTGGAAAAAAAAAAGAGCACCAGGAAGACAACAAGCTTCAAATTGCAAGGTATGGATATTTTGAAGCATTTTTTAATGTACATTATATATAAAGCACTGAGGAATGTGCATAAATAAGGGGGAGGGGGAATGTAAATTGTAATACCCAAAGGTTGATCCTTATTCATAATTGTACATATGTTTTATAGGTTGGTGAGAAAGATATTATAGGACAAAGTTCCTATGTAATTATTAGGATGAAGAGCCTAGATGTTAAAAGGCTAGTTAGCCTATTATTGTAAAATGTAATTACACTTAAATATTAATAAAAGTACATCATTGTTGCAGATCGCCCCAACAAAAGTGAATTGGGGGATAAAATCCACTAGAAAGGGAAAGGAGGGCTAAGATTCTAAGTTTAAGAGGCTAAGTTAAGGTGGCTTAAGCCCAAGGGAATATTTGATTCCTTAAAAATTTAAGGTATGAGATAATATATTATCCTTAGTTTCCAAAGAGAGGTACACAATTACATAAAGGGGGACAAAGCTAGTCCCTTATGTGTTAAGTGTCACATATGGAACATGGATATATAATTTGTGGCTATAGTGTAATTCCCCATATTTTCTATCATTCCTTCATCATTATTCCAAGAATTCCCATTCTCCAAACCTAAGATTCATACTATGTAATCGTATTTGGATTAGGCAAGTTTGGAAGCATTTTCTGGGTAGAATTATGTTAACAATCTGGTTTTCATTGATGTCAACCTTAATAGATAGGTGAAGTATAATTGATTGACTGGTTTCATAATCACTTCCAATATTGGACATAATGTTATGAAGATGACTTGAATGTCAAGCATTGTCAATATTGGACATAATGTTATGAAGTTGACTTGAATATCAGTAGAAAGATAATATTGACTAATATATTGTATGATATTGATGCACTCATCCTATATTGTATGAGTTTGATGAAATCACCCTAATGGAAATATGGTTTATGGTGGATTGTGTCATTAGCATCCATGCACAAAAAGAATATGTGAAGAAATTGTCTAGATAAAAAGGGTAAATGGAGAATCCAATATGGATGCATACAAATCACAAATAAGAATGTTGGACATGGTGTTATAGTGTTGGCATTGCTTTCAAATAAGAATAGTACGGGAATCAATATAGTCACAGAGTCAAGAAGTTTGGTATAAACATATAAACAAGAAGTTGAAGTTGAATAAGTTGAAAAATTCAAAGGTCGAAGTCAAAGAAATTGGGGGTTGAAATAGAAGGCCGAAATCGAAGAGGTTGAAGAAGTCGAAGGTCAAATTCGAATAAGTAGAATAATTCGAAATTGAAGAATTCAAAGATTGAATTCAAATTCGAATTTGAAATTGAAGAAAGTCGGGACGACCAAAGTCGAATTACATAATTCGATTTTCTTCTAAGTCGAGTTGGTTCGAGTGGAAGTGAAGTAAATTAACTTGAAGGTCGAAGTCGAAAGAAAATTGAGTCGGGAAATTCAAGTCGGCCAAATCAATTTGGGACGACCAAAGTCGAATCTCTCAGGTTGGTTTTCTTCTTAGTCAAGTTGGTCCAAGAATGAAGTAACCTAAAGGTTGAAGTCAAAGAAAACTTAAATTGGGAAATACAAGTTGGGTCGAGGCTGAAGTAAGTTGGGTAGACCAGAATTGAAATACTCAAGTCGAAATTTCTCCTTGTTGAGTTAACCAAAAATATGTTTATCAGTTGAATGAGGAAGCAAATACGAAAAATATTGAAGACGAAGTCAAATCTTTAGTGACTAGTAGCTGAGAGGGAACTAATTTTGATATCCACCATCAAGTAAAATGTTTACAAGTTGAGTTTAAATAGTCACCGACAAAGGAGATATGTGGAGGTCAATTTGGACATTCATGAAAAGGTAAAATTCATTTAAGTCAATCTAGCATCTAACGACAAAAGGAAAATCTGGGCAAGTTGCATTCAAAAAATGAGTTGTACTAGACACCTCGCACATGTTCTAGGGAAAATTACCATGTGATAGAGAATTGGGCATGTTTTTCATAAACCCATGTCATATAATTGTAAAATTTGTTTCCAACACTCCATAAGATTCATATGAAATACATGTCTAATTTGATGTACGAAAGTCAATTAATGAAATCACCATTGGTGTTAATTAAATGAAGGGGTGCAATGTTTCATTACTAAAATACATAATTGTTCAACCTTATACCTTTTGGAAAGTATATAAGAAAAAAAACATGGTGAAATGAAAGTGTCTTTGTGGGTTTTACATAGAAGATCTAAAGGCATAGCAGAGTCCAAGGAAGAAAGACAGTATACTTATGTAACGAGGGTGGAAAGGTGGATCAAGGAAGGATTAATGTCATTTACTGAATAAAGTTTGAAGACATCAAGTTGGTGCTTCCTAGGGTTGGTGCCCTAAACAAGGGAGCTGGTACTTCCTAGGGTTGGTGCCCTAAACAAGGGAGTTGGTACTTCCTAGGGTTGGTTCCATAAACAAAGGAGTTGGTGATTCCTAGGGTTGCTTCCCTAAAACAAGGGAGTTGGTGCTTCCTAGGGTTGAATCCCTGAACAAGGGATTGGTGTCTCTCAATAATTATTGTAACTTGTATTATTGTATTGATTTTATATTCAAGTTTACTGTTGTTGATCAATTGTTGTTAATAAGTTAAAATTATTAAAAGTTTAAATAATTAACCAATATTGATTCACCCCCCTCTTAATATTGACCAAGTTTGCAACAAATTGGACTAAATAAGTGGGTTTTAAAGCCTGTGTGCTATGAATAAGTGGGATTTTATGCCCATGTGCTATGAAGAAGTAGGTTATCAGGACCACGTGTTTTGAAGAAGCGGGTTGTCATCCACGTGAGCATTCTCACTAGGTGAGAGAACTACTGGGAATTAATTCCCAAGGTGTCAAGATGTAACTATAGGGATCTGAGACTCCCTATTCGACCTGTTGTTGAAGCCATGAGAGGGAAGTGGGGCAGTTAAAGGACTATCGAATAGAGACGAGTCACACTTCCTGGGGTGGGATAGGTATGTGGGGGATGAGGAGTTGTAGTATGTTTTCTAGAGTTGGGATGAGGAGTTGTAGGATGTTTTCTAGAGTTGGGTTGTAGACATACTTATCCTAGCTTAGGATACATTTTTCTCTGGTGGAGTTTTAGCCCTAGCTCGGGGGTGTCCTGCTGCTAAGATTATGAGAAAAACATTTTGAGGTTGGGTGGAACATGGAAGTTCTACATGCAGTTGGTATTATTATTCATAAGATAAGTGTCTTTCCTATGCTCATTTTAATTACTATGTGTGTAATTATGAGTAAATGTTATGGAATCTTTGTTATAATTATGTTTATGAATTATTATGATATGTTTTTATTATTCTGCATAACTTTGTTCATATGCAAAGAATCTGTTTAATTAAGTTGGTATCATAGTTTTAGAATTGTGATGTGGCATTTCCCAACAGGGAGCTGGGGATGCTACACATGGGTTATCCAAGGCCTCAATATCCATGGATGGAATTATGGGACGAGTACATGGGAAGCTTACCAAGGGGGCATCATCTAGATGGATACGTTATTGGTTTCACCATTTGTTGGTGTCACCAGATCATCAATATAGAGGATTTTCCTTATGTTGTGACCAATTTCAGAAAGGGTTCAGAGATTCTTCTCCCCCTGGTGAGGCATGAGGCCCCATGGGTAAGTGTTTTGGTTTTTCATATTCTCATGCTTTTTTTTATTTTTGGAATATATGATTTTTTTGGCAGGTGGAAAATAACTTACACAATTTCTTTTTTATCGTAGTTGTAGGACCAAAGCATATAGAGGAATGGGGTCGAGGTCATTGTCAGAGTAGCGACAAGGAGTTGTCAGAGGGGGAGGGAGTTGGCAGTAGCAAAGATATGCGTCGTGTCTGGGACAACTTGGAGGGAATGACTATGGGAGTTTCCCCCATGCTAGAGGATGAGATTCCCTTGCACTTGCAGTGGAATGCACAAGGAATTTCCTGCCCATTCTTTCGACTTCTCCAAAAGGTGGCTCATGCAGTCTCATGATACCATGGAATCCAACATCAATATGACTTTACCATGGAATTCAATTTTTTGTATTAGATGCTATTATTATCCGATGAACATTTTTTATATCAGGAGGCCAGTAAAGACTCAAATTTTATATATGCGCCTCATTTTTGAAGGATGTAAAACACTTTGTAGATGTATATATATATGTTTATTTTGGATGCTATGTATGGATGTCTACTTGAGGTGATTGATAACCCATGTTTATGTATATGCATGCTAAAACTTAATTTAATGAGACAAATACCAATCCAACACATAATTAGCCAACAAATCATCCAACGTATTAGACCCTCTTAACATGTGACGATACTCAATGTACTCAAAGTAGCGTTCAAGAAGGTGAACCCACAAATACATAAGCAATAGGAAGAGATGTCTAACGTTATATGTGTGATTCAACTATGAGACCACCAGTTGGGAGTCCAACTTGAAAACTAAATGACATATGCCAAGGGTGAGAGCCTTAGACAATAGTTCAATGACAACACTATATTCCGTAAAGTTTTTAGTTGCAGTAAAAAGGTAGACACCTCCTGAACTCACCAACTTGTCAGTGGGAGAGAATATCACATAAGCAATAGAAGCTACATTCTAGGTACTACAACTGGCTCCATCAACATAGCCCACGTAGACTGCAGAGTACAATGACATATGCAAATCAAGAATTGTTGGGGTTATATATATGCACTATTAATTCCCACATTTAATTATCAACTGGGGCTCGTAAGATTTGAAGTGTAGGTGCAGGAAACACAGGATCAGATCCTAGTCTATCCTAATCTAAAGCTAAAAAAAATAATCTTCAAACCCACACTGCAGGAAATTAACACTAAGGATTCATCACTAGGACGTAGGAATAACTTAATGCTATAAAGGTTTAGATCACAATCTTTCATTCACTTGGGGTGATGTTCATGTGATTATTCGTGAGTAGCTTACTTAAGTTTTTTGTCCCTCAACGATTATTCCCTATAGTGGATCCACACTTAAATGCAATAAAAAAAAACAAGCAAATGGAAATGAATTCAAATGATAGGAAATAAAATAACACCTTGGGTTGAAACCCATTATGGGAAGGTCATATATCACGAGTTAGACCTTTAAACTTCCTTTGGTGATTGACTAGAAATAAGAGTACAAGAAATAAGTACAAAGTGCGAGAAATACAAAAATACAAAGTGCGAAAATCAATCTAAACTATAGAAAACAAACAAAAAGTAATGAAAGCAATTAAAGTAATCCTAAAAACTAGTTTTTCATACACTTCAAAATCCGTTCCTCACATATATTCAATAATACAACACAAAATATATTCAAATTATACAAAATGCAAACATATTTACATGATTGTAAAAAGATACGGATTAAAATAATTATAAAGTACTTTCGAATTATATACAACATTACAATACTGTAGAATATAATGCACATCCCTATAAACTTTCAAAGAGAAATTATGACATGACTCCAAGATAAATCAAAGCTTATGAAATGCCACAAACTTTGATGGAGTTTTATAGATAAGGCTTGGAATGGTGACATAACATAAAAATTATGAAGACATTTAATCTGCAGAAAATGATACAATGGACGAAAATACGAAATTACAGACAGATAATACAACACAATACAATGATTGTAATATAAGGAAAATCACAACTTGAACAAAGTTTGGAACGTTTTTTGAATGTGTGATAAACTAAATCTATGAAACTATTTTACAAGATAAACAAAAACTAGGTAAAACGATTACAGGAATGAACGAGTGCAGAACACGAGAAAATTACAATACAATCAATCTAACTATTGAATCAAATAATGGAGGTTTTGCAATATTTTATCTATGCATGCAAAAATGTTCAAACAATAACTTGTTCAAGCTAAATAATCTATCTGATGATTAGCTACACGATCTTCAAATGGCGGGCCCTTACCATTCTAGATCATGAGCCTAAAGCTTACTCCAGCTGCAAACATAAAGTTACAATCACCAAATTCTTTGATGCATAATCATTAGCATAGTGCTGGAATGAATGTCACAGAGAAAAGAACATTGCAAATAAACCCAGAATTTGGATAACAAACGATTTTTTCTTATTATTATCTATTTGCCTGAATGAATCTAAATACATATAGAGGGCCAAATATGTATAACCAGGCTAAGCTCCCCTCCTTGAATACGGCTCAACAATATTCAATAAATACAATAACTGAATGATTTCTAAGATAATATAAAGGATGGCTTAATAAAGAAAGAAGTTTCGACTCATCCTCATGAGATAAGTTTGATAATAAAGAAAAAAACTATTTTTCATAACCG
Organism: Picea glauca; assembly: GCA_000966675.3. Taxonomy (NCBI): domain Eukaryota; kingdom Viridiplantae; phylum Streptophyta; class Pinopsida; order Pinales; family Pinaceae; genus Picea; species Picea glauca. Next base: position 2,994 of record JZKD02S0020808.1, on the reverse strand, counting down.
TCCCACATGACATATTTGACCTGAGTGATAATAGGCCATCACGAAATCTGGAAAAAGGCACCAATTTGGGTTTTTTTCAAATATGGACATGACAATTATTTCTCCAAATTTGGCATTGAAGGCCCAACGATATCTCCCACTCCCTTCTGATTTTTAGAAAACTGTTTATGGGTTTTATAGCTGGCAGGTTTTTCTAAAAACTCATATCTACGTGCATTAAAATCAAGGCACAATATGGTAGTTTAGAATTATTCACTGATTTTTGCAGAATCATTCCCCCTAAGCTGTAGGTCCACATGTGTGAACTGGGTGAATTTTGACACACGTGTCTGCATGTAAACATGGCTCTGGTCAAAACCCATGTACTTGATTTTCCTCTAGAAATTTTCCAAAATTTCGAATTATTTCTAGTGCCAGATTGTTGTTGATGTTGGTACCAGATGACCTGGAGCATTCTGGTACTAGATGGTTTTTTGAACATTCTAGTACTGTATGTGTTGAATTGTGAGTACTCTATGATATGGAGTGTGAGTATCGTATGACATGGAATGTGGGTACCGGATGGCATGGAGTGTGAGTACCAGATGACTTGTAGAACCTTCTGGTACCGGATGACTTGGAGTATGGGTACCATATGACTGTGCAGGTACTGGTTGATTGTAGAACCTTCTAGTACCAGATGACTTGGAGTATCGGATGACCTACAATGCAGGTACCAGAACAAGAACAATACATGTATCGAAACATGGACAGTGCATATACCGGAACCTGAACAATATAGAAGATGTTTCTTGGACATATAAACATAGGATTAAACCATCATCGACAAAACTATTGTATAATCATCCTTTTAATCACTAAAAATATGRAAAATTATGTATTAACCACATAGGATGAATAACAAGAGATAATGGAGGTTTATGGTGTAATTAGTGATATATTATTGACGAAATGCAAGGAGAAGGTGTAATGATGAGTGTATTTGTATGGCGGAAAGTATGACAAAACTAGAGCTCAACAAACCCCCAAACCCAAGGATTTGCATGTCCTCATGCAAATAAGGTGAAGAACTTATGATACTTTTCTTATAGAATTATGTTACATTATTTCTTTTGTGTAAGTGTTGGTTCTTGTGGAATGACACTTTGTAAACTGCCACAGATTGATTTCAAACAAAGAAACAAAATTATCATAAAAATGGAGGACAAGCAGTGGATGAGGTATCAGAGTGATGGTGAATTGTGTGCATATGTAGAATGGTTTATAAAATGTTGGTGATGGTGGTCGTATGAACTTGGACATCAATTTTAAGACCAATATTTACTTTGTGGTTCTTTTCTTGGATAGGAAACAATGACTTCATCCTCTTTGACATGACTTAAGAATGATTTATGATGTACGAAGAGAAGACACTATAGATGTTACTTTGTATTTGTATACCACATATTTCATTTTCATTACTTGGTCTTATCATCTGAGTATATTGTTCATTACAACAAGTGGAGTGAATATGGAGGGTTTACTGAGTAGTTGTGATAATGCATAGTGGAGTGTGGAGTGGGTAATAGTGGTTATGCATCATGTTTTCCAATTTCTTAGTAAATTAAAAATATGTGTACCAGTTTTACCTCAAGTTACCCTTGCTTTGAATTCTAATGCATGTTGAAGTGTAAACTATGCAGAACAGGAAAAAATGTCTGCAAAACCGTGATGTAGACTGCTGCAATTTGAAGATGAAGTGGAGCAAGGCTGTGAACTGATGGATATCTAGGAGAGAGTTGACGAATGTTGATCTGCTGAGATTCCTTATGTCTCTCTCTCCCCCATGCCTGTTGGTTTGCATGCCCTCATGCAAACTCTTATTAGCATACAAAATTGTTTCAATATGAAAGAGGACTATGTGCAATTGATGCATGTTGACTGAATGAGGGAAATGAAGTATGCCAGAGCTAAAAGCTACTGAAAATATCCTACAAAAAGTACCCTTGAAAAATATTTAAATTTATGTACTGTTGGTAGAGGAACCTATTGGTTCCTGTACTAGCAGTACCAGAATAGAAAAATCTAAAAGAACTAAACCAATACTATTATTATGAGAGAAGAAATATACATTGATGCCATGCTTAAAGAAACAACCAAAAATTAAACTGTATTCATGCTTGTAAATTCGGAAATGAAATTTATTTTAAAATATTACAAGAATAAAGAAAATTTCTAAATTACTTATTACATACAATTTCATCAACATTAATAGTTGTATGCTCAAGAAACCACGTAAATTATGATGGGGAGTTTTTCCTCTTATCCTTAAACAAGAGAACATGAGGAGATATGTGGTCTTTAATAAATGAGAAACCAATAGGAAACCAGTCATCCATGTTTAATTTCTCAAAGAATCTATGTCATTCAAGTGATATTGATAAAGTTTGCATTTGAGTTTATTAGACTCCTACACTTATGGGTCCCACCTCTAGGAAAATGACATCCTAGGTATGAATGACGGGGTCTTAAGACCATCTTACAGACATTCTCAAATGGAAATTAGATGAGGTTCGTTATCCTTTTGTTCAACCATGCATGCTTCTTCTTAACTATTTACGCAAGTATATTGTTCATACAGACAAATATAGATTAGGCATAATGAAAGACATCAAAATCAAAACCCATTGCCAGCAAGCCTGTTCAGTACTCCGATAGGGTAATTTTGACATCTAAGAAATATCCTTCCTAGGCAGAATATGCCATTGCCCACAAGCCTGTTCAGTACCCTGATGGGTTTGCCTAGTTATACCATAGGCTGGTACCTGCTGCCAGCAGACCTGTTCAGTATCCCGATGGGTTAGCCTCTTACACCCATTTTCCATCAAAGGCTCTTGTTTTTAAGAACCAAATACCAATATAGCATAGAAAAACCTCAGAAAAAGTACTCAATGCCTTGAAAAAGAGATAATTTCAGATAATAAGCCTCTTCGAGGGGGCAACCTCCTTTTACCC
>JZKD02S0020797.1:0-10461 GCA_000966675.3 Picea glauca | reverse complement strand
CATTGTGATAACACCAGTGCCATAAGTGTCTCCAAGAATCCTGTTCTTCATTCCAAGACTAAGCATATTCCTATAAAGTATCATTTTCTCAGAGAACAAGTTACAAACAGAATTGCTCAACTGAACTATATACCCTCTACAGAACAAATTGCTGATATTTTTACTAAACCATTAGCAGTGACTCCTTTTGGATATCTTCGTCAAAAGTTGGGGGTTATGATTTCTTGTGTTTAAAATGTTCACCTGGTCAGGGGGAGTATTTATTGAATATATGGTGTATTTCCTAGATACTTATAGACGACAGGGGGAGTATGTTTTGCAACAAGATCAGGGGAAGAATGTTTCTTCTTTGACATTGATGTCAAAGGGGGAGAAAGGAGTCACGTTCAAATGTTTCAGGAACAGAGTCGAGCCGAATGCAGAGGAGTTCGGGAGCAGGAGCAGAGTCGAGCCGAATGCAGAGGAGTTTGAGAGCAGAGTCGAGTCCGAATGCAGAGCAGAGTCGAGTCCGAATACATATGGGTGCTTGTGTTTCCATCAATGCCAAAGGGGGATATTATTGGCAAATATTGAACAGACAGCGAGATTGTTGGTACATATTGAACAGACAACGAATGGTTGTCATTGATGGCAAGTTTGTATTAGATAGGAATCCCGTTGCAACAATATCATGATTCAATCATAGCCATTGAATCCAGAATGAATCTGGACCGTAGATCCTAGTCCTTGTCGAAGTTTCGGGGATTGAGAGTTGAAGAAGTTTTGTAATTTCATCCACAGGAATCCCAATTTTGCGATATGCGAAATTCTTCTTTAATCACAGCCATTGAATCGAGAATGAATCTAGACCGTTGATTCTAACTTCATGTCGGAGTTTCGAGGATCACATGTTGGAGATGTCAAAGAAACAATGCAACAAGACTTCCGATTTTGCGATATGCGATATCGCGATTCAATTGTAACCATTGAAACAAGAGTGAATCAGGACCGTTGATCACAGCCTGTTTCGGAGTTTCGCGAATCGCGATTTCAAAAGGAAAGAAACAGAGGCCAAGCATCCCGATTTCACGATATGCGATATCACAACTCAATCATAGCCGTTGAGTCAAGGTCATACATGGACCGTTGATCATAGCCTGTGTCAGATTTTCGTGAATCACAACTTAAAGAGGAAAAGAAACAAATGCAACAAGAATCCCGATTTCGCGATATGCGATATCGAAATCCAATCGTAGCCGTTGAAATGAGTTCATATCTGGACCGTTGGTTCAACTTCGTGTTGGAGTTTCACAAATCACAATATGTAGAAATAAAAGAAACAAAGCAACTTGAATTACGAATTCGCGACATGCGAAATCGCGAAAGCGCCTTTCGCATAAAGCTGTGGTCACAGCCCTTGGTCACGGGAAGAGAAGAAGTCAGTCCAGATAAGCTCCATTTCGGAGTTTCGGAGATCACGATGTCAAAGTGTCGAGACACTTGGGCAAAGGAATGTCGAAATGCCGAAACAAGAATAATAAAAGTCATCCAACAGTGCGGATAAGACTTGAATGAGATCTAAGGGTTATTGTTCTCTCACACACGTTTAACTCCTCAGTTACGAATCCGATAAACTAAACAGACTCATGATTTCGAATCAGTTAGCGTTTTAGTTACTAGGATAGGTGTTCTTGTTTTGCCTAAGGGAAGGCGAAGTGGAACCGTTAGGGAGGTGTGTATAAAAGAAAATGAGACAGACTGTATGTGGTTGGTTGTTTGGAGGGGAAAATGAATAAACAGTGAGAAAAGGAAAATGAGCAGAGGCGTAGCATGAGATTGAGAAAATGGGAAGAGTGAGATGAAACACAGAGTAGAAGCATAGAAGAATGACAGACAGAGTAGAAGCAAAGCAGAATGACAGAAAAAGTTGATGCAGAGCAGACCTGCTAAACAAACAGAAGAAGAGAAGAATTTCATAACAGTTTGTTGAAGATCAGATACAAAGAAAGATTGATAAGAATTGATTTATCTGTGTAGTTGTCAGTGTATTCATTCTTTAATATTTTAGGGTGCTTGGGAGGTGCTTGGGAGGACTGTTGTCCTCAGAGGTTCAAGTGGGTGCTTGAACTCAGGGAGTTGTAGCTTCCATCTGGTGGCAGCCAGAGAAACTAGGGTGGCAGGGTGGTGCAAGGGAGAACAAGTGTTCTCTGTTATACAGGTTGGAGCCTGTGTAACTGGAATTTGGTGATTCGATCCAGTTGGTGCTGGAACATATAGGGAGTTAGTGCTTTCTTCTAGTGGGTGCTAGAGAAACCAGAGAGTTGGTTCTCTCAAACAAGTTGCATCTTGTAAAACAGAGGTAGCAGCCTCACATTAAGTTGGTGCTCAATTGTAAATGATGTACAGAACTTAAAAGACTGCCTATCATTTCGAATAAGAAGAAGAGGTTTTCTCCCTTTATGGGTTTCCTCGTGAAAATATGTCTCTGTGTATAACTTATGTGTGACTGATGCTCTTTAATTTTACTGTTCATATGATGTATACTGTTGATGATCACTTGAACAAAGAGTAATAATATTTTAATATTTTTAATATTGTTTAAGCTCAATAACAACTGATTCACCCCCCCTCTCAGTCGTTTTAGTAATTCGAACAAGGTTTTCCCAAAAGAACATAAAAAACTTCAAGGGGAGGAACATCACACAATACCTCATATTTTAAGGGCTTGATTCCGTAGGACAAGAGACATTGTTGGTTGATGATAATATCACTTCCTTGGCATAGCTATCCAATGGTGTATGGTTGTGGGTGTGACATTGTCAGTAGGGCTAGTCGCTTGACGACCTTCACTGAGATGAGTTTCTTTTGGCTACTGCTATCAACGATGAAGTGAAATGTAGTACCATTCACCCACATCTATGAATGAAATAGATGATCTCGTTCCTCTGGCTCATCAAGTTCACTTGTCTTGATCTTGGTGGTAGCAATGGTGTAACTGGGCCCGCGTCAATAATCTATCTCCCATTTTCTAGTTGTGAATCTGAGTCAGAACCCACATATGATTCAAAGGATTTCACCTTCTCCACCAATGACTACTTTAAGCGACAATCAATAGTGTTATTCCAAGGGATATTATGTAATTCACAACCCTTCTCGGTTTATTTCTTCATCTTTCCATAGTCCTTATTTGTTTGCGGCTTAGATTGGTTGTCCTAATGCTACCCATATTTTCTTTTTGTTGGTTTTGGATCCTGGTTATCTTCCTGATTCATAGGTCCTTGTTTTCAACTATGTTTATACCCAATGAAGACTTTACACCCTGAAATAATGTACATTACTCCACGTGGGGGAGTGCAGGGGGGATTACCCCCCCTCTGCGGTCTGGGGGAAAGCGGCCCCCTGGTAGGGGTTTGGGGGCAAAGCCCCTAAAGGAAAACTTTCCTTGTAAATGTATATTGTAATTTCATAGTAAATCTAGACCATTCAATATAAGGTCATAGATATGATGGTAGAAGTTATGTTAGGATTTTTTTCCCTAGAAGGCAACCCTCTTTTATGAGGGAAATTTATTTTGGTTATGTATCATTGAAAATATTGTATTCTTAGTGAGGAGACTGTGAGAGAAAGAAGAAAAATTTACAATGGGTGTGTTGTAGGTTGTATCCATTCATTTGTTGGATAATAATAAAGGAAGGACCTGGCAATTTTTTTGGTGGATGTAGTCCACACTAGGTGAACCACATATATCTATGTCTCTATTGTATTGTGTATCTTCTGTGTTTTATTTCCGCATTTTTTATTTATTTTATTTCTCCATGATCCTATTTTTCTAACACTTTTCCCTTTGTTCTATGGGTTGGAGTTTCCCTTTCCCTGCTTCTGTTGTGAGGGGTTCCCAGACCCAAACAACCTCATCTTTTGTTTAATATTTTGCTCGATTATGACATCATATCGATAGGTCACTCCCAAGGATGAGATGTATAGAAACTCCATTTCTATATAGATGTATCTATGCATACTGTCATGCTACTTGATCACCAATTGTCTCTTAGAATCTTTGATACCCAACTTGGTGCACAAGGTATGGAAGACATTGGTGAAATCTGGCACTGTTTGGTCTCTTTCCTGACGCAGTGTGGTCCATCTTGTATACAAGTTGTCATAACCTCCAACTGGGTAGTATTGTTCCTTAATCTCATCCTTGAAGGAACCCCAAGTGGGTGCAACTACAAATAATGTAGATCCCTCTATTTCCTTTTCCTCATAGAAAGTATCCCACTGATATTTGACATGGGGGATGACCTTCAGGAGTGAAAATGTAATCTTTTGTCTATCATAAAAGTTATCGATAGAAAAATACCCTCCTAGAAGGTTTAACCATTTATCTATGACATCCTCATCCATTTGACCATCGAATATAGGAATATCAAAATTGATTTGTACCTTGAAGGGGGTGGCGCCTCTGCTTGAGCTAGATGCATCACTTGTTGGTAGTTTTCAAAGGATTTGTGCAAACTTGTCCATCATCTAGTTCCTCTGTATCTCGAGGGCTTCATCGAGAAATTTTTTGAAAGGATCTTTTGTACCATTGTATTTATTTTCTCCCTCCATTGAAGGTTTATTGGGAGTGCAAGAGAAGTTGTCCTTGAGAGAAAAAATTTCAAGACCGAACTCTCTATACCCAGACCTTGTTGGGGACATGCACTAAAAAGCAACAAGGAGCAGACCGCTCTGATACCACTGATCCAGATTTATGAGAAGAATGAAATGAAAACATAGATTTATAATATTAAAATAGAGACACAGTGAATAATAATGGAGATACAGTAAAACTTGACTCTATTAGATAAGAAATATATTGAAACTACAAAACGTTGACTGAAACAAGATTGTTAGAATGGTGGCAACTCATCTTTGAGAATAGATGTGATGGCTACGCTCATTCACAAGAAGATGAGTACAATGAGACTCTGAAATAATTTTTAAAATAAACATGAATTCCAAAACCCTAGACATCCAAAAACCTAAACCCAAGAGACAAAGCGCCAAAAGTTATGTTGGCCTCGTTGGGGTAAGTTGCTACATCAAATTCCCGTAATCATAAATTTTGCATACGATCTCCATTTTAGGCACACAATATATCGTTGGAAAGTTTTATCCAAGGAATACAAATTATTCCATGAAACTCTGAACTTATATACAATTTAACTATGGATATCCCTAAAAATGTTGTTTAGGGCCTCAAAATAGCTCTGGAAGTTCATGATCTGAAAACTAGGAAAACAATGCTAAACTGCCAAGATGAGCTAGTTGGAATAGGTGGGTGGTCACCGATATCCACCTGGATCAAAAAGGGATTCTAGAGTTGGTTCATGGTGATGTGTTTGGCCCTGCTTCAGTTCCTTCACTTGGTGGATCCCTGTATTATTTCTCCTTCATAGATGATTTTTCCAGGAAGACATGAATATATTTCCTAAGGAAGAAATCATAGGTTTTCGAGACATTCAAAGAGTTTGAATCTCTTCTAGAAAACTAGACAGATAAGAAGATTAAGGTGATGAGAACTGACAACTGTGGTGAATTCAGTGGAAAATAATTTTATCAGTTCTGTAAGAAGTGTGGCATATCAAGCCAAAATACCACACCATATACCCCACAATGAAATGGATTTGTTGAGAGAATGAAAAGAACATTGATGAACAAGGAAAGGATCGTGCTTAGTGGTGTTGGGATCACACAAGAATTATGGATGGAGGCAGTTGAAATTGTAAAATATCTATTGAATATGTCTCATTCTTCGGTGCTAGTCGACATGACTCCACATGAGGTATGGTCTGGCAAGAAGCCTTCAGTTTCACATCTCAAAGTATTTGGTTGTGATGCATTTGTGCATGTTACCAAGGAAAAGAGGAGCAAGCTTTACAAGAATATAGTCAAGTGTATTTTGATTAGATACAAAGAAGGAACATAAGGATATAATCTCTAGGATCCTTCATCAAGGAAAACATTGTACGATCGAGATGTGGTCTTCAAAGAAGTCAGAAGTAAGTTCGAGTGTTGTCGCACACACAGGTAGGTTCAAGACCTTGGGTTCAATTTATTTAGTCCAACAAAACCCTACAAACATCGGCCCTTTTGGCATCAACTGCAAGCAAAAGAAGTCTCACCCAAGGTATATTTATGGGAATTATACAAACCAAGATTTTGCAGTGCTGAGGGAAATATTAGAACTCCACTCTATCATATCTACATTATCCTCTCACACACTAAACCCTTTCTACCTTAAACTCATTACTTAGTTATATATATGCACATATATCCATAGTTATGTTATTTAGCGGTTAAACATACATTCATGGTTATTGTGCACTATTATATCATGATCAACATTAAAGATAAACTAAAAAACAAATTAAAGATAAACATGCATCCATATTACATACATGAATTAACATCCAACAACATAGTTCTACATAGGGTTACTATGGTTCAACCCACTCTGGCCTACATCCACAAAATATTGGCTTCGTTATTATATTTGAGTATCTTGATTTCTCTCTGCGCTACAATGGATGTTTATCTTACAATATTCTTCACAAATGTATTTTATTTACAATGTTCTACTCTCTGAAACTCCCTTTCTTTCTTGACCTCGGGAATCCACCCAACTCGTGGATCTTTTACATATTTTATACATTCTTACCAGAGTATTTTGAAAACTCATAATGAGTTGGATACCACTCTTTCTCAACTGGAGACAACTCATTATGAGCTGGATACAATTCATGCTCGACTGGTTTTCCTGGGTTTTGCGTTAGTTGTTATTTATTTTCACCCATATTCTCCTCTTTCCTCTCTCTTCTTTCTTGATTTTCTTGATCTTCATTAGCTTCTTTGTCTTCTTCTTTCTTCTTTTGTCTTCTCCCTTCATGCACCTTTTCCCTGTACTTCATATTTTCTCACTGGTCCATCCTCAAAACTACCTACCCAATAGGCCCCCAACACTCACCTGTGGCTCATCTCGAGCCACTTAGGTTTGTTACGTCATGCTCCTCCATGTCTCTATAAATTTTTTGGAGGGTGTCCTTCACTGCCTGTACGACTGTTGTTAGATCTGCTTCTCTATTCAATATTTCCTCCTTTGTCTATGCTTTCAAACTAGTAATTTTGGCCTCGGTGTCATGTGTCACTAATGTCATAGTGATGTGCACAGTAGATAGTCCTTCTAGTACCCCAAGGGCCTCGTGTTGTAGTGGTTTTAAAACTTGTATGATATTCCTTTGTTCTCCCTTCATCTCTTCGAATTCACTGTACACTTTCTTGTTATCTAGGATTGTTGTCATTGTTTCCATTGGTGGTAGAGTATTTATGCACTCATTGGCCCGATGCGCTTGTTCCTATGCAGTCCTTATTTTTTCTTCTAGTGCTTGCAACTCTGGGTTGTTAGTAATCTCTTTCCAAATTTGTGTTCCTTCATTGCACATCTTTATTCAATCATGTTCCAATATTTTGATCTTTTCCACCGATGTTTGAGTTGTTCTTTCCCTTTGTTCCCTTTCTTCTAGTGGTGTGCCTGGAAGTGCACGCATTTACAACTTGGTGATATTGTTCCAGATTCCCTTGATGACTAGGTGTATCTTGGATACCTCCTCTTCCACTATGGCCTCTACTACCAGTGGTACTTTTGGGACTTCTTTGTATAAGATTTGTACTGTTGCTTGGATTTTCTTTGCCAATCATTTGACTTCATCCTTTTCCTTCAAAGCTTTGTCAACCTTTCCTTCCGCCTCGTCTTTCTATTTCAAGGATTTCTCGGCCATGAATTCTTCCTCTTTCTTCCCTTTCAATGCTTTCTCTTCCTTTCCTTCAACCTCTCTCTTCTCTTTGACTGTGAGTTCCACTTTTTGTTCTACTATGCGTGTTTCATGTACTACAACGGCCCATTACTTTTGTAGTATCATCTACTTGTCTTCTACTTTCTAATTCACTGGTTACAATATCTACTTGAAGATATAGTTCCTATGTAATCCCTGTGTGCAAACACTACAATAATTTCATTAGCATCTATGCCACGACTAGGTCCATGTGACTTATTCCTTGTAGTTTATCTTGTATTTTGGGGTTGGGTAACCCAACTGTCTCTATTGGGATCTTGATCACTCTGTGATTTTATGTCATTTGTGTTTCTATTGTAGTTTGTGCTTCCTATGTTACACCTTCTTTTCCCATGTTAGATCCTTTCGAAGGTGCCAATAAAAATGTTTCCAATAGTTGTTGTAACCTCAAACATTGGTCCTCCACCTTAGTTTATAGTTCCTCTTTTTTCTTTGTGGTTTCTTCAAGGAATTCCTCCATGAAATCCATTAGTTGATATCCAATTTTGTCATGTTTTCATCTATTAGAGTGTAGAAGGATGGTTTCTTTTGAGCCTTTTGCTTCTTCCGTGCAGAGAACCCTATGCTTTGGACCTGTCGTTTCCTCCCTGTATGAGGTGGGGGTTGTGGAGGTTGGTTTGTTGGTCATATTTTTGGTGCAACCTCCATGCCATTTCCTTGATCAGGGTCATTTGCCCCATTTTCTATAGGGTCCATCTCTATATTTGTGCATTGTTTCACCTTAGTGTTCCCACCTTGCATTGTCGCATCTCCTATTATTGGTATCTTCTAGTCTAGTTCCCAATCCTGCATGACTAGCTGGATGTCTTCTTTTGTTATCTTGTATTTTGTTTGGACCCACTCCTCCATTGGATCCTTCTAGCTTTGATGTACATGTGATGCATGTTCGCGTGAAACTCTACGATGGTCCATATGCCTCCACCAATTGTGGTGACATGCGTGGTGTGTTCCGTATACTGTGTTGAATCATTTCAACATAGACAAATAATTGGTCATTATTTTCCATTTGTCTCCTCTTGTTTGTTGAGAACCAAAAATTATGGTACTTTTACACTACGCTTGGATTCCCTCTCATCCCTAAGAACTGTGCGTCCTCTTGTTCTTCCCATGTTGTGAAGGAAATAAAAATTAGGAGCCAGGGATAGTGAAACTCCATTCTGTTATCTTTGGCTTCTATGCAGTTCAGTAGGAACTAGTTTAGTAGGAATGGTTCCCAGATCATTGCAGTGCCTTCCACACATTTCTTTACCACAACTATTACCCATGCTAATAATTGATCCTTCCTGCACTTCCGTAGAATCTTGAATGCTAATATATGTGTGGCTATTTGAATGGTTAGGTCACATATAATTGGCACATCCAAGCCACGCACCCCTCTAACCATGTGAAACTTCATTTGCATCACCTGTGACTGTCCTCTTTCTGTCTTTTTGTCTACAAATAACAGAGTAGGGTATTCCGCCGGGGTTGCTAGCCTAATGATTCTGGCTATCAAGTTTGTATTGATAGAGATTGGCCTATATAGACACATGTACCCCCCCATGCATGCAGGATAAGAGGATATTAACGCATGCATTGACTTCGTTGTTGCGTCCGAAGTGTGGGATATCGAACAGGTTGAGGAGGCCTGCTTGCTCCAATCCTATGGACCAAACCTTGGTAACTGGTATGCTCTACTTTGTAAGTGGGTATACTTTGAGTTCCAGGTATTCATGGGGCGCTAGTTCAAGGAACTTCACCACATCAATATTGTCATGGTCTGCATATTTCAACTGGGGTACCTTCCTCAGCATGTCTTATTCAATGATGATTTCCTTTGGAGTGTTTGGGGTGGCCAACATATAGTCTATATTATTTTGTAGTGTGATTGGTGGGGCGTCATCCTTTCTAGGTGGGATGTACTCATGAAGAAAGATCAGATCCAGTGAGGATGCACTAGGGGTTTCCTCAATATATGGTTTGGCTATTGGTGCTCTACTACGATTCCTCCTTGGTAAAACTACTACTACTACTGTGGCTCTAGGTGGTGCCATTTCTGTAGTGAAGTAGGCTTTGACAGATTTTTCGGCTCTATAGCTTGTTCTATCTCTGTGCTCTTTTTTTTTTTTCCTATAATGCTAAGTAACAATAGCCTTCATTTAGTAAGTATGGATTATTTTATTCCCTATTTCCAGTTGTGCATCAGTCTTCGTTCCTTCCTTCCTGTCTCATTAGCTCGTAGTGTGACATGTACTTGCATTAATGGTGTTTTATTGTTGAATCCATTATTAGATGTTCGTCGTGTACTTCCACTCTATCATGTGTATTGGCAACATTTTTATTTTACTCCCTATTATTATGATGGCTTTATTACTTGGCCTTATGTCGTCTTTCTTCTTTGTTATAACCGTCATTTTATGAATTTTCCTTATCTGCCTGTAACTGTTATTTCCGTCCTTTTCATACTGACAACGGTCTCGTCATGTGGGACAGTGCAATTACAACTACATACTTTATCACTTTTTGCGTCACGTATTTTTGGTTGGTGCAGTTGCACCTATCTATGCAGTTCCCATTGTCATTATTTATGCACGTGTTCTCTCTCTCT
>JZKD02S0020731.1:0-26778 GCA_000966675.3 Picea glauca | reverse complement strand
CCACACTCTTGTCACTTGGCCATCGCCATGTTGGCCTCTTCGTGCCCCCTCCGGATGACATATGTCCCGAACTAGCACCCCATCCGGGGAACATAACACCACAATGTTATTCTATATTGCGTAATCATTTCTCTATGAGCTTAGAAGCTCAACAAGTGGTGTTAGAGATTGAGGTGAAGAAAATTATGGTCACTGGGAATCAATGCATAGAAAAGGAAAAGCCAAGCATTTGTTGGTTCATGGGAAGAAAAGAAGAAGGTCATACCAAATCTGGAGCCAAGGATTCAGGATTTTGTTGGTTCATGAACAGAAGAGGAGGAGGTCGCTGAAAGAAGAGGAAATCCACCCACTGGAGGAGGGTCGTATGTTTTTGTTTTCACTTTATGTCCATTTTGTTGGAGTATTAGAGCCCGTGGAGGTTGAGAAACCCTCTGTCCAACGTGCTTGTGAAGGCCAAGGAGTTGGTTACTCGTTGGAGGTTTATATATATATATACTGCCCATTTCTTTTTGGAATGTCAAGAAATATATATGTTTTAGAACGTTGAAGTTTAAGAGGGTGGGGGTAAAACCATTATGTGTGTGTGTGTGTGTGTGTATAGGGTGGTTTTTCATGTATATTTACCTAGGAGTTGTGCGACAATTTACTAGTTGAAAGAATGTATTCGACTTGTGTTGAAATTTTTTTTGTTTGATCCAATGGAAAAAGTATCGAATGCTAGATTTGAGGAGGAGAAATTTAACGAGAAAAATAATTTTGACGTGTGGAAGCTCAAGATGTGATATCTATTGGTGCAACAAGGTCTACATAAGGCATTGCTAGGAAAGAAAAATAGATCGATGGATATAACATACAAGGGCTGAGAATATATAGATGTGAGAGCTCTCAGTACCATTTGATTGTGTTTGGCATATGATGTTTTGTTTAATATTATTGGAGAGGAGACAACAATAAGCTTATGGAGGAGAATGGAAATCCTCTACATGACAAATTCCTTGAAGAACATAATCTACTTGAAGAGGTAGTTGTATAACTTACGGATGAAAGAAGGTACCAAAATTGTTGATCATTTAAATGTTTTCAATACTTTGATTTGTAAATTAAGTAGTATGGATGTAAGATGTGATGATGAAGACAAGGGAGTCACAATATTATGTTTATTTCCTGAATTATGGGATCACTTAGTCACATCTATGTGGTTTATCACAATAGACACCATTGAATATAATACTATTTTGGGAGATTTGTTTTTTTAGGAGTTGTGGAGAAATTATAGTTTATAAACCTCAACATCAAAAGCAATGGTGGATAGAGGATGATCTAAAGAAAGAGTGGAGAACTCAAGAGGTACATCGAGATCTAAGTCAAAAGGAAAGAAGGGTAAGAAAAAATGCTGGTACTATAATAAATCAGGGCATCTCAAGAAATATTGCTAGAAGAGGTAAATTTTGTTGAGACAAGTTTAGGTATGGTCGATTAAGTATTATGTGTTTGTAATTTCTCACAATGTCATCAAGAATGGTTATTATATTATGGTGCTTCTCATCACATGTGTTCACATAGAAGTTGGTTTTCTTCTTATCGATTTATTGATGGCAGTGTTGTTTTCAGGAGAAATGATACTTCTTATAAAACTATCGGGATTTAGAGCATTAGGATTAAAATGTTTGATGGTATTGTAAGAACACTAACGAAGGTTAGACATGTACCCAAACTTAAAAATAATTTAATTTCTTTGGGATTTTTGGATTCTAGAGGTTATAAATGTACATGTCAAGGTGGAGCCCTGAAGGTGGCTAAGGGCATCTTGATGGTAATGAAGGATACAAAGATTAKGAACCTTTATMATCTAGAGGGGAGTACTGAGATAAATGAAGCAACACTGGTATTTGAGGAAGAAAATGAAACTACTCATTTATGGCATTATATACTAGGTCATATGACCAAGAAAGGGCTCAAGATTATGATAAACCATAAGTTACTTCCAAGTTTAAAATCTCTAAATTTGAATTTATGCAAGCATTATGTTTTTGGGTAGTGTAGAATTGTTTTTAAAACAGATATTCATACAAGTAAAGGTATCCTTGATTATATTCATTCAGATGTTTGGGGGGCATCCTGTACAATTTTTTTTGGAGGATCATTGCATTTTGTGACATTTATAGATTATTACTCTAGAAAAGTGTGGGTCTATTTAGTAAAGAGAAAAGCTAATGTGTTTAGTGTATTTAAGTAGTTTAGAGCTTTGGTTGAAAAGAGCACTGACAAGTCAATCAAGTGTTTGAGAACATATAATGAAGGTGAGTTCACATATTTGGAATTTGAAAATTATTGCAATGAATCTAGGATCAAAAGGCATAAAACCATTGTTAATACTCCTCAACAAAATGACATTGTTGAATGCATGGATATAACTATTTTAGAGAGAGAAAGGATCATGCTTAGTAATGCCAAGCTGCAACAAGAGTTGTAGGAAGAAGTAGTCTTTACAGTGTGCTATCTGGTAAATCAATCACCATCAACTACAATAAATTGTAAGATTCTGGAAGAGGTATGGAAAAGTCATTTGTGTGATTATTCAAATATGATTTTTTTTTTGTGTGATGTTTATGCTCTTATTTATAAATATCAATGTTCTAAGTTAGACCCTAGCTCAAAGAAGTATGCCTTTGTTGGCTATGGTAATGGAGTTGAGGGATACAAATTGTGGGATCCTACTGCCCACAAACTCATCATAAGAAGAAATTTAGTATTTGATGAATCCTCTCTCATAAAATTAGGCATGGTAGGAGGTGAAATGAGACAAGAACAAGTACCGCAAATTCTACAGATTCAATTGGATACTCAATGATCTAAAGGAAAGGAGGAGCATGAAGAAGTTCTAGAGGAAAAATATGAGGATGCATAAAGTTTCCAAGAAAATGTGGAAATGCCACAATTATCTCTAAGGAGATATACTCATGTCATGAATCCTCCTATAAGGTATGACGATTATGTTTCATTTGTGACTTTGATTTATAATGATGGAAAATCTAGTTGTTTTTAGGAAGCAATGGATGGTATTGAAAGTGCCAAATGGAAAATAGTCATGAAAGAAGAAATGAATGCCTTAGAGAGAAATAAAACATTGGACATGGTAGAACTACCAAAGGGTAGGAAGGTTGTTGGTTGCAAAGGGGTCTACAAACTGAAAAAGGGTGTTGATGATAAAGTTGAAAGGTATAATTCAAGACTGGTGGAAAAATAATATTTTGAAAAGGAAGGTATTTATTTTCATGAAATTTTTTCACCAGTTGTTAAGCTTCTTTCAATTCGTGGTGTGTTAGCATTAGTTGTTTTACTTGATCTTGAGTTAGAGAAGCTAGATGTTAAAACAACATTTTTGCATGGATATTTGGATGAGGAAATACATATGGAACAACCAAAAATGTTTGTTCACGATTGCAAGAAAATATTTGTTTTCAAACTCAAGAAGTCATTGTATGGCCTAAAGCAGTCTCCCAGGCGATGGTACAAGAAGTTTGATTTTTTCATGGTGAGCCAAAACTTCACAAGAAGTGAGTATAACCATTATGTTTACTCCAAAAGTTTAAATGGTGTATTCATTATCTTGGTATTATATGTTGACGATATGCTTGTAGCAAGAAAAATCATGGTTGAGATCAACATGTTAAAGGCTTAGTTGGCTAGGACATTTGATATGAAGGATCTAGGAGAAACAAAACAAATCTTGGGCATAGAAATACAAAGAGACAGGGAAAATGGTAAGCTATGGTTATCACAACAAAGATATGTGGAGAAGGTACTTGTGAGAATCGATGTGAATCATGTGAAACCTGTAAATATCCCTTTGGGTTCTCATTTTAAGATTTCTTTAGGTTTATGTCCTAGTAATAAGGAAGAAAAGGATTGTATGTTTCTTATACCTTATGCCAATGTAGCTGGAAGTTTGATGTATGCGATGGTAAGTACAAGACCAGATATTTCACATGCAATTGGTGTTGTTAGTAGATACATGGAAAATCCAAGTAAAGAGCATTAGGCAACATGGAAATGGGTGCTTCAGAGCATTAGACAACATGGAAATGGGTGCTTCAGTATTTGAGAGGCACAAATGATTATCGTATCACCGATAATGGTTGTAGTGATTTAGTCTATGTTTATGTTGATTCAGATTTTGCATGTGATTTGGACAAGAGGAGATCCAGTTTAGGTTATATCTTTACTCTTGCACGAGGACTCCTTACTTGGATGTCAAATCTTAAAAACATAGTTTCTTTATCCACTACGGAGGTGGAATATATAGTTGTCTCACATGCTTGCGAGAAGGCAATCTGGTTAAAGGGTTTGTTGGGTGAGTTTGGAAGGATGCAGGACAAGGTGAAAGTACTATGTGATAGTCAAAGTGTTATTCATGTGGCTAGAAATCCAACTTATCACAGTAAGACAAAACATATTTTTACTAAATACCATTTTGTAAGATAGGTTATTGATGAAGGTGAAGTGGCTTTAGAAAAGGTCCATACACAAGAAAATTGTGAAGACATGTTCAAGAAACTAGTATTGTTAGAGAAGTTGTGGTGGTGTTTGGCTTCTCTTAGCTTGCAGAAGAGGTCATGAATGATTCTGGAAAAGGTGATCAGAGAAATTGTTGTCAAGGTGGAGAGTGGTGGCCTCCTCTTCTTCTCATGAACCATCAAAATCCCAAACCCTTGGCTCCATATTTGGTATGACCTCCTTCTCTTCTACCCATGAACCAACAAATGCTCAATTCTTCCTTGTCTACGCATTGATTCCCAGCAACCCGAATTTTCTTCTCATCAAGATTTGACACCACTTATTGAGCTTCTAAACTTAGAGAGAAATGATTACACAGCAAAGAATAAACAAAAAAATGGTAAATGCACATAAAATACAAAGTGATTTTTACATAGTAAAACCCTTAGCAAGGAAACATCCATGAAATAATGGCAATCGGTATTCTTATTATCAAATTACAAAATCTCAACAACAAACTTATTGCCTCTCACGGATTACAATATATAACAATGCTGCCACTGAATGAATCAATTAATTAACTACCAGATACAATTATCTTGGGTTAATAGGTTGAGATTTGGTTGAAATCCTGCTGAAAATCCAACATAAATCCGTCGACGATTGTCACCCGTCTGGATCCGATACTCTGGCATTCTGGTAAAAAATTAACATTCATTGTGAGTCTCTTGGATTTCCCATCCATTCTTCAATAACTCTGTTGAAAATATACTGGGGCAACTCCGTCCGTATACTTATAATAATCTTCAACATCCAGAGACAGGGCCAAGGTATAAATAATTTTATCGAAAACATTTTATTCTAATATTCAACCATCTGATTATGACTCATTTTCTGCGTAGATTTATGAAGCGATCAAGAATAAAAAATTGAAATACAAACTCCATTAAAATAGATCAATAAAGCAAAATACATAGATTAAAAAATCAAAATACAATATTTATATTTACGGCGAAAGGTGTACACCTATTGATAATGAGTATAATTAATCACCTTTTAATCTAAAATTTTAATCTGATAGCTAACAATTGAAGATGCTGGCATATTCTTAGTCGTCCTCCCAAATCAATGAATATGATTTCTTTTTCATAACTTCCTTGTATTTTTGAATGCATCCGTTAACCTGTTTACCTTTTTAACATTTACCTAATCATATTAAGAAGTTACTGTAGCATTATATGATTGCCACGTTTAAATGATTAAACTTTGGATTTAGCAAGCTGGCTGTGCTGACTGTAGACGCTCATTTTCTAGTTGTGAGTTTCATTTTATGGCTGTGCATTTCATTTTCTGTCCGCCCTTTCGGGGTTCATCAACCACAGTTTTGAGTGGCTGTGCTAGTCATTTTATTATTATAAATGTTACATGCAAAACTTGGAGAGAGAAACTGAACCTCAAGGTAACAAATAAACCTCATGACACCTAAAAAGAAGGATTATATTAAAGTGTTAGTTAGTTGTTTTACAAAATGATTTTTATTGTTCAATTTTACTGATATAAATTTACAAGAATCACTATTTTTTATTGTTTAAAATTTAATTTTAATGTAAAAATAAATTTAACTATTTGAAAAAACTTCAAAAACACTTGAATTATACAGAAATAATTATTCAAATCTACTAATCCAAATCATCATCTCTGAAAAAAAAAAAAATTAACTACTTGAAAAAACTCCAAAAACACTTGAATTATACAGAAATAATTATTCAAATCTACTAATCCAAATCATCATCTCTGAAAAAATCATCATCGTTTCATAGAACCACCTTTAACCACAGACTATATTATTTCATTCGACAGAAGACATGGTAGTTACATTTTCCAAGATCCCATCTGTTTTAATCCCCTTACGTTTACATAGAGCTGTTGCTCCAGAATGGTTCCCATAACTGCAGAGGATCTACATCGTCTAAAGCATTGGGGTTCGTAATGGTGTCTTCAACGTCTTCCAGTGCCGCTGTGTAAAAATCCGGATACAAACCTTGCTGATATCCTGTAAGCAGGGTTAAGAGATTACCAATCTGGAGGCTAATGTTAGCGATCTCTACTTGTGTGGATTCCATTTGCAATTGCAGTTCTGCTAATTTACTCTGGAGATCTTTGATTACTCCTGCACAGCCATGGACAGGATCACGAACTCTTTCGCTTGCTTCGTACACCATGCTGCTTACTGCATCACCTCTCTTCTCGGCCGGAAGACCCTATTCAAAGATCACACCATCAGCCACTCCATCGCAAATACTTTCTTCGTCTAATTTTAGTTCACTCGAGGATTCAACAAATTTAGTTCACAGGTTGGAACAAGGTGAGAGATTAGGTCAACTTTAGGGAATTCAGATTAGTGCAACCAATATTTTTGCATTTCAATTATGCAACGTTGTGCCGTAACAAACCTGTAGCAATTTGATGACGTGACCATTTCCGAACACTCTGTGTACCAAAAGGAACTTCTGGGGGTCGTTCTGTGGGAAATAAGGCGCCAGAACGCAGTAATCTGAGCATTTTTTTTTCTGGATCTTGCACCCACTGCACGAGGCTGTTTCTTGCTTCCAGGCAGACGTATCGCTCATCTGCACAACAATTCCGCACACAAATCAGATATCTTCTTGTAGCAACTTTCTTAGCTTTGCAATACAATATTATCCTACGAGTGATTCCAGTTATTATTGCTTGTCTTTCCGTTAATTTTCGCTGTTACGGCCCCTGCAACAAGGAATACAGAGCTCGAAACCTCTTACTCTTAATCTATAGATCCCAGCCCTAAGAAACACGGAAAGAAAGTAATTACAGGCAGATGAAAAGAAGGGCGCTCAATTTATATATATATATATATACGTAGCAGTAGTTCATTGAATGGTGTCGTTGGGGATGTACGGTTTTACTTCGGAAAGCTTACATCCCACCAGCAGCAACATTAAATATTCTTGTTGAAGGCATAATAAGTTTTGTGGACGATTTAATTTTTTGTTTTATTAAAACTTATAAAATCTTTGAAAAATTAAATTATATGATTTTTTTATTAATTAAATAAAATTATGATATTTATTAAAAAATAATAATAATAAATATTTATTTATTAAAAAATAAGTTTTTTTTTTTTTTTTTAATTATTCCATAAAATTAATAAAATTTGTATTTAATAATGAAGATGATAGTGATTAACTCCTAGTGAAATTTAATTTGGTCTATCTAATTTTAAGAAGGTAATAGATTACTTGGAATTCTTTGAGAAAGTGTTTTGGATCTTCAACACTCTTAAGGTGAGAGACTTTTTCATCCTAGTTTTCCTATGAAGCTCATGGGAATTTATTCTTATTTTAACAATGTTTATTTTATTCTTTACAATTTATCTTCTAGAGTAGTGTTGATCACGTCCTTATAATATCTTAATTTCATTTTTCCCTCTTTGTTACACCATAATTTTTTATTTCTCCTTAAACTTTGCACTAATAACATTTATAATATTATCTTTATTCTATAACATTTTCTCCACTTAAGCTTAAGGTGGTTTTGGTTGGAGTTTGAAGCAATTTTAGTAAGCATCTTGTCTTCCATATTGTTTACCTTGTTGATGTTTTCAATGGAGCAAATGCTAGCTTTTATGAGGAGGATAGGATATGGTTTATTTCTTTTAATTTTAAGATTATAAATTATAAAATTCTTTTAAATGTGCTCTATCATTCTCCACCACTCTCTATAGATACATCCATATAAAATCAATGGAGTAACAAAAGATATATCCATATAAAATAATTTTAATCCCATATATTATTAGAGTTTTTTTAATCCTATATGAAGAGATGTTTAAGCCCATAATATCTATTTATTGAGATATTTATTAAGGTTGTCATAATAAATTGCAAGAAAAAATCAAATTTACTTATTAATTATTTTTTTTTTAATTCATTTAATAAAATTGAATAAAAAATTTATTTAATAAAATGTAATGAAATGAATAAATTTTTTATTTAATAAAATCCGAGGAACTAAATATATTATAAATTTAGTTAGAGCAGAAGTTTTCAAAATTGCTAAATCTGAATCTACAATTTCATTAAATTTAATAACAAATTTACCTAACTTAGTCTTCCTGTGGAGACAAATCGAAAAAGAAGGAAAACGTGAGAATTTTGGAGAGGGTCAATAGAGCATAGTGTGGACTCGTTCTGGTCAACAGTACATTGATGAATCTGCGTGCACATGTTGCATTGATCTTGCAAAGTCAAATGGTTTAACAGTGCCAGGCGTGGCAATCTTTACTCATTAACGAACGCGGAGTTGTTATGCTCACAGTGACGTTGCTAATTAAAGCTCGCGTGACGTCATTATTAGCTGCCTTTTCAAATTCGCTGACAACCTGTATTTTCGGGTCTCGGTGATCCTTTTCAAAGTTGTTGAATTGGCAGTGCTGGAATTTGTCTTCCCAGTTACTTTAGTCACTTAAGAAGTTTGATGGTATGAGCATCTCAAATAAATTCCATTTTTTATATTTTGATTGTTGTTATTAGAGCTGATTTTAAATGTATCATTAGATTAGATTGTAATTTATTTTGATATTTTTTTGAGTGAAAAAATTGGAGTGGTGAAAAAATTGGAGTGATGGACTTGTAAGGTTTATTTTAGGGGTAGGTTCAATTTTAAAGATTTGGGGTTCAAAACTTAGCTTTTTTGAGGTCATAAACTGTTGTTTTGGGGTCAAAAAGTTGTCAAAATATATCTTAATATTTTAATGTTGTTTTATATTTCTAGAGCTTTTCAATAGTGAAAAAAACATTTTCATAGGAGTTAGTATGGCGAAGTTATAAGTTATGTCTCCCCTGGTTGACCACCAAGGTACCTAGTGTGAATGCCACTTTAATTTCCACTAGACACACATGTGGAGCTACCTTAACAATAATTGGGGGTTGTGTCATACAAAAACTCTAACTCTACACACTATCATGCTATGTTAAATATTGAGCCTCTAGGAAAGGTAAGGGTTCCATTCTTATTGTATTGAGTATTGTTCCATACAGGAGCAGAGCATTGAGAGGTTTCATTCTTATTGTATTGAGTATTGTTCCATACAGGAGCAGAGCATTGAGAGGTTCCATTCTTATTGTATTTGAGTATTCTTTCATAGGGGAGCAAAGAGCATTGAGAGGTTTCATTCTTATTGTATTGAGTATTCTTCCATAAGAGAACTGAGACCATTGAAAGTGAGACATTGAAGGAAATCATAAGAAGGAAATCTTGTATTAGCCATTTGGCCACAGTTTCTATGACATCTTCATAGTAAGTACGGCCACAGTTCCTATAACATCTTCATAGTAAGTACCTTTTTCTTTGTACTGGCAAAGCATAAACTTCTACAGATTTGAAATATCAAAACATTACACATCAAATATATTTATAGTTCCTATGACATCTTCATAGTAAGTACGGCGACAGTGCCTATAACATCTTCATAATAAGTACCTTTTTCTTTGTACTGGCAAAGCATAAACTTCTACAGATTTGAAATATCAAAACATTACACATCAAATATATTTATAGTTCCTATGACATCTTCATAGTAAGTACGGCCACAGTTCCTATAACATCTTCATAGTAAGTACCTTTTTCTTTGTACTGGCAAAGCATAAACTTCTACATATTTGAAATATCAAAACATTACACATCAAATATATTTATAGTTTTATAATTTAAAAGATATATTTTTATAGTGTAACAATGAGAGGTTGGAATCTGGACCGAGGAAAAAGGACTCGGAAGAAAAAATAAAATGAGATAGAACTTAACGTTGATTAACAATTTTGGAAACATACGGTAAATTATGGAAATTCCAAAGCAAGATACATGTGTTTCTGGCCAAAGGTACGGCCAAAACCAAGTCTCGTGCTAAACATTTTAGCAGTCTAGGCATGGAAAACGGTTTCTCTTTCCAAGAAAGTTCCAAGCAGAAGATGAATTATGAAGTATCAGACAAAAGTCAAGTCATAAAATTGCACGAGAAAGTGTGTATTTTCAAAAGAGGACGATTTGATGAAATGAGAAAACAGGTTTTTGTGGATGGAATGATGTTTAATTTTGATAGGCGTTCTTATATTGAAATGGGGTTTGAGAATATAGGTCTTTTTAATAATAAATGTTATGTGGATAGTTAAAATTTAACTAATTATAAATATTTTTGGTGGTAGTAAAAAAAAGGAAGGATGAGATTAAATTCAAAACTTAATTTTGATCAGTTTTTTCTTTATCATTTTAAAAAAAAAAATCACTATCAAATATTCTCTTTCTTTTAACAAATTTGGATGATACAAATATAAAATAATCATGTTCAATTACCTAATCAATAGGAAGAGATTAATGAGACTTATTGTAAAACATTATTTCTCAAATTTTTTATTATTTTTATATTTTTTATAAAAAAATAAATTGTCAAAATATTCTCTTTCTTTTAACAAATTTGGATGATACAAATATAAAATAATCGTGTTCAATTACCTAATCAATAGGAAGAGATTAATGAGACTTATTGTAAAACATTATTTCTCAAAATTTTTATTATTTTTATATTTTTTATAAAAAAATAAATTGTCAAAAAGTAAATTTAAAAGATTGAATTAATTAATAATCTATAAAAATATATGTGTATGTTTTCACAATTTTTTTATAAAATTTTATGAAAATAAATTGTGTAAATATAAATTTGTTAAAACACAATAAAATAAATAATAAGTTAATAGCTAACAAATTTATATTTACAGAGTTTACTTTTATAAAACTCTATTTACAGAGTTTACTTTTATAAAACTCTACAACAATGATGATAGACTGTAAAAACATACATAGATACTTTATAAATTATTAATTAATTCAATCTTTTCAATTTACTTTTTGATAATTTACAAATTAATAAAACTGTACAACAATAGTTAACAAATTTATATTTACATAGTTTACTTCCATAAAAGTCTACAACAATGATGATAGACTGTAAAAACATACATGGATACTTTATAAATTATTAATTAATTCAATCTTTTCAATTTACTTTTTGATAATTTGAATTTTTATGAAAAATATAAAAATAATAAAAAATTGGAAAAACAAGATCTTGTTGAAAACATTTAAAATGGTTTATATGAAAAAGTAAATTTAAAATTTGCATAATATGTGAATTATATTTTTATTTGGCTATTTGATCGAGTGGGGTGGCTTTTTCCTAATCCATCTTCATAACATTGATGTAGAATGTCTATCATGGTAGTACTTAGTTCATGTTTGAAGTTATGTTCTTTAATGTCTTTCATAATTCAATGAATTAATTTTTTTGAGTGTAGCTCCATTTGCACTATGTGGTTGATTGTGCAAAATCCTAGAATTTTCAATTTGTATGGGTAGGAAAAGACATTTTTAGAAAGTCAAAGTTGATTTCCAAAATGAAAAAAAAAATATGTTTTTAATACATGGACAATACAACAATGCTATACCCACATGTAATTACGTCATAGATTGTCTAATATTTAAATTCCATTTTGTTTAATTTTGTAGTAAAATAAACAATAACATTTAGAGAACTTTGTTGATGCAGTAGCATCACTCCACGTCATCAAGCGTCAGCCAACCAGCACGCGTTCAAGGGAGAGGAGAGGCATAGCCCTCTCACTTTCAAATTTCAAATTTTGAAATTGTATTAAATGTTGTAAGGTCGGTAGAGCCAAAAGCCATGCATGTGTGCAGGCTTTAGATAAAGGTTGCCTTAAGTGGTTGTAAGGCTGAGATCTAGATCCAATTCGGACTAGACATCCATTCAATGTAATTCATTGTAATTAATGAGAGTTCGTGAGGATGGAGGGAAGCGCTCGAGAAGCCCCCTTTTGTAAAAAGATCTTCTTTTGTTTTCAGTAAGTTAGGAAGGCAGATAGATAGAGGAAGAAGGCATAGAAGAATAGAAAGAATAGGTTGGATAGGAGAGGAGAGTGGAGACATTGTTGCAGTCTGAGCTCGAACACATTGTAACCAGGCATTCTTGATTAATACAAACAGAGCAATTTTTCCTGCATGTTATTCTCTGTTTGTTGATGAATGTCTTTATGCGTTTATGATATGCTGTAGATGTATGTTAGGTGTGCATTTGCAGGGATAGATAGATTTTCCTATCTGAGAGTTCTTTGATTTCAGGTATGGATCTTTGTGGCTTCATGCAAGAGGTTGCATGACAGAATATTACGGGTTCTGTAAGCCAGTGCAAGGAGTGAACTTCTGAATTCCGTGGAATTTCAGACAAAGACGTGCCAAGAAGGCACACCAGGGGAAGTCATTAACTCAAAGAAGAAGCCTCAAGGTTGTTGAACACCTTGAAGGAGGAACTGTGCAATGGAGAGCACAGAGAGGAGAAGACAGAACGTCTAAGGTTCTGTAGAGCTCTGCAAGGAGGGCATCGAGCGTGTGCAAGAGGTGCATGGAAGGAGCTCTATTTCGAGTTCAGTAAGAAGACAGAGTCACTGAAAATTCTGTAGAATCTTTTCCAGGAGGGCATCGAGCAAGTGCAAGGAATGCACAGAGAAGAACACTCTTTCGAGTTCTGAGATAAGGGAAGTGTCATGGGGAAGACACTCACAGGGTCACTAGACATCCTGTAGGCTCAGCAAGGCGTGCTTGAGCGGGAAGTTGCAGAGGAGGGCACTTCCACCCCTTCAAGGAGAGGAAGGGACAAAGACCATTGAGGTCCGAGCAGTTGAACCTTAAGTAGGAAAAAGACCTATGCAAGGAGTGCACCAGGCTAACATTCAGGTGAAGCAATGATAGACAGTCGTCTGAAGGCTCGTCAGGCACAAGGAGGTGCAGAAGTGAGAACTTGTCTCAAAGTTCTTCAGATCAGGAACGATCGCACCATTGTGTGCAAGAATCCTGCGAGGAGTGAAAATGTCGAGGAACCTTTGAGGTTCAGAGAAGTAAAGCTCAGGAGGAACAGTGCCTTTGTGCACAGAGCAACGGAAGAAAGGAGAAGAAGGTCGAGAAACCCTTTGATGTTTCACAGTCGACAAAGCTCAGGAAGGATAGCGTTCCTAGAACGCAGGCGATATCCAAAGGAATTGAGCTCGCAGAGGAAGCAAAGGTCGAGGCCTTTGAAACTTCAGAAAAACACCCAAGGGGAGGGAGGAAGTTCTCAAGCTCAGGAGGGAGCACAAATTTCGTTAGATCAGCTGGAGAGACGAGATTTGTACCGTCGAGTTTCACGTCCAGACAACAGAGGAGAGAGCAAGAGGAAGATTAGATCTGGGCCATCAGATCTATTGCAAAGGACCGATAGCCATTGGATCCGGAGGAAGGTGCAAAGAGTTTAAGTTCTGGGAGGCCGCATAGAAGAGAAGAAACGGATGGTGGAGACGCTTCGTGGAGAAGTGTGAAATCCCACGGATTGTTGGATGAGAAGCAACAGGAGCCGTTGATTCCCCTTTGGAGTGGGATTTTGGCATTTCGGCATTTCGAGGTTTGGCATTCTAGCAATTTCGATGACAAGGAGTCGGGGCACTCTGCGTTGAAAACCTCAAAGTCCCCATTTCAGCGTTTTCGCATTCCAGGGTTCGGAAAGCAGAGGAGGTTGAGATTTTGGAATCGCTGCATCACGAACTCCTAGTTCGCGAAATCGTGCCAGCCGTCGGATCTGGAGTGCGGTGGCCCTCATAGCCGCTAGATCAAGGATACGTGCACAGGGTTGAGTCCCTGGGAGGTGCATAGGAAAAAGGATCTGGGTCGTTATATATAGCACCAAGGACCGATCGTCGTCGGATCTAGAGGGAGGTGCGAGGGGTTTAATCCTCATAACAGCAGAGGGAAGAGGACTCATCAAGTACCAAAAGCATAAGGATCGCTCATCAAGGAGACACGTGGTGAGTAGTCAAGGTTCGGGGAAAACCCTGAAAGGTCCTCTCAAGGGGTAGTATTTTGGCATTTCGGGACCCGGGAGGTTGAAGGACCAAGAACCGTCTGCAGCCGGAATCGCGAAATCGTGAATTTCGGAATCCCGAAAAGTGGACCGTGGTCATGGGTAGATTTTAGCATTTCAGAACCTAGGTGTTCGAGAGGCCAAGAGTCGGGAGACATGGAGTCCCGACTCGCGAAATCGCAAAATGCAAAAACCCGAAATCATTCGGAGGAATAGCACGAGCCAGAGCCATTGATCCCATTTTGGCATTTCGGGGTCCGGCAAGTAGAGAAGAGATATTTTGGAGTCACTGCATAGTGAACTCCCGGTTCATGAGATCCCGAAAATATCTGAGCCGTTTCGGGAATTCGGGGATTGGCGGGACAAGTGATTTTGGGCGTTGCATTTCAAACTCCCAGTTACTGAAATCCTGATGCAGCCAAAACCTGTGGATCGGATCCGTGGGGTTCCAGTGTGGACCCGAAAGAACTAATTCAGTTCTGCGGATTCGAAGAAGATCGATCTTGTGCGGATCTCGGCTCGAGGGTCGGGGGGTCTGCATCATTTTGGTATCAGAGCCACTTTCTGTTTGTAGACTACAGGCAGAGGGAGGCAGAGTAGATAAAGAAAAATACTCTAATACACACCAAAGTGGTATCAGAGCGGGATTTGACTTATGTAGGCGACAGAGGGAGCCAGAGTGTCGAGATTTGCTTACAGACAGAAGAAGAAGAAGGAGGCAGAGTATGGAAGCTCTGTGGTGATTGTTCGCGGATACGCAACAATCAATAGGCAGTCAGGAGGATTGTAGGAGATGCTGGAAGAACTCACGGTTGCAGAGTGATAGCAACAAGTTTGCCAGGAGGGAAGACAAGAACAGGATGATGGCTACTGAAGGCCATGAGCATGGTGAAAGAGGAGACCACCAGCAGATGAGTAAAGCAGAGATTGACAAAGAAATCGTTGAGATAAGGGTGAGAATGGAAGAGCTTGCACGGAGGGTGCAGTAGAATGCAAAGACACATTGGGTATATGAATGGCCCATGAAAACAAAGGTGAAATGGCCAGTTAAAGAATTGTTGGCCAGAAGACATCAAAGGCTATTGAGGAGGTGGTTGAGGGTACGTGAAAATCCTTTGGGCCACAGAGTAGATGGTTCATATGTGTGAACCAGAAGCTGAGAGAAATCTCAGTGATGATGAGGAGGAGAGATCGAGAAGAGATCTCATAAACTGCCAAGTGGGCAGATATGGACTTTCAAATTGCCAAGTGGGAAATAGAAAGAGATCAAGTGAAGGTCTCGTATGCTTCCATGAGGGTGGTGCAAGTTCAGATTTCTAAGTGGGCAATGAGGTGGGATCACTGGATCTCATAGACTGCCAAGTGGGCAGCAGAAAATTCCCAATTTTCCAGGTGGGCAGGGAAAAGGAGATGAGACTGTTTGAAAGTCTCGGGATCTCAGAAGTGAGTTCATGTCAACAAGGAGTGTTGATGGAGATGGGATCAATTGATCTCATAGACTGCCAGGTGGGCAGCAGAAAAATCCCATACTGCCAAGTGGGCAAAGGAGAGAAGATGAACTCAGAGGTGAGTTCATATCAGCAAGAGGAACTGACAAAGAAGATGAGCTCAGAGGTGAGTTCATACCAGCAAGGACAGCTGATAGAGAGGGAAGGTCAGAAATACATTTTGATCATTGGGGGAATTGAAGTATTCCTACCAAGCAGCCCAGTTGAGGCCAGAGTATGTGTTGCAGAGGCAACAACAGAAGAAGGACAACCAACAGTGACTGTCATAGAGGGAGAGGAGGAGCAGACACTAATGTTTGCCCCAACAGAAGAGGAGCATGCAAATAAGATGCTCACTCCTTGGGAGAAGGAACTAGAAATGTTAGAGGATTGGCTGAACAATCCAGAACCGGTAGATGATTGTCGAGAGCAGACAGTCATGCAGATGTTAGCAGAGGAGCATTCTGAGGAATCGCTCAGAAATTTCAGCCAGGGAGCTGAACAATTGGTGATGACTGCAATGTCGAGGCATGCAGCAAAAGATGAAGGAGAATTCCAGTCTGAGGAGCAGCTGGAAGAAGCTGGAGCTGAACCAACAGAAGAAATGGCAAAAGAAAGTCTATCAGAGAAGGTGACAGAACCACAGGTCAGTCAGGAGGATAAGACTTCAGAGCAGAATTTTGCAGTAGGGTGGCAAGTTGAGGCCACAGAGGAAGAAGATGGCATGGGAGATCTAGTTGATTTACCCATTTGCAAGGAAGAAGTGCAGCAAAGCAGGCTGCAAAAGGAAAGTCAGCCATGGGAGCAGCTGGACGAGGTGATTGAGGAAATCAGAAGGCTTATGTTGAGGTCAACAATAGAAACTGCCAGTAAGGAGAAGTTGAGCAGAGGATAACTTGCCATAGTAGCAGGGCAACAGATGCAACAACAACAACAAAACAATGGAGTAGATGGACAGCTCCAGAGAACTGTTTGGGATCCAGGAGGATTTGAATAGCGGTGTTGGGAAGCTCATGAGCAGCAGCTCATGATTTTTGCATCTAAGGAGTATGATGCAGGAGCATCACTCCACGGCATCAAGCGCCAGCCAGCCAGACAACTAGCACGCGTTCAAGGGAGAGGAGAGGCGCAACCCTCTCACTTTCAAATTTCAAATTTTGAAATTGTATTGAATGTGTGTAAGGCTGGTAGAGGTAAAATCCATGCATGTGCGTAGGCTTTAGATAAAGGTTGCCTTAAGTGGTTGTAAGGTTGAGATCTAGATACGATTCAGACTAGACAACCATTCAATGTAATTCATTGTAATTAATGAGAGTTGGTGAGAATGGAGGGAAGCGCTTGAGAAGCCCCCTTTTGTAAAAAGATCTTCTTTCATTTTTAGTAAGTTAGGAAGGCAGAGAGATAGAGGAAGAAGGCAAAGAAGAATAGAGAGAATAGGTTGGATAGGAGAGGAGAGCCGAGACTCTGTTGCAATCCGAGCTCGAACACATTGTAATTAGGCATTCTTGATTAATACAAACAGAGCATTTTTCCCTGCATGTTATTCTGTGTTTGTTGATGAATGTATTTATGCGTTTATGATATGTTGTAGATGTATGTTAGGTGTGCATTTGCAGGGATAGATAGATTTTCCTATCTGAGAGTTCTTTGATTTCAGGTCTGGATCTTTGTGGCTTCATGCAAGAGGTTTCATGACAGAATACTGTGGATTCTGTAAGCGAGTGCAAGGAGTGCACTTCTGATTTCCGCGGAATTTCAGACAAAGACGTGCCAAGAGGGCGCACGAGAGGAAGTCATTAACTCAAAGAATAAGCCTCAATGTTGTTGAACACCTTGAAGGAGGAACTGTGCAGTGGAGGGCACAGAGAGGAGAAGACAGAACCTTTGAGGTTCTATAGAGCTCTACCAGGAGGGCATCGAGCGTGTGCAAGAGGTGCACAGAAGGAGCTCTATTTCGAGTTTAGTAAGAAGACATAGCCATTGAAAATTCTGTAGAAGCTCTGCCAGGAGGGCATTGAGAAAGTGCAAGGAATGCACCGAGAAGAACACTCTTTCGAGTTCTGAGATAAGGGAAGTGTCACAGGGAAGACACTCACAGGGTCACTGGACATCCTGTAGGCTCAGCAAGGCGTACTTGAGCGGGAAGTTGCAGAGGAGGGCACTTCCACCCCTTCAAGGAGAGGAAGGGACAGAGACCATTGAGGTCCGAGCAGTTGAATCTCAAGTAGGAAAAATACCTGTGCAAGGAGTGCACCAGGCTAACATTCAGGTGAAGCGATGACAGACAACTGTCTGAAGGCTCGCCAGGCACAAGGAGGTGCATAAGTGAAAAATTGTCTCAAAGTTCTTCAGATCAGGAAGGATCGCACCATTGTGTGCAAGAATCCTGCAAGGAGTGCAGATGTCGAGGATCCTTTGAGGTTCAGAGAAGTAAAGCTCAGAAGGAACAGTTCCTTTGTGCACATAGAAACAGAATAAAGGAGAAGAAGGACGAGAAACCCTTTGAGGATTCATAGTTGACAAAGCTCAGGAGGGATAGCATTCCTAGAACGTAGGCGATATCCAAAGGAATTGAGCTCATAGAGAAAGCAAAGGTCGAGGCCTTTGAAACTTCAGAAAAACTCCCAAGGCGAGGGAGGAAGCTCTCAAGCTCAGGAGGGAGCACAACTATCGTTAGATCAACTGGAGAGACAAGATCTAGACCGTCGAGTTTCATGTCCAGACAACAAGAGGAGAGAGCATGAGGAAGATTAGATCTAGGCCGTCAGATCTAGTGCAAAAGACCGATAGCCATCAGATCCAGAGGAAGGTGGACAGAGTTTAACCTCTAGGAGGCCGCATAGAAGAGAAGAAACGGACGATGGAGATGCTTCGTGGAGAAGTGCGAAATCCAGCGGACTGTTGGATGAGAAGCAGCAAGAGCCATTGATTCCCCTTTGGAGTGGGATTTCGGCATTTTGGGGTTCGACATTCCGGCAATTCCGATGACAAGGAGTTGGGGCACTCTGCGTTGAAAACCCCGAAGTCCCCATTTCAACATTTCGACATTCTGGGGTTCGGGAAGCAGAGGAGGTTGAGATTTTGGAGTCGTTGCATTGCGAACTCCCGGTTCACGAAATCGCGCTAGCCGTCGGATCTGGAGCACGGTGACTTGAGAGCCGTTGGATCAAGGATACGTGCACAGGGTTGAGTCCCTGGGAGGTGCATAGGAAAAAGGATATGGGCCATCAGATCTAGCACCAAGGACCGATAACCGTCGAATCCGGAGGGAGGTGCGAGGGGTTTAATCCTCGTAACAACAGAGGGAAGAGGACTCGTCAAGTCCCGAAAGCATCAGGACCACTCATCAAGGAGACACGTAGTGAGTGGTCAAGGTTCGGGGAAAACCCCGAAAGGTCCTCTCAAGGGGTAGTATTTCGGCATTTCGGGACCCCGGAGGTTGAAGGACCAAGAACCGTCTGCAGCCAGAATCGCGAAATCGCGAATTATGGAATCTTGAAAAGTGGACCGTGGTCACGATTAGATTTCGTCATTTCGGAACCTGGGTGCTCGAGAGGCCAAGAGTCGGGATACATGGAGTCCCGACTCGCGAAATTGCAAAACATGAAAACCCGAAATCATTCGGAGGAATAGCACGAGCCAAAGCCGTTGAGCCCATTTCGACATTTCAGGGTCCAGGAAGTAGAGAAGTGAGATTTTGGAGTCATTGCATCGTGAACTCCTGGTTCGCGAGATCCTGAAAAGATTTGAGATGTTTCGGGAATTCGAGGATTGGCGCAACAAGTGATTTTGGGCGCTGCATTTCAAACTTCCGGTTACCGAAATCCTGATGCAGCCAGGACCTGTGGATCAGATTCGTGGTGTTCTAGTGAGGACTCGAAAGAACTAATTCAGTTCTGCAGATTCAAAGAAGATCGATCTTGTGCGGATCTCGGCCCGAGGGTCGGGGGGTCTACATCATTTTGGTTTTAGAGCCACTTTTTGTCTATAGACTGCAAGCAGAGGGAGGCAGAGTAGATAAAGAAAAATACTCTGATACACACCAAAGTGGTATCAGAGCAGCATTTGACTTCTGTAGGCGACAAAGACAGCCAGAGTGTCGAGCTTTTCTTACAGACATAAGAAGAAGAAGGAGGCAGAGTATGGAAGCTCTGTGGTGATTGTTCGTGGATACGCAGTAGTCAATAGGTAGTCAAGAGGATTGTAGGAGATGCTGGAAGCACTCACGGTTGCAAAGTGACAACAACAAGTTTTCCAGGAGGGAAGACAGGAACAGGATGATGGCTACTGAAGGCCATGAGCGTGGTGGAAGAGGAGACCACCAGTAGATGAGTAAAGCAGAGATTGACAAAGAACTCGTTGAGATAAGGGAGAGAATGGGAGAGCTTGCACTGCGAGTGCAGCAGAATGCAAAGACACATTGGGTATATGAATGTCCCATGGAAACAAAGGTGAAATGGCCAGTTAAAGAATTGTTGGCCAGAAGACAACAAAGGATGTTGAGGAGGTGGCTGAGGTATGTGAAAAGCCTCCGGGACACAGAGCAGATGGTTCATATGTGTGAACCAGAAGCTGGGACAAATATCAGTGATGATGATGAGGAGAGATCAAGCAAACATCTCATAGACTGCCAAGTGGGAAGAGATGGACTTTCAAATTGCCAGGTGGGAAATAGAAAGAGATGAAGTGAAGGTCTCGTATGTTGCTAGGAGGGCGGTGCTGAAAGTTCAGATTGCCAAGTGGGAAATGAGGTGGGATCACTGGATCTCATAGACTGCCAAGTGGGCAGCAGAAAATTTCCAATTTGCCAAGTGAGCAGGGAAAAGGAGATGAGACTGTTTGAAAGTCTCGAGAGCTCAGAAGTGAGTTCATGTCAGCAAGGAGTGATGATGGAGATGGGATCGATTGATCTCATAAACTGCCAGGTGGGCAGCATAAAAATCCCATACTGCCAAGTGAGCAAGGGAGAGCAGATGAACTCAAAGGTGAGTTCATATCAGATAGAGGAGCTGATAGAGAAGATGAGCTCATAGGTGAGTTCATACCAGCAAGGACAACTGATAGAGAGGGAACGTCAGAAATACATTTTGGTCATTAGGGGAATTGAAGTATTCCTATCAAGCAGCCCAATTGAGGCCAGAGTATGTGTTGCAGAAGCAACAACGGAAGAAGGACAACCAACAGTGACTATCATAGAGGGAGAGGAGCAGACACTAATGTTTTCCCCAACAGAAGAGGAGCATGCAAATAAGATGCTCACTCCTTGGGATAAGGAACTAGAAATGTTAGAGGATTGGCTAAACAATCCAGAACCAGAAGATGACTGTCGAGAGCAGACAATCATGAAGATGTTAGCAGAGGAGCATTCCGAGGAATCGCTCAGAAATTTCATCCAGGGAGCTGAACAGTTGATGATGACTGCAATGTCAAGGCATGCAGCAGAAGATAAAGGAGAATTCTAGTCTAAGGAGCAGCTGGAGCTGAACCAACAGAAGAAATGGCAGAAGCAAGTCTGTCAGAGAAGGTGACTGAACCACAGGTCAGTCAGGAGGATAAGACTGTAGAGATTAATTTTTCAAAAGGGTGGCAAGTTGAGGCCACAGAGGAAGAAGATGGCATGGGAGATCTAGTTGATCTACCCATTTGCAGGGAAGAAGTGCAGCGGAGCAGGCTGCAAAAGGAAAGCCAACCATGGAAGCAGTTGGACGAGGTGATTGAGGAAATCATAAGGCTTATGTTGAGGTCA
The DNA here is from genome assembly GCA_000966675.3 of Picea glauca. Taxonomy (NCBI): domain Eukaryota; kingdom Viridiplantae; phylum Streptophyta; class Pinopsida; order Pinales; family Pinaceae; genus Picea; species Picea glauca. Next base: position 5,054 of record JZKD02S0020731.1, on the reverse strand, counting down.
GAAACAGAAACTGCCAGTAAGGAGAAGCTAAGCAGAGGATAACCTCCCATAGCAATAGGGCAACAGATGCAGCAACAACAACAAAACAGTGGAGCAGATGGACAGCTCCAGAGAACTGTTTGGGATCCAGGTGGATTTCAAAAGTGATGTTGGGAAGCTCATGAGAAGGAGCTCATGATTTTTGCAGCTGAGGAGTATGATGCAGGAGCATCACTCCACGTCATCAAGCGCCAACTATCCAACCAACCAACACGCATTCAAGGGAGAGAAGAGGTGCAACCCTCTCACTTTCAAATTTCAAAATTTGAAATTGTATTAAATGTTGTAAGGCTGGTAGAGCCAAAATCCATGCATGTGCACAGGCTTTAGATAAAGGTTGCTTTAAGTGGTTGTAAGGATGAGATCTAGATCCGATTCAGACTAGACAACCATTCAATGTAATTCATTGTAATTAATGAGAGCTGGTGAGGATGGAGGGAAGTGCTCGAGAAGCCCCCTTTTGTAAAAAGATCTTCTTTTGTTTTCAATAAGTTAGGAAGGCAGATAGATAGAGGAAGAAGGCAGAGAAGAATATAGAGAATAGGTTGGATAGGAGAGGAGAGCGGAGACTCTGTTGTAGTCCAAGCTCAAACACATTGTAATCAGGCATTCTTGATTAATAAAAACATAGCAGTTTTTCCTACATGTTACTCTGTGTTTGTTGACGAATGTCTTTATGCATTTATGATATGTTGTAGATGTATGTTAGGTGTGCATTTGCAGGGATAGATAGATTTTCCTATCTGAGAGTTCTTTGATTTCATATTTGGATCTCTGTGGCTTCATGCAAGAGGTTGCATGATAGAATACTGCGGGTTCTGTAAGCCAGTGCAAGGAGTGCACTTTTGAATTCCGCGGAATTTCAGACAAAGACGTGCCAAGAGGGCGCACCAGAGGAAGTCATTAACTCAAAGAAGAAGCCTCAAGGTTGTTGAACACCTTGAAGGAGGAACTGTGTAGTGGAGAGCACAAAGAGGAGAAGACAGAACGTTTGAGGTTCTGTAGAGCCTTGCCAGGAGGGCATTGAGCGTGTGCAAGAGGTGCACGGAAGGAGCTCTATTTCGAGTTCAGTAAGAATTCAAAGTCACTGAAATTTTTGCAGAAGCTCTGCCAGGAGGGCATCGAGCAAGTGCAAGGAATGCACCGAGAAGAACACTCTTTCGAGTTCTGAGATAAGGGAAGTGTCATGAGGAAGAAACTCACAGGGTCACTGGACATCCTGTAGGCTTAGCAAGGCGTGCTTGAGCGGGAAGTTGCAGAGGAGGGCACTTCCACCCCTTCAAGGAGAGGAAGGGACAGAAACCATTGAGGTCCGAGTAGTTGAAGCTCAAGTAGGAAAAATACCTGTGCAAGGAGTGCACCAAGCTAACATTCGGGTGAAGCGGTGACAGACAGCCGTCTGAAGGCTCGCCAGACACAAGGAGGTGCAGAAGTGAGAACTTGTCTCAAAGTTCTTTAGATCAGGAAGGATCGCACCATTGTGTGTAAGAATCCTGCGAGGAGTGCAGATGTAGAGGAACCTTTGAGGTTCATAGAAGTAAAGCTCAGGAGGAACAATGCCTTTGTGCACAGAGCAACAGAAGAAAGGAGAAGAAGGTCGAGAAACCCTTTGATGTTTCACAGTCGACAAAGCTCAGGAGGGATTGCGTTCCTAGAACGCAGACGATATCCAAAGGAATTGAGCTCGCAGAGGAAGCAAAGGTCGAGGCCTTTGAAACTTCAAAAAAAATCCCAAGGGGAGGGAGGAATTTCTCAAGCTCAGGAGGGAGCACAACTACTGTTAGATCAGCTGGAGAGATGAGATCTGGACCGTCGAGTTTCATGTCCAGACAATAGGAGGAGAGAGCACGAGGAATATTAGATCTGGGCCGTCAGCTCTAGTGCAAAGGACCGACAACCATCGGATCCGGAGGAAGGTGCACAGAGTTTAACCTCTGGGAGGCCGCATAGAAGAGAAGAAACGGACAGTGGAGACACTTCGTGGAGAAATGCGAAATCCCGTGGACTATTGGATGAGAAGCAGCAGGAGTCGTTGATTCCCCTTTGGAGTGGGATTTCGGCATTTCGACATTTCGACATTTCGGGGTTCGACATTCTGGAAATTTCGATGACAAGGAGCTAGGGCACTCTATGTTGAAAACCCTGAAGTCCCCATTTCAACATTTCGGCATTCTGGGGTTCAGGAAGCAGAGGAGGTTGAGATTTTGGAGTCGCTGCATCACGAACTCTCGGTTCGCGAAATCGCGCCAGCCGTCGGATCTGGAGCGCGGTGTCCTGAGAGCCGCTGGATCAAGGATACGTGCACAGGGTTGAGTCCCTGGGAGGTGCATAGGAAAAAGGATCTGTATTGTCAGATCTACCACCAAGGACCAATAGTCCTCAGATCCAGAGCTAGGTGCGAGGGGTTTAATCCTCGTGACAACAGAGGGAAGAGGACTCGTCAAGTCCCGAAAGCATCAGGACTGCTCATCAAGGAGACATGTGGTGAGTGGTCAAGGTTCGGGGAAAACCCCAAAAGGTCCTCTCAAGGGGTAGTATTTTGGCATTTTGGGACCTAGGAGGTTGAAGGACCAAGAACCATCTGCAGTCGGAATTGCGAAATCGCAAATTCCGGAATCCCGAAAAGTGGACCGTGGTCACGGGTAGATTTCGGCATTTCAGAACCCAGGTGTTCGAGAGGTCGGGAGTCGGGAGACATGGAGTCCCGACTCGTGAAATCGCGAGACGCAAAAACCGAAATCATTCAGAGGAACAGCCCAAGCCAAAGCCATTGAGCCCATTTCGGCATTTCGGGGTTCGGGAAGGAAAGAAGCGCGGTTTTGGCGTCACTGCATTGTGAACTCCCGGTTCGCGAGATCCCGAAAAGATCTGTGTTGTTTCGGGAATTCGGGGATTGGCGGGACAAGTGATTTTGGGCGCTGCATTGCAAACTCCCGGCTACCGAAATCCTGATGCAGCCAGGACCTGTGGATCAGATCCATGGGGTTCCAGTGAGGACCCGAAAGAACTAATTCAGTTCTGCGGATTCAAAGAAGATCGATCTTGTGCAGATCTCGGCCCGAGGGTCTGGAGTCTACATCATTTGTTTCTTAAAAACATGATCAAACACAATGGTAATGAACAAATTGGAAAACACTAAATCTTATTTTCTCTCATTTAATATAACCCATGACCTATCAGTAGCATTAGTTTTGAAAGGTACAAAATGATGCTCATTGATATGTATCAACCACTTTTAAATATTTGATTGTACTAATTATATTAAATTATTATTTTTTTAAATGGTAATGTTACATATTTTGAGAGTAACTCTCAAAATTAATATAAATAATTATTTTATAGGTAAAAACAATGTAATTATGTTGCTTATATTCTTTGGAGTTTTTAAACTTATTATAATTTGTGTTTTTTTTAAGAAGAATCTAATTGAACTTATAAATTAAACAAATTAGAAACATTTCAAAATTTAGTTCAATCTCAGTGATAGAGTGCACTCTTAAAACATTGGATTATGTGAAGTCACTAAATCAAAACTTAAACTTACTTATATATTGTGTTTAGAACATATAACAATGCATCTAAAGGTTATCATCTGCTCCATCATAAGATTTTTCAATTTTGGAATACAATTATTAAATGTTGCCTTTAAAAAATAACTATTATGATAGGAAGAGGGAGGGCCTTTCACGTGCTCTGTCCCAGTTTATATGTACATTCAAGATGTATGCTTCCTTATGAAAGATTTTAATATTGAAACAACAAGAAATGTAAAAGAAGTTTGTTATGTAAGGTTACAAGTTTGAAACTCCGTCTTATCTTGTGTGTTGTGTAGTGGGTATCGCAAAAATGTTTAGGACGAATATTTTTTCATCAAATTTTAAGAACACTCAAGGATTTAGAAACAAAATTGAAAATATATAAATATATAATTTTAAACTTCAAACATCTTAAAACATATATAAACTTCAAACATCTTTATAAATTTGAAACATTATTCTTATTTTGATTGGAACTATTTTTACTCTTGTAATATGAAAATACAATAAAAGTCAATGATATGATTAGTTGATAACAATAACAAGAGCAAATGCTTGTTATGGATAGGGTATTGATTTATTCTACTTTCATGTTTAGCTTGGGCTTGAAGAAAAACACACATGCATTAAATGTTTTTCATATCCACAACTACAAAGTGAGTATTATTAAGTGTTTTTACTTAACTAATTTTTGAAATAATATTTACATGTAGTTTAGTCTTTGTTTTATAGTGATATTTTGAATAAGTATAATGAAAATATTTGTAATAAATTATGTATTTGTAATAATGGGAAAAAAATATTTACATTTTAATTTAATATAATTCTAATTTAAAACTCTCTGTTTCCAAAAATCCTTTCTTTAATGTTGAAACTCCCCAAAAAAAATCCAAAATTCGCAAAATAGTTTCCATTCAATTGAAAACATTTAATAACTTCTGCAATTGTGGTGCAACTAATCATATATTATTAACCATTAAATATACATGTTTTTCCAATATCATATTGACATGATTGAGAGACTTTTGCCTCCCACCATTATCTCACTTGAATCATATATTATTAACCATTAAATTTACACTTTTTTCAATATTATATTGATATGATGAAAAAATTTCATAACTTTTTTTTAAATAATTTCAAACCATTTGTATAAATTTATTATAATTTTAATTATTAATATATTTTTAACCATTAAATTTACACTTTTCCAATATTATATTGACATGATGAAAAATTTTCATAATTTTTTTTTAAATAGTTTCAAACCATTTATATAAATTTATTATAACTTTAATTATTAATATGTCGTTTTTTTTATATATCTTAGTCTTTACCCGCCAATACACCATCAAGAATCTTAAAATTTTGTATAATTTATTGTTTGTTCACATTTCGTATATTTATATGATTTTGAACTTCCTTTTGCTCCGGCCTTTCACATTGTAGAATTGGTGCAAGATGCCATTGTTGAGAGTT
>JZKD02S0020709.1:0-26778 GCA_000966675.3 Picea glauca | reverse complement strand
GGGTTAACAATAAAGGAATAATATTATATCATTATTTTCTAAAGGATAAGGTTTGACATAATATGTTTTGTCCTAAGATCCTAGGGGAAAGGGGCACAAGTGTTAAGTGGAGCTCATGCATCTTCAGGGAGACATGTGTCAACCTGGGCGCATGCAGTTTTAAATGGGAAATTAATCTCGTTGTCGGTCATCTCATTCATGAATCTCATGATTTTGAGGATGGTCATGATCCTTCACCATTCGGTCTGAAATCTCATGAGGTTAGTCACCCTGTAAGTCTTCCATAATCGCCACTCATGCACATGGCATTGTAACCTGTAGATATTGAAGTTGTCCTGTGTATTTCCTGTGAATCCCAGCACACCTGTATTGTTCCTGAGCCCGTGTTGTGCCTTAGAAGTTGGATGTTTCTACCAATGCAGGTCCTTGGCTGAGCTTGGCTTGCTTCCATATCCTATGTCATGACTGACTTTTTGTTGCTGACATCACTCGTGTCCATTAGAATTAAGAGTTGAATTGAAGAAGCAGGTTGTCAGTCCTATGAAAAACTCTCCCTATGAGAGAGAGTTTGTTGGGAAGTGACTTCTCCTTGAGGGAGTATTGTATTAGCTATAGTACTCTAAGACTTATGGTCCAGCCTTTTGTTGAAGCCCAAGGGAAGGGAGGTGTAGTAGCCGATGGACTTGTAATAGTGAAGATGTACCCTTCTGGGGTGGAACAGGCGTGTGGGGAATGAGGGTCTATGGGTTGTGGGAGTAATTGGAACCTGGGATAAAAGATCTTTCTTGTTGTTTTGTTTGACTTCTCTGTTGTCCTTGAAAAGCCTAGGAATCCCCTTTTCCCGGTGGAGTTTAGTCCCATCTTGGGGGTGACCCACTGTTGAGCGTGATGACCAGCATGGTCTATGGTTGGGAGGTTCATGGAAGTTCTACACATAGTTGGTGTACTTCAATTAAAATATAAGTATCCATTCCTATGTTCATTTACATGCTATGTATTTGTACATGCTATATTGATGAGTATTTCCTGTATATGTTGTTATATTATGGGTTATGCCCGTGATTACTGGATGTATTCTTTTACTGTTATTTTTGCATTAGTCTGTGTATTAGGAAAGTATGTTGTTTGTTTATGTTTATAGGCATATGATAATTGTTATTTATATGAGATAGCATGGCCCAACCTAGGTGGTCGGGGATGAGACAAAATGATATCAGAGCAGAAAAACAATGATACATTTGTTTAGGTAGCACTACCCGATAGGGGTTGGTGGTCGAGGACATTAAAAAATGGTATCAGAGCGTGGTTTCAACACTGATCCTGGATGGGCCATGTAAATGGTTAATGAAGAAAAGGTTTCAGATTGAATTTTTGTCGAGAGGGACAAAATTATAAGTTCATAGCGTTCCTGAGTGCCAGGAAGCCACCATGTGAACACTTGGACTATTTTCAAAATCCTAGGAAGTATAGTGGTTCAAGAAAACCTACATAGGAAGGATACCACCACAACCATGGTATTGGGCCAAAATTTTTAGAATTGGACTGTAGGATCTATTCGGGAGAAGGAGGATCCTTCACAACCGTCAGATCTGGGAAGAGAAACATGGTCGATAAGCACCAAAGTTCTTCAGGACTTCATCTCTCTGACTGTTTGATGTTACTTGTCGTAAAAAGGGAGAAAAGGCGTCGAAGGTCTGAAGTCTCGGAGTGGATCTATGCCGTAGATCTAGGAAAAGTGTTTGACCGTTGGATCAGTCAAATATAGAGAAGAGTCATTAGATCAATCCAAGAGAAGAAGGTAAGGTGCAATGGGAAGACAATATCTTAGCCGACAGATCTACGCGTGAATTGTTGTGAGTCGTAGATCTCAAAACAGTTCATAAATTTAACACTTTGGGAGAAATGAAGTGTGATAGAGTGAAAAAACTTCAAAGTCTCGAAGTCCAGAGTCAATTCGAACCATCTATTCAAAGGGATACTTGTCCAAATATCAAGAAGTTTCAAAGTTCGACACTTCGAAATAATGGTTTGTGGTTGCACAAAAGGGAATAAATCCCCGAAGTCCCAGAGAAAGAAATTAATTTCACCAAGAGTGATGTGGATCGGTTCATCAATTCGACAGTTTGATAGCTTGGAGAAAATGTCGAAGGGAGGAAATCCCCGAAGTCTCGAACCACCAGATATGATGTGGCAAGATGATGTCACCTAGGGTGATGTGGACCTACCTATGTCTACCATGTGTCACCACCTTAATTGATGATAGTTGTAGTATATGGTCCTGGAAGGTTAAGAAGTTTGTAAGTTTAGAGTTCGAAAGACTTGAGGTGTGCAAGTGTAAATCCTTCCAAAGTCTCATATCCCCGAAGTCCCGAAGTGATGTGACTCACTGAAGTCACTTGATATGACATGGAAACATGATATGTGTGCCACATGTCAGTGAGTTATGTACCCTTTGGAATATTGAAATTCTAGTTAGATCGTGACACGTGTCACCTGTCATATTGGGCCACATGTATGCTTCTAGTATTCCACCATGTCACACTTCCCTTGATTATGGTCGGTGGGACCCCTGATGGATTTCAAAAAGAAGATGAACTTGGTCAAGAATTGTTAACATTTTAAGACTCCCAAATCTCTAGAGAGAAGAGTAAATCCTCACTATTGATCGAGGAGGGGCACGCGGAAGGAGATCTCATATTCCAGAGACTTGGCACTAAGGAGGATTTAAGGTATAGGTAGATGAGGTCAAGGAATCTCGAAGGCCCGATGGATAGAGTATATCTCGACCATTGATCACAGGGGATGCATGGCACCATATCCCAAGGTCCAAAGACTTGGTACTCTGGGGAAATTATGTTGCAGTTACGTTGAGTCAAGAACTACTAGAGGCTGGAGTTAATCTCGACCATTGATCGAGAGAAGGTATGTGGAAAAAATACCACAGTTCGAAGAATGGGCACTCCATAAGGTTGAGAGTATGGACAACCTGGATTTTTGTAATAAATCTCAACCATCAGTTCTTGAGGAATTCATGGACCATTGATCCACCCCACTTCATGAAGTTCGCCAATTCGATGTTAGGGATAAATAAGGCACAAAGTAGCAAGGGCTTTTGAAGCCGAAGTTTCGGATCCCCGAATCTCTCAAAGCTTCGGATAAGCACCTATCCAATAGCACCGGGTCACATCTTGTGGTCACATGCAATTGAGGGATGAAGAAAAAGGGTGTGTGCCTGAAAATTGTGCTAAAGAAGGGAAAACGGGTTAGGAAGGAAGCCCGTGGGTTTCATATGGTTCAAACTTGCATCAAAAGAGGTACTGAAGACCTGGGAACTTTTTAATAGGTTCCAAAAAATATCTAAGAGCCATTATCTCAAAGAAAATATATTAACTACACAAGGAATGCATCAAATAAAAAGAACAAGTTTTAAAGGATCATATCTTTCTGCTCAAAGCTTATAATTGAGCAAGGAAGCAGTCATTGGAAAGATATCGGAAAGAGGATTCCAGGTATTCATCCATATTTGAGGATTGAGAAGCTTATATCACAGGAAGTCAGAGAGGATATTTTTGGTGACCATAAAAGGAAACGTTGTGCATATAATACCAAAATGGTATATCGTGGTTCTAGCTAAAAAAAATTGTTGTATGTTCATTTTTAGATGTAATGGTTACAATTAAAACAAAAAAACAATGCTAGAGATGTCTACATATCAAAGAAAGTAGGATAGAGACAAAGTTTCATTTGCATTGAAATATTTAAGAATTCATTGGATCAGATGTTGGGTTCAATAAGCAGTATGGAAACCCCAAATGAAATTCTTGTTTGGGGAAGACAGTCTAGGTGACAATCTTTGCACATCAAATGCGAATGCTAGGTGGAGAAATCCATTTGTGATACATGATAATGCATGAACCATAAGTTCATATGGATATGAAAAGCATCAGAATGAGGAAGGTTTTATGGAATATGAAAGAGTTTGGAGACAAGATGTGACATCTCCAAAGATCAGTCCTACAGATTGGAGGTAACACCTCCATTATTGCTAACGAAGTGCTCAATGGAAGCATGGCATGAAGGTAATCAAATATGGCATGACAGAAGTTGATTTTTCCAGTTAGGTTGAAAAATCAGATGGTTCATGTCAGGAGAAAATAATAATTCATCAAGATAATACTAGTGTTGATATGATCAATTATGGAAAGGCTAAACCAAATTGCTTCAAGAAAGAAGTTGGTGTTAACTATCAAAGGTTACTCAGAGAAAATGACTGGAAATATAATTGGGTCATGAAGGAATTGTATCAGAGGGATCCAAGTGTTGATCAACTGAGAGGGGGGGGTGAATCAATTGTTATTGGGATTAAACAATTATCCTTATTTTAAACTCTTTACACAACATTTAATGACAGTCACAATAATGCATGGAAGTAAGCAATATAACATTCAACATCAGTCACACATATGAGATACACCGAGACAGATATTTCCTAAGGAAGCCCATACAGGGTAAAAACCTCTTCTTCTTTATATGATAAGTAATCTTTACATTCTTTACATTATCATATATATGAGAACCAACTCATAATGAGGCTACAACCTCTGTTTTGCAAGCTGATACTTACTGAGAGCACCAACTCTCTGGATTATATAGCACCAACTAGAAGGAAGCACCAACTCCCTAGTTTCTCTAGCACCAACTCCCCAATTTCTCTAGCACCAACTAGAAGGAAGCTACAACTCCCTGTGTTCAAGCACCCACTTGAACCTCTGAGGAAAACAGTCCTCCCTAGCACCTCCCTACCACCCTAAAATATAAATCTTTACTATTATGACTTATTACAGTGATATAAAGTTCTTCGATGGCTTACCGGTCTCATCATTGTTCTACTACACTACGTTGCTCTGTCTACATCAGTGTCTTTTGCACATTCGTTGCACTTTCTATTCTTTTTCCTTTTATGCTCTCTGCGCCATGTCCCTTCAATGCACCATTCCCCTTCTGTACATTTATGTTTCTACGCTATGCCTCCTTCTTCACACCTCAATCACACCCAATAGAAACCACACTGATCTCTTCCTTGTTTTGCATTCTTATAGTCTCTGTGTACCTTGTGCATGCAATATGTGCCATGTTCCTACATTCTCTCCCCCTAACACTGTTCTCCACAATGGGGTGTTTTCTCACACTTCCCTCTACCATAGATTTATCCCTATAGCCTCTACTACCTCTCTCTATCCTACATCTCCTCCTCATGTCGAGTACTTTACCTGATCATCATTGCAACTCTTCAGCTTCTCTAGCGATTTAACCCACGCGTCCAACATCACTAGGTGTTATGCCGAGATTTCTCAGCCTCTGGAAGTTGAGACTCTTCATCTTCTCTATCATAGTCAAACTAATCCTCTTTGTTACAATTACAGTCTTCAACACTCATGCATCTCTCAATCGCCTCTAACAATAGTCTTAAATCACTAGAAGATGGCTCGAGCCTCTTCATCTTCTCTGGCGATCATTCTAAGGCCTCTTCAAGTCCTCTGGAAGAAACCATCAGTCATTTCTAGTAGTTACACTGGGAAGTTCAATAGTAGCCCTCCGATCATATTAAAGTTCACCTACACCATTGGATGGAGTTCGTAGGGTCTTGCGTTTAATTTGTTGTTTCGTATTTTGGCATTTCGAGATTCCTGTGGTTAAGGTTTCTTTATTCTTCACGTACTAATCCTCGAAACTCTGAAATTGAGCTTGGTTGCACTAGCTCCTTCCTCCATTTTCCATCGATGTGACCAATGGTTTTGAGGCATCTCAACTCTCCAAGTTGCGATCTCTGAAACTCTGAAAAAGGAGCTTGCTACTTCAATCTTTTCTCTATATCTCTTCGATAATGTGACCATCAAAATATGACCCCTCTCCAATCATATAAGCGCTTCGATCTCCAAATCATTTCTCCTCGATTCGTGGTGATTGGACGACTATCCTCTGCCTTGGGACTTCAGCCTTCGGGACTTTGGGGGAGTGATGGAGTTAAAACTCCCGAAGAAAAAACTCCTAGAGTGAGGTCAGTCTTGCGTCACTTGATGATGTGTTATGACCCGAGTGGCTGTCACGTGTCACTAAAAATTGTGATTTCCAGTGACTTGAAATGCCAAATCAACTTGACACTTGTTGTTGTCTGATCGTGCCACATGTCATAGTCTTCCACCTATCCTTTCTAATGTGTTTTGCCACATTCACCTCCTAGATTTTTCGGCCCAAATCACTTCGTGATTTTTTCATTCTTGATGTGAATGTTCTTCACTTCCAAGTCCTGGTCTATGAAACTTTGAAATGTAGTCAGATCAACTTTTCAGCTTTTCACACTTTGCAACTTCAGAACTCTTGTGATGAGGAGTCTCGAAACTTGACTCCTCCATCTCCCAGTATCTGAAACTCTGAAATGGAGTCGGATCAATGGTCCAGATCAAACTTCGATTTGACGGCTAAGGTTATTTCGCGATTTCGTGTATCACCAGTTCGAGAGGTTAGGGAACCCTGTACCTTTGACTTTCCAGTCAGCGAAAGGATGATCTTTCACCATGTATCCTTCTTCCAACAGTTGATATTACATCGTGGTTTATCATATCACGATTTCTCATTTTGCGACTTCAGGACTCCTATAGTAAGAGTTCTTGACATCCCCAACTCCCGGTATCCGAAACTGTCTCCTTCTTTCGAGATTTCGACGTTTCGCATTTCACAATTCTGGGACTCCTGTGGTGAAGTGTTTTGACACTTCAACTCTCGGTCAGATCTTTCCATTCAATTATCCCTGCGCTGTTGATCTTCCTTACCTACCTATTTGTCATGAAATAAACAAGCACACTCTTGCACTCTTCGTGCACCTCTACACTATATCTTATGAGCTTACATTGTCCCTGTTTTTCCATCGCCGCATACTTTGATCTTGCCATTAATAACAAGCACATTTTCCTGTAAACATGCCAACAATCTCCCCCTTTGGAAATGATGGCAACCCTGAATGACTGCGCTAATATGTTTGGACCTCCAACTGTAGCATCCGGTCCAGACCACTCCTTTTCTCCCCTTTTGACATCAATGTCAAAGAAAACATGCTCCCCATGAGCTGTTGCAGTATTTTTAGGAGGTATCAGATATTCAATCAATACAAAGCTCCCTCTAATAGGATGGACTCTCTTAGGTGTGAGACAGGATGACACCCAACTTCTGTCATAGATATTCAAATGGTGTCTTGGCTAGGGGTTTTGTAAAGATGTCTGCAATTTGTTCTATGNGATTTGATCTAGGTGGAAGTGGTGTCCCAATTGGAGCTTGGGAGATAACCACATTTCCAGTAGGAATTGTAGTATCTTGTGGGACCATAGTAGAATGGGCCATCTGAAGACTAGGGATCGAGTGATAATAAATCAATATTTGGTCTGAAATGGTGGTGACACTACTGGTAATACCAATGAAATGGTCCAAAGGTACTGTGTAGGTGACAGAGGTTTCAGGCACTTGTGATACCACAGGTCGATCGGGACTCTCTCCTAGGTTACCGTAAAGATCACACACTTTCAAAGGAATAGAATGAGGAATAGAAGTTCTAGTAGTGTGAGTTGGGGTCCTAAATAATTCACTATGAAAAAGTGGATCCTCTACTCCAGATCATGCATTAGGTCTGGTAGATACTCCAGTATTATCAACAACAACAATTTCTCCATCCGAGTTCATGCAAAGTATATGTGCATATGGCCTAAGACAGGGGAGTCTAAAATCCTCTAAAGAGTCCGAAACAATTTGAAATAATTCTAAAGAGTGTGTGTTCCCAACTTCTGAAGCAACTTTATGATCGACCACTCTCTCGGGAGAACCTTCTGGTGAGTTAGGAGGCAAGGGTTGGTAATCCTCTGGATTTTTTGGGGGTAGCCCTTGCATCCTATGTGAACAATGAAGGCCGATGTTTCTTGAGCTAAGTAAAGAATAAAATAAATCTATGGACAACTAGAGAAAACAAACAACACTCACTAATAAAATCTAGGAATCAAACCAAGCAAACAAACCTTCTCATTTCAAATTCACTAGTTGGTGATGAAATCCAACGTCACAAAATCAAGATAAGAAGGGGTTGGGATAAGCGGGTGGAAAATTTACGTTAATGACCTTCTTAACGGACTTACACCCTGGTTCAATATCCCACACATAATCATGGGTATACCCTCCAAGGAGCTCGAGTGAGTTTGGCCAACGTCGATTCCAGGTACCGTGAATAATTTCCCCTCCACAGTCACCTTGTGTAAAGACCCTAAAGAGATAGGCTACTAAGGTTACCAACTACAACAGTGATTCCTGGGGAAATAGTCGACAGCCTGATCCACACGCAAAGGCAAGGTATCTAGCCTGAAATCAACTTGAAAGGCTTCCACTCATCATTGTTGGTATACCTTCAAGCGACCCCCATAATATGCGCAATCTCTACACCAAGACCAACAAAGCAAGGTGAGTGACTCTGCCAGTCTTAGTGTGACCTCAAGTTTGACCCTTGTGTGAGAAGGGCTTTCCAGGACAAAATGTAGAAATTGGATTTGAACTTTCCCTATCACAAGATATTATTGTGTGTTTTGATTCTTTGGAGAGTGTACCTCACAACCTATTCCAAATCTCTATCCTAGCTAATGTTGGTGTAAAATATCCCTAGAAAATAAAATTTACTAATTTAAATTTTAGATTTATGATGTATTTTAGAGGTTGTTGTTTACTCAAAAAGGAGATGGAAGGGAAACTCTTGATGTCATGACCTTGACCCAATAAAATGAAAAAATAGATGAATGTGAAATTTTCAAATCAATGAACTCTAGTTAAAATAGGGAGAAGGTATTGTTCTTTGAAGTACAACAAGATACTAATTGTAATTCCTTAATTTTGAATGAACACAATTCCAAATAATCATGCACTACAAATTTTCCAATTTCTTCTTATATTTTGAATGTAAAAAAAATTCTTGTAATAGATTGCTAATAAGAATAAATGAATTCAATTCTTCCTTTCCAAGATAAAATCAGGGGTATGATGACAAAAGAAAAATGCAACCTAAGAAAATCAAGACACTCTCGATACCATTCCCAAAATCAAAATCACAATGTAAACAAAATGAAAGAGACAAGAAAAACTCTTGACATAAACAAGAATAAAGTGTTTCTTAATCAACAAAAAATATGAAAAATAAAATGAATCCAAAACTCAAAACAAACCAAAGACCCTTTGTCCAACAAGCACTTAGACGAAGATCCAAGATTCTATCCTTGTGACAATGAGTACGAGAAAAAACTTGCAAAAATCAAAGAAAGACTTTCAATCACTGAAATTGACTATAAGAAGCTCCAAACTCAAGAATGAATCAATCATGGGCATAGGAAGTTCACCCCAGGCTTTCAGGAAAAATCTAGGTAGCAAAAATCAGATTGACTCACTCCAATAAAACCTACAAGATTCGTCACAGGCCGAGCATAAGACACAATGCAATGTAAAAGGGTCGTCGCAAACCACTGGCAGAGCAGAGTGTGATTTCTTCACACTGGAATGGCTAAGAAGAGGGTGACAAGCAAGGGTTGTCACAGTCTGTCAGCAAGGTATAATGCAACGAGCTCTGTAAATTTTGAAAAATTGGGAGAAAGACATAAAATCTAAAATAACTTATAAACCTAGGGAGTTTGAATGGATCACCCACAGACTCAGAGAATGAAAATTATCAAGAGAAGGCAGGCTAAAAGAAAATGGGAAGAAAAAAATCAAAAAGGAGGTCGTATCCCCAGTATGGTAGCCAATTTTGTTATGGGAATTATTGGTAAATGCAGACATAAACAGATCTCCCTAGATCCACCTAGATCTATAACAAAACAAGACAGGACATGACGCTTTCCCTAAGCTCTAATCATTGAGTTTACTATCAAACAAAATATAGGCAACATGTCATTTAAATATCACTTCCTCTTGTCCTCGTCATCCTAGCTCCACTCTAGTTCTCCTGTGATGTTAGATATGCAAGATAACACAAGACAACCAAAGTGAAAGAAAAATAACATACTCAAAGAGAACCTAAGTATGTGATCAAGGAATCATACAATAAAACAAGATGAGTTTTATGGGAAAGAAACATATCATTGTATTATAAATAATGAAAGTGGAGATTACAACCAAAGCCTTAATTTTGCAAGGTCCCCTTCCGATGACCCTTTTCTCCAACACACACACTTTCTCCAAAATTCAATGAAGAAGATTCACAATGACTTGATGAACTGAAATGAAGCTCTCAAGAATGATCCAATGCATAATTCTCCATACAATCTTAGCCAAATTCAACCTTCATTAACCTTAATTCCTTGCTTAACCTTTTCTTTGAGAAATCCCTCCTTATATAGGGGAAAGAGATATGGTTAAAGAGATTAGTATGATACCACCAAATCAGAGAGGCGAGTAGGATCCCAACCATACAAATGCCACCTCACATTCTAGAATATTCCCTTCTAGAAATTTCGTGAAGGTCAAACTTTTCTTAGCCTTTTGGCATTGTTGCACCCAAGCTGTAGATCAGCCTGATGAGACATCGAAAAACATATTTAGTGGAGCCTGAGACCACCAAGAATCAAAAGCTAGTTACCTTTCTCACGAATATAGGTTCTTTGGGGAACATGAACACATGCTTCTCAATGGATAATTCAGATGACCAAAATAATGTGTAACAAAACCAGCTGGGTAAAAAAAAATGGGGAAAACTTAACTATTGAGGAAGGCTGAGCTAAGGATAACCCTCATTCTTAAGCATACAGACAAATATTTTCACACCTATGACAAGCATAGTACTAATACATCAACTTGTTGGTATTTCAATTATTGACTTAGACACAATTATCGAAATAAAACATACATGCAATAAAATGATGGAAAGAAAATTGGTTTTCTTAGATCTAATCACTAATCACACATTAACACCACGATTTTATTTCCATCATTAGAGATAAGGACTATAAACATATTGGATCATCTAACTTATCAATAGATTCAAAAACTCTTGCTCATTACAACATCCATTCATGAGATAAATTTAGAAGTAGTTCCTCCTTATGATCCAATCACACATGCCTTTAATGTAAAGCATAAATCTATCTTCGGTCCTAAACAAGACTTCTCAATTAAGGTAGTTCCGAAATAGTTCTTTACAATTCCAAAAATGAGGGTCTTTGAAAAAACCATCGACCCCTACTAAGAGGTAAATCCTCTTATTTATAACAAATTATTAACTAAAATAACTGTCAAAAGTGCAAGCTAAGTAAAAAAAAACATTGCCACATGGATCTTTCATATCTTAGTATTATAAGAGTCATCAAATGGTTTCACTTGAGTGGATGAATCTTCTCATATTCTAACCATTTGACGAAGAGTTCCTTGCATGTGTTGGCATATGGGATTTTGTGTTGGTCCATCGGGGCCGAAAGGATCTCCTTTATCTCCACTGCTTGTGCTTGATACTTGAAGACTTTGACACTTAACTGTCGTAACACTATCCAAGCCTTGACCAGGTGCTCCATGAATTGTTTTACTTGACCTGGCACCATGTTTTACACCTCTGTTATCTCCCCATTCTACGATGATTATTGTTCTACATGTAGTTTGACTATGTCATGCAAGTCTACAAAGTCCTCGGGTGCATCGAATTCTGGGAGATTGATGTCTCTCATCACCCAATTGATATTGGTCTAGATCCTTTCGTAATCGACCCATTTCTCTTGGATCTCCCAGTGATGTTCTTGGGCTATATTCACCTAGTATTTGGCCAACTTCCTTATATGGTCGATGTTGTTGTCCCTTAGCACCTAAATGTAGTGCTCTTCAACATCTCGGCCCTTTTGAACTACACTAATGTAATCAATTATTTCCACTACTTGGTGGGCCTTCTCATACTATCTTTCCATGTCTTTTCACATTTCTAGCACCGCAAGGGTGTCTTCTTGGAAATCGGCTATCCTTGTAGTGAAAAGGTGCCACTCACTCATGAATTTGTTGTAGGCATCTTGGAATTTACTTCTCAAGAATATCGTGGCTTGTGTGGAGTCCTGATAGTATTTCGCCAAATGGTGTAGATGCTCCAACTCCTTTAGCACAATGGCTAGCTCCTCTTCATATTTCCTTTCTCTATATAGGGTGTCATGTATGATTTCCATCCTTGCATCAATAAGCTCATAGGTCTTGGCATGCTCCGTGCTGATCAATTTCTTCTTTGTGGTGATGAGGATGGAACTGTACATAGTAAGCCTCCTTTTATTAGTGGTTCTCTTAATGATGGATTTATTATTTCGGATGTAGGCGAAGGATTTTATATCGGCTACCTCATCCATAGGTTCAGGGATTTGTTTCTCTCCCAAGGTAAGAGTGTTTCCTGGGCTCCCGATGATGTATATATGTTCAAAAATGGGTTCCTGAACCTCTTTTGTATGTCCCAATGAATCAACCTCTGGTTGTTTCTTATCGGGTGGTAAAGTATTGGTCAAAACTGAGGAATCAGGGGCAGGTTTGGTACTTACTTAGTAATTGACTGTTGAAACACCGATTTCCTGTTGTATGATTTCTCCTTCTTGTTCGACCAATCCTGGCTCATCTATCGAGTTGTCCATTGGGATTCTCGGTATGTCGAGTGGCTCAACATACAAGGAAATTTCTACCTCATGTTCATTTTGTGGGTGGCTCGGAATTGAAGCATCAAGACCCGGGATGGATTCCTTCTCAGGTTTTGTTTTCTCTGTGATTTTCACCAGAGTGACCAAACACACCTCTTAACTCTCCTCATTATCGTAGATGGTTATTAGATAGAACATGGGATTTGGTGTACTTGTTATCCTTATTTCCCTTGCTATCTCAGGCTGAGCTAAGACTTCCATTGGTGATATGACCTGTGGTGTTGAATCTTCATGGTTATCTGACTCTGTGGTTTCTTCAATGTGTATTGGCTTAGGGTCACTTATTCCTCCCCGATTTTTGATTGGGTTGTCGACAGGAACTCTCATCATCTCTATGAGCTCTGATTCATTTTGCAGCTGATCAATGACTCTATGTGCCTCAACCATCAAGAACAATCCCATTCTCTGAGCGTCTATTGTCTCTACCACTCTGATTTCTTCCCTATCTCTGAGGGCCTCTCGAGATGACTACTCTATTGTTTCCACCTGTTCATCCATGCTCATGGTGTTGAACCTAGTTATGTTTGGGTTGGCCATCCTCTGCACCACCTCGTCCTAGTCCCGGGTGTTCTCTGTGAAGACTTCATCCCCAAACTTATTGTGAGCATATAACCAATGGGATGATACTTGCGAAGCATGTTGGAGGACCAGGCCTTTAGGTTCGTGCTTGCAGAATCGACCTGTCGGGAACCTGAATTCAAGTTGGATCAACCCTTCTTGTTTGGCTTGAGCAGTATCTTTTACCAGATAGAACCCCACAAGGAAACTGTAGGGTATGAAAACCCATTTCTTGTCTTTAACCAAGGTGGCTATAATATCCCTGGTAGAGCCTCATTTGTAATTATGAATTGTAAACATGTTTGTTAGGTGGTGAGATGAGTACTAATAAGCTAGGAGGCTTGTTTGATAATTAGGCCAGAGAGCCTAAGTTACTAAGGCCATGAGCTTGTTTTGTATATGTAAGTATGCATATCATTAACAAAAATTATGCATCACTCTGTGTAGACCCTCCATGAAGAAAGAGTTATGGGGGACTAAGCTCCACTAGGTGGGGAAGGGGCTAAGTGTCTAGGAATAGGGGCTAGGCAAAAGGGTTAACAATAAAGGAATAATATTATATCATTATTTTCTAAAGGATAAGGTTTGACATAATATGTTTTGTCCTAATATCCTAGGGGAAAGGGGGACAAGTGTTAAGTGGAGCTCATGCATCTTCAGGGAGACATGTGTCAACCTGGGCGCATGCAGTTTTAAGTGGGAAATTAATCTTGTTGTCGGTCATCTCATTCATGAATCTCACGATTTTGAGGATGGTCATGATCCTTCACCATTCGGTCTGAAATCTCATGAGGTTAGTCACCCTGTAAGTCTTCCATAATCGCCACTCATGCACATGGCATTGTAACCTGCAGATATTGAAGTTGTCCTGTGTATTTCCTATGAATCCCAGCACACATGTATTGTTCCTGAGCCCGTGTTGTGCCTTAGAAGTTGGATGTTTCTACCAATGCAGGTCCTTGGTTGAGCTTGGCTTGCTTCCATATCCTATGTCATGACTGATTTTTTGTTGCTGACATCACTCGTGTCCATTAGAATTAAGAGTTGAATTGAAGAAGCAGGTTGTCAGTCCTATGAAAAACTCTCCCTAGGAGAGAGAGTTTGTTGGGAAGTGACTTCTCCTTGAGGGAGTCTTGTATTATCTATAGTACTCTAAGACTTCTAGTCCAGCCTTTTGTTGAAGCCCAAGGGAAGGGAGGTGTAGTAGCCGATGGACTTGTAATAGTGAAGATGTACCCTTCTGGGGTGGAACAGGCGTGTGGGGAATGAGGGTCTATGGGTTGTGGGAGTAATTGGAACCTGGGATAAAAGATCTTTCTTGTTGTTTTGTTTGACTTCTCTGTTGTCCTTGAAAAGCCTAGGAATCCCCTTTTCCCGGTGGAGTTTAGTCCCATCTTGGGGGTGACCCACTGTTGAGCGTGATGACCAGCATGGTCTATGGTTGGGAGGTTCATGGAAGTTCTACACATAGTTGGTGTACTTCAATTAAAATATAAGTATCCATTCCTATGTTCATTTACATGCTATGTATTTGTACATGCTATATTGATGAGTATTTCCTGTATATGTTGTTATATTATGGGTTATGCCCGTGATTACTGGATGTATTCTTTTACTGTTATTTTTGCATTAGTCTGTGTATTAGGAAAGTATGTTGTTTGTTTATGTTTATAGGCATATGATAATTGTTATTTATATGAGATAGCATGGCCCAACCTAGGTGGTCGGGGATGAGACAAAATGATATCAGAGCAGAAAAACAATGATACATTTGTTTAGGTAGCACTACCCGATAGGGGTTGGTGGTCGAGGACATTAAAAAATGGTATCAGAGCGTGGTTTCAACACTGATCCTGGATGGGCCATGTAAATGGTTAATGAAGAAAAGGTTTCAGATTGAATTTTTGTCGAGAGGGACAAAATTATAAGTTCATAGCGTTCCTGAGTGCCAGGAAGCCACCATGTGAACACTTGGACTATTTTCAAAATCCTAGGAAGTATAGTGGTTCAAGAAAACCTACATAGGAAGGATACCACCACAACCATGGTATTGGGCCAAAATTTTTAGAATTGGACTGTAGGATCTATTCGGGAGAAGGAGGATCCTTCACAACCGTCAGATCTGGGAAGAGAAACATGGTCGATAAGCACCAAAGTTCTTCAGGACTTCATCTCTCTGACTGTTTGATGTTACTTGTCGTAAAAAGGGAGAAAAGGCGTCGAAGGTCTGAAGTCTCGGAGTGGATCTATGCCGTAGATCTAGGAAAAGTGTTTGACCGTTGGATCAGTCAAATATAGAGAAGAGTCATTAGATCAATCCAAGAGAAGAAGGTAAGGTGCAATGGGAAGACAATATCTTAGCCGACAGATCTACGCGTGAATTGTTGTGAGTCGTAGATCTCAAAACAGTTCATAAATTTAACACTTTGGGAGAAATGAAGTGTGATAGAGTGAAAAAACTTCAAAGTCTCGAAGTCCAGAGT
Organism: Picea glauca; assembly: GCA_000966675.3. Classification (NCBI taxonomy): domain Eukaryota; kingdom Viridiplantae; phylum Streptophyta; class Pinopsida; order Pinales; family Pinaceae; genus Picea; species Picea glauca. The sequence continues at coordinate 11,009 of JZKD02S0020709.1, read as the reverse complement.
CAATTCGAACCATCTATTCAAAGGGATACTTGTCCAAATATCAAGAAGTTTCAAAGTTCGACACTTCGAAATAATGGTTTGTGGTTGCACAAAAGGGAATAAATCCCCGAAGTCCCAGAGAAAGAAATTAATTTCACCAAGAGTGATGTGGATCGGTTCATCAATTCGACAGTTTGATAGCTTGGAGAAAATGTCGAAGGGAGGAAATCCCCGAAGTCTCGAACCACCAGATATGATGTGGCAAGATGATGTCACCTAGGGTGATGTGGACCTACCTATGTCTACCATGTGTCACCACCTTAATTGATGATAGTTGTAGTATATGGTCCTGGAAGGTTAAGAAGTTTGTAAGTTTAGAGTTCGAAAGACTTGAGGTGTGCAAGTGTAAATCCTTCCAAAGTCTCATATCCCCGAAGTCCCGAAGTGATGTGACTCACTGAAGTCACTTGATATGACATGGAAACATGATATGTGTGCCACATGTCAGTGAGTTATGTACCCTTTGGAATATTGAAATTCTAGTTAGATCGTGACACGTGTCACCTGTCATATTGGGCCACATGTATGCTTCTAGTATTCCACCATGTCACACTTCCCTTGATTATGGTCGGTGGGACCCCTGATGGATTTCAAAAAGAAGATGAACTTGGTCAAGAATTGTTAACATTTTAAGACTCCCAAATCTCTAGAGAGAAGAGTAAATCCTCACTATTGATCGAGGAGGGGCACGCGGAAGGAGATCTCATATTCCAGAGACTTGGCACTAAGGAGGATTTAAGGTATAGGTAGATGAGGTCAAGGAATCTCGAAGGCCCGATGGATAGAGTATATCTCGACCATTGATCACAGGGGATGCATGGCACCATATCCCAAGGTCCAAAGACTTGGTACTCTGGGGAAATTATGTTGCAGTTACGTTGAGTCAAGAACTACTAGAGGCTGGAGTTAATCTCGACCATTGATCGAGAGAAGGTATGTGGAAAAAATACCACAGTTCGAAGAATGGGCACTCCATAAGGTTGAGAGTATGGACAACCTGGATTTTTGTAATAAATCTCAACCATCAGTTCTTGAGGAATTCATGGACCATTGATCCACCCCACTTCATGAAGTTCGCCAATTCGATGTTAGGGATAAATAAGGCACAAAGTAGCAAGGGCTTTTGAAGCCGAAGTTTCGGATCCCCGAATCTCTCAAAGCTTCGGATAAGCACCTATCCAATAGCACCGGGTCACATCTTGTGGTCACATGCAATTGAGGGATGAAGAAAAAGGGTGTGTGCCTGAAAATTGTGCTAAAGAAGGGAAAACGGGTTAGGAAGGAAGCCCGTGGGTTTCATATGGTTCAAACTTGCATCAAAAGAGGTACTGAAGACCTGGGAACTTTTTAATAGGTTCCAAAAAATATCTAAGAGCCATTATCTCAAAGAAAATATATTAACTACACAAGGAATGCATCAAATAAAAAGAACAAGTTTTAAAGGATCATATCTTTCTGCTCAAAGCTTATAATTGAGCAAGGAAGCAGTCATTGGAAAGATATCGGAAAGAGGATTCCAGGTATTCATCCATATTTGAGGATTGAGAAGCTTATATCACAGGAAGTCAGAGAGGATATTTTTGGTGACCATAAAAGGAAACGTTGTGCATATAATACCAAAATGGTATATCGTGGTTCTAGCTAAAAAAAATTGTTGTATGTTCATTTTTAGATGTAATGGTTACAATTAAAACAAAAAAACAATGCTAGAGATGTCTACATATCAAAGAAAGTAGGATAGAGACAAAGTTTCATTTGCATTGAAATATTTAAGAATTCATTGGATCAGATGTTGGGTTCAATAAGCAGTATGGAAACCCCAAATGAAATTCTTGTTTGGGGAAGACAGTCTAGGTGACAATCTTTGCACATCAAATGCGAATGCTAGGTGGAGAAATCCATTTGTGATACATGATAATGCATGAACCATAAGTTCATATGGATATGAAAAGCATCAGAATGAGGAAGGTTTTATGGAATATGAAAGAGTTTGGAGACAAGATGTGACATCTCCAAAGATCAGTCCTACAGATTGGAGGTAACACCTCCATTATTGCTAACGAAGTGCTCAATGGAAGCATGGCATGAAGGTAATCAAATATGGCATGACAGAAGTTGATTTTTCCAGTTAGGTTGAAAAATCAGATGGTTCATGTCAGGAGAAAATAATAATTCATCAAGATAATACTAGTGTTGATATGATCAATTATGGAAAGGCTAAACCAAATTGCTTCAAGAAAGAAGTTGGTGTTAACTATCAAAGGTTACTCAGAGAAAATGACTGGAAATATAATTGGGTCATGAAGGAATTGTATCAGAGGGATCCAAGTGTTGATCAACTGAGAGGGGGGGGTGAATCAATTGTTATTGGGATTAAACAATTATCCTTATTTTAAACTCTTTACACAACATTTAATGACAGTCACAATAATGCATGGAAGTAAGCAATATAACATTCAACATCAGTCACACATATGAGATACACCGAGACAGATATTTCCTAAGGAAGCCCATACAGGGTAAAAACCTCTTCTTCTTTATATGATAAGTAATCTTTACATTCTTTACATTATCATATATATGAGAACCAACTCATAATGAGGCTACAACCTCTGTTTTGCAAGCTGATACTTACTGAGAGCACCAACTCTCTGGATTATATAGCACCAACTAGAAGGAAGCACCAACTCCCTAGTTTCTCTAGCACCAACTCCCCAATTTCTCTAGCACCAACTAGAAGGAAGCTACAACTCCCTGTGTTCAAGCACCCACTTGAACCTCTGAGGAAAACAGTCCTCCCTAGCACCTCCCTACCACCCTAAAATATAAATCTTTACTATTATGACTTATTACAGTGATATAAAGTTCTTCGATGGCTTACCGGTCTCATCATTGTTCTACTACACTACGTTGCTCTGTCTACATCAGTGTCTTTTGCACATTCGTTGCACTTTCTATTCTTTTTCCTTTTATGCTCTCTGCGCCATGTCCCTTCAATGCACCATTCCCCTTCTGTACATTTATGTTTCTACGCTATGCCTCCTTCTTCACACCTCAATCACACCCAATAGAAACCACACTGATCTCTTCCTTGTTTTGCATTCTTATAGTCTCTGTGTACCTTGTGCATGCAATATGTGCCATGTTCCTACATTCTCTCCCCCTAACACTGTTCTCCACAATGGGGTGTTTTCTCACACTTCCCTCTACCATAGATTTATCCCTATAGCCTCTACTACCTCTCTCTATCCTACATCTCCTCCTCATGTCGAGTACTTTACCTGATCATCATTGCAACTCTTCAGCTTCTCTAGCGATTTAACCCACGCGTCCAACATCACTAGGTGTTATGCCGAGATTTCTCAGCCTCTGGAAGTTGAGACTCTTCATCTTCTCTATCATAGTCAAACTAATCCTCTTTGTTACAATTACAGTCTTCAACACTCATGCATCTCTCAATCGCCTCTAACAATAGTCTTAAATCACTAGAAGATGGCTCGAGCCTCTTCATCTTCTCTGGCGATCATTCTAAGGCCTCTTCAAGTCCTCTGGAAGAAACCATCAGTCATTTCTAGTAGTTACACTGGGAAGTTCAATAGTAGCCCTCCGATCATATTAAAGTTCACCTACACCATTGGATGGAGTTCGTAGGGTCTTGCGTTTAATTTGTTGTTTCGTATTTTGGCATTTCGAGATTCCTGTGGTTAAGGTTTCTTTATTCTTCACGTACTAATCCTCGAAACTCTGAAATTGAGCTTGGTTGCACTAGCTCCTTCCTCCATTTTCCATCGATGTGACCAATGGTTTTGAGGCATCTCAACTCTCCAAGTTGCGATCTCTGAAACTCTGAAAAAGGAGCTTGCTACTTCAATCTTTTCTCTATATCTCTTCGATAATGTGACCATCAAAATATGACCCCTCTCCAATCATATAAGCGCTTCGATCTCCAAATCATTTCTCCTCGATTCGTGGTGATTGGACGACTATCCTCTGCCTTGGGACTTCAGCCTTCGGGACTTTGGGGGAGTGATGGAGTTAAAACTCCCGAAGAAAAAACTCCTAGAGTGAGGTCAGTCTTGCGTCACTTGATGATGTGTTATGACCCGAGTGGCTGTCACGTGTCACTAAAAATTGTGATTTCCAGTGACTTGAAATGCCAAATCAACTTGACACTTGTTGTTGTCTGATCGTGCCACATGTCATAGTCTTCCACCTATCCTTTCTAATGTGTTTTGCCACATTCACCTCCTAGATTTTTCGGCCCAAATCACTTCGTGATTTTTTCATTCTTGATGTGAATGTTCTTCACTTCCAAGTCCTGGTCTATGAAACTTTGAAATGTAGTCAGATCAACTTTTCAGCTTTTCACACTTTGCAACTTCAGAACTCTTGTGATGAGGAGTCTCGAAACTTGACTCCTCCATCTCCCAGTATCTGAAACTCTGAAATGGAGTCGGATCAATGGTCCAGATCAAACTTCGATTTGACGGCTAAGGTTATTTCGCGATTTCGTGTATCACCAGTTCGAGAGGTTAGGGAACCCTGTACCTTTGACTTTCCAGTCAGCGAAAGGATGATCTTTCACCATGTATCCTTCTTCCAACAGTTGATATTACATCGTGGTTTATCATATCACGATTTCTCATTTTGCGACTTCAGGACTCCTATAGTAAGAGTTCTTGACATCCCCAACTCCCGGTATCCGAAACTGTCTCCTTCTTTCGAGATTTCGACGTTTCGCATTTCACAATTCTGGGACTCCTGTGGTGAAGTGTTTTGACACTTCAACTCTCGGTCAGATCTTTCCATTCAATTATCCCTGCGCTGTTGATCTTCCTTACCTACCTATTTGTCATGAAATAAACAAGCACACTCTTGCACTCTTCGTGCACCTCTACACTATATCTTATGAGCTTACATTGTCCCTGTTTTTCCATCGCCGCATACTTTGATCTTGCCATTAATAACAAGCACATTTTCCTGTAAACATGCCAACAATCTCCCCCTTTGGAAATGATGGCAACCCTGAATGACTGCGCTAATATGTTTGGACCTCCAACTGTAGCATCCGGTCCAGACCACTCCTTTTCTCCCCTTTTGACATCAATGTCAAAGAAAACATGCTCCCCATGAGCTGTTGCAGTATTTTTAGGAGGTATCAGATATTCAATCAATACAAAGCTCCCTCTAATAGGATGGACTCTCTTAGGTGTGAGACAGGATGACACCCAACTTCTGTCATAGATATTCAAATGGTGTCTTGGCTAGGGGTTTTGTAAAGATGTCTGCAATTTGTTCTATGGTTGGAATGTAATGGACCTGAACAACCTTATTGGTGACTTTCTCTCTCAGAAAATGGTATTTTATGGGAATATGCCCAGTCTTTGAGTGGAATACAGGATTCTTAGACACACTGATGGCACTAGTGTTATCATAATGAATTGGGATAGATGTAGTGTATTTTACGTACAAGTCTGCAAGTGTCTGAATCATCCATAATACCTGAGTGCAATAGGTAGCAACAGTAATGTACTCTACCTCTGTAGTTCATAAAGAAATGGAACCTTGCTTTTTACTAAGCCATTCTACTAATGAGTCACCCAGGAAGAATGCTCCTCCACTGGTTCTTTTTCTCTCATCAACACAATTTGCCCAATCTGCATATGAATAAGCAGTTAATTGAAAATTCTGATTTCTGGGATACCACAGACCATAAGTCATTGTTTCTTTCAAATACATGAATATCCTTTTGACAGCTTGCAAATGACTCTGTTTAGGTGCAGACTGATATATTCCTACTATTTCAACAACATGCATTATGTCTGGGTGAGATGTTGTGATGTACAACAGGCTACTTATCATTGACCTATATGAACTTTGATCAACATTAGGTGAGTCATCATCCTTGCTTAATTTGAATCCAGTAACCATAGGTGTACCCACAGCTTTAGAATCTTCCATTTGAAGCCTTTTCAACATTTCTCTTAGATATTTTTCTTGAGAAATGAACATCCCTTCAGACCTCTGAGTAATTTGTAGACCAAGAAAAAATGACATTTCACCTATCATAGACATTTCAAACTCAGACTCCACGGTAGAAGAAAACCATTTTGCCAATGAATCCTTATTACATCTGAAGATGATGTCATCCACATAGACCAACACGATCAACAAATCATTATCCTCTATTTTGATATATATATTGTTGTCAAATTTTCCTCTCTTGAACCCTTTGTCTTTGAGATACGTATCCAGTCTGTGATACCAGGCTCGATGAGCCTGTTTTAACCCATATAAATCTTTCTTCAGCTTGCATACTAAGTTAGGGTTATTAGACAGTTCGAAACCCTCTGGTTATTCCATATAGACTTCTTCATTTAAATCTCCATTTAGAAAAGATGACTTGAAATCCATTTGATAGACTTTAAACCTTTTATGACAAGCATAGGCAAGAAATATCTGGATAGCTTCTAACCTTGCTATGGGCGAAAATGTTTCATTAAAATCCAGTCCTTCTATTTGAGCATAGCATTTATAGACCAATCTTGTTTTGTTCCTGACAACTTATCCCTACTCATTCAACTTATTCTTAAAGATCCATTTGGAACCAATGATATTTTTACCTTCTGGTCTATGAACTATCTCCCATGTATTGTTTTTTCTAAATTTGATCAAGTTCATCATTCATTGCTTTAACCCAGTGGTCATCTTTGCTAGCTTCATTAAATTTCATGAGTTCCAGCATGGATATGAAAGCTATATGTGATTGCTCGATGTTTTTTATTATCTTTCTCTTGGTTTGTACACCTTTGTCTTTTTCACCAATTATCTGAATTGCAGGATGATTCTTTTGAGTGATTCTGGAGGAGGAATTTGAAGTTGCCTGTTGATTTAAGTCTGTCTGAGTATCTGTGTATTCATCTGATTCAGAGTCTTCGTTTTATGATTCTTGGACCTAATCATCTTCAGCTTTAGTTGTGTCCTCTGTAGAAGACTCATTATTGTACACCTCTCTTGCTGGGATTCCTTCATCAACTTTTACGTTAATACAGTCAACCATTTTATGCAGTCTCTTATTATATCATCTGTATCCTTTACTGTTTGTAGCATATCCTAAGAAGATACCTTCATTAGCCCGGTCATCATATTTTCCAAGGTTCTCATCATTATTATTTATGTAACATTTACTCCCAAAGACTTTGAAGTGTTTGATTGAAGCAGGTCTCCCATAGCACAGTTCATAAGGTGTCTTGTCACTTTGTGGTCTGAGGTGGGATTTTTTAAGAACATGGACTATTGTGTGTATTGCTTCTACCTAGTAGGTTTGACCAATGTTCTTCTCATTCATCATTGACCTGGCCATTTGCTGCACTATTCTGTTTTGCCTCTCAACTTCTCCATTTTTTTGTGGAGTTCTTGGGATTGTGTATTCTGTCTTGATCCCATTCTTATCACATAATTCCTTGAAATCACTTGACATAAATTCTCGTCCTCTGTCTGATCTTACTGCCTTTAACCTCTTGCCTATTTGATTCTCAGTTAAAGCCTTAAATATTTTAAACTTCTCAAATGATTCAACTTTTTCCTTGAGAAAGGAAACCCAAGTAAGTCTAGAGTAATCATCAATAATCAACATGAAGTAGTTTTCTCTCCCTGTGCCTTCCTGTCTTGACGGTCCACATAAATACATATGAACTAGTTGGAGTGGTTTCTCTGTTGAAGTAAATCTCTTAGACTTAAATGGTGTCCTAGTTATCTTTCCTACTTGGTAGGGTTTACACATCGAATCTTGAGGATTTGATATTCTCGGAAGATATTTTACTGCCTCAAGATTTTTGAGCTTGATTAAGTGGTCAAAGTTTAAATGTCCAAGTCTCCTATGCCATAAACATATTTCATCATGTTGGCTTATATGACACTCTTCTCTATTTTCTTTCAGCATATATATGTTATTTTTTGTCCTTATGCCTTTGGCCATCACTTATCCTGAGTTTACAGACTTTATTTTGCAGTCCTTGGACATGAACACCACTTCACATCCTCTGTCACACATTTGAATTACACTGAGTAGATTATGTTTCAGCCCATCTACAAGTAGAACATCTTGGGATTTTCCTTTTCCCTTACTTAAACTCACCATCCCTTTACCCTTTATTTTACCTGGAGCATCATTTCCAAAGGTTACATTTCCTAATTTTCTTTCACTTAGAGATAGAAACTTACCTTTGTCTCCCATCANCAACACGATCAACAAATCATTATCCTCTATTTTGATATATATATTGTTGTCAAATTTTCCTCTCTTGAACCCTTTGTCTTTGAGATACGTATCCAGTCTGTGATACCAGGCTCGAGGAGCCTGTTTTAACCCATATAAATATTTCTTCAGCTTGCATACTAAGTCAGGGTTATTAGACAGTTCGAAACCCTCTAGTTATTCCATATAGACTTCTTCATTCAAATCTCCATTTAGAAAAGATGACTTGAAATCCATTTGATAGACTTTAAACCTTTTATGACAAGCATAGGCAAGAAATATCTGGATAGCTTCTAACCTTGCTATGGGCGAAAATGTTTCATTAAAATCCAGTCCTTCTATTTCAGCATAGCCTTTATAGACCAATATTGTTTTGTTCCTGACAACTTGTCCCTACTCATTCAACTTATTCTTAAAGATCCATTTGGAACCAATGATATTTTTACCTTCCGGTCTATGAACCATCTCCCATGTATTGTTTTTTCTAAATTTGATCAAGTTCATCATTCATTGCTTTAACCCAGTGGTCATCTTTGCTAGCTTCATTAAAGTTCGTGAGTTCCAGCATGGATATGAAAGCTATATGTGATTGCTCGATATTTTTTATTATCTTTCTCTTGGTTTGTACACCTTTGTCTTTTTCACCAATTATCTGAATTGCAGGATGATTCTTTTGAGTGATTCTGGAGGAGGAATTTGAAGTTGCCTGCTGATTTAAGTTTGTCTGAGTATCTGTGTATTCATCTGATTCAGAGTCTTTGTTTTATGATTCTTGGACCTAATCATCTTCATCTTTAGTTGTGTCCTCTGTAGAAGACTCATTATTCTACACCTCTCTTGCTGGGATTCCTTCATCAACTTTTACGTTAATACAGTCAACCATTTTATGCAGTCTCTTATTATATCATCTGTATCCTTTACTGTTTGTAGCATATCCTAAGAAGATACCTTCATCAGACCGGTCATCATATTTTCCAAGGTTCTCATCATTATTCTTTATGTAACATTTACTCCCAAAGACTTTGAAGTGTTTGATTGAAGCAGGTCTCCCATAGCACAGTTCATAAGGTGTCTTGTCACTTTGTGGTCTGAGGTGGGATTTTTTAAGAACATGGACTATTGTGTGTATTGCTTCTACCTAGTAGGTTTGACCAATGTTCTTCTCATTCATCATTGACCTGGCCATTTGCTGCACTATTCTGTTTTGCCTCTCAACTTCTCCATTTTTTTGTGGAGTTCTTGGGATTGTGTATTCTGTCTTGATCCCATTCTTATCACATAATTCCTTGAAATCACTTGACATAAATTCTCGTCCTCTGTCTGATCTTACTGCCTTTAACCTCTTGCCTATTTGATTCTCAGTTAAAGCCTTAAATATTTTAAACTTCTCAAATGATTCAACTTTTTCCTTGAGAAAGGAAACCCAAGTAAGTCTAGAGTAATCATCAATAATCAACATGAAGTAGTTTTCTCTCCCTGTGCCTTCCTGTCTTGACGGTCCACATAAATACATATGAACTAGTTGGAGTGGTTTCTCTGTTGAAGTAAATCTCTTAGACTTAAATGGTGTCCTAGTTATCTTTCCTACTTGGTAGGGTTTACACATCGAATCTTGAGGATTTGATATTCTCGGAAGATATTTTACTGCCTCAAGATTTTTGAGCTTGATTAAGTGGTCAAAGTTTAAATGTCCAAGTCTCCTATGCCATAAACATATTTCATCATGTTGGCTTATATGACACTCTTCTCTATTTTCTTTCAGCATATATATGTTATTTTTTGTCCTTATGCCTTTGGCCATCACTTATCCTGAGTTTACAGACTTTATTTTGCAGTCCTTGGACATGAACACCACTTCACATCCTCTGTCACACATTTGAATTACACTGAGTAGATTATGTTTCAGCCCATCTACAAGTAGAACATCTTGGGATTTTCCTTTTCCCTTACTTAAACTCACCATCCCTTTACCCTTTATTTTACCTGGAGCATCATTTCCAAAGGTTACATTTCCTAATTTTCTTTCACTTAGAGATAGAAACTTACCTTTGTCTCCCATCANTGTGTTTGTGCTTCTCCTCATCATCACATGTATGATCCTTTCATTTGTGGGGAAATTTGTTTTCAAAATGACCTATCCTACCACATTTGAAACATTTGAAAGGTAGTTTACCTTTGTATTTTCCTGATCCCTTCTTCAGTCTCTTCACAAATTTTGCTTCAATTTCATCAGGCTCTGAATCCCCATTCTTGTCTGCCTTAAATGATGCTTCTCTGGAGGTGGGTTTATCTTTAACTATTCTCATTTCACATGCATTCAATGTTCCTAGAAGTTGATCAAACTCAAGGTTTTTAGATCATTAAGTTCTTCAATAGCAGAGACCTTTGGGTTGAACCTATCTGGTAGAGATCTCAAAATTTTCTGAACTAAATAAGGTTCCTCAATTTTCTCACCAAGTGCTTTTATTGCATTTACCATTTCTTCCACTCTCAGAAAGTATTTTCCAACAATTTCATCTTCCTTCATCTTCAGTTGTTCAAACTGTATTCTGTAGGTTTGAAGCTTGGCGTCCTTTACCTTCTCATTACCTTCATAAATGCTAATGAGTTTGTCCCACATTTATTTGGTAGTTCCTAGGTGCATAACTTTTACGAATTCTACTTCTGCAAGCCCACTCAAGATAACATTCATAGCCTTAGCATTGAAGCTAAA
>JZKD02S0020698.1:0-26778 GCA_000966675.3 Picea glauca | reverse complement strand
GTTTTTATTATTAGAATTTTAAAAGAAATTGTAAACGGTTGACATTATTTTTATGTAACCGAAATTTTAGGAAGTTGGTTAGTCACCAACGAAAATATTTTATGAAATGTATAAATATAGTTTCGAAAGGCTGAGAAAGGGCTTCAGAAATTTTGGAGAGAGCCATTTTGTAATATTAGTTTTGAAATACATCAGAATATAGATCACAAACGAGATTCTGGATCCTGCAGCTTTGTAACTATGTGTCTTCTCCCTATTTAGTATACTTTGTTGAATTTTTCCTTTAATGTTTTGTCTAACAAGTAAATCAGTTTGAAGTTATATACATTGTTGATTTATATTTCAGATTGGTTTGGATGTCAAATGATTTACAGTTTTTCCTCTGGAATCACTTTAGTAATTTCAAGACCTGTAAAACTTTTGTTCCTTAATTTTTAACTCTTGTTAGAAACCTCGTTTTTCTTTCATCATTTTCTATTGAAATATAAGATTCTTTCTTGATAAAAGCCTTTTATTTCTCTGTAGTGTTTATTTGTTATTTACAATTCTCGAAACTGTTACAAAACCAGGAAAYGACCTTGAATGTGTTTACATTACTGTTTTAGATTTTAAAAATTGTTTTCCTTGATCTCTTTTCTGGAAATCTGAAGTAACAAACTGATTAAAATCCCTTTATAAACCATTAAAATTTTATCACCCATGACTGTTCCTAGTAGCAGACAACCCAACGTAGAACCAGGCCTTCAGGATCAAACCAATATTGCCCTAAGTCTATTTAATACTATTTTACAAACAACAACTAATCGGGTTGAGTTAGAAAGATCATGGGCTGCTATTGAGCGAGACATTAGCATCCAAGAACAACAGGAAGCAAGACAGAGGCAGTTGAGAAACTGAATCTGCTCTGATCTTTCTTTGATTCCTTATTCCCAAAATCATTTCTTTAAATCATTTACGGATGCCTTGATGGTATGTTTTATAGCCTTAAAACATAAACTCAGGAACAACACTTTTCATGTGTAATATCTAATGATAACTCTTTTCATCTTTGTTTTTTCTTTCATAGGTATAGTCCTTCTTGGAACACATTATCTTCCAAGAGATAGATATACAAGATATGTACAGAGACGATGCAAGCAAAGATATGTACAAGAAATAAGAAGAGTGTTGTTACCTTTTAGTAGAAGAAGTCTCTTCCATCCTGCTTAGTCTTCTTAGTAGGTTCCTTTTCTTCGACAATCAATGATTTTTGTTTCTTCTTCCTTTTCTTTAGCTCGGGACACTGATTCCTGTAGTGACCGTACTTCTAACAGTTGAAGCATTGTATTTCTGAGATGTCTTTCTCTTGATTTGGCTTCCTCCTTGAACCAAACTTCCTTTTGTTTCTGAAGTTCTTGAATCTTGCTGTGAAGGCTTGATCATCATACTTCCTTTGAGGTTTCTCTTTTGCATTGATCCTTGATTCTTCTTGAGCACAACAATTCCAAATTTCTTCAAATGTTGGGTACTCCTTCCTTGTGTTCATGCTTGCAGCAAATGCATCCCATGTCTTGGGAAGACCATTGAGTATTATGTTCACCAATTCCTTTTCTGAAGTGATCTCTTCAATAGCTCGTAGTTGATCTCTTAGCTAGGAGATCCTTACAAAGTATGATGTTATGTTGTTGTCATCATTCATCTTCATGTCACAGAGCTCATTCTTTAGACTCATACTTGACCAATGTTTCTAACTAAGAAGAGATTTGTTAGGGCATCGTACATCTTCTTCGATGAGTTAAGATGGGAGATGTAGGGTATCAAGTGGTATTTTATGGAATCCCCTATGATACTCATGGCATTGATGTCAATGTATTTGAACTTCTCCATAGATGCAACGTTCTGCGGTTCCTTCTCTTCTCCTTCTTCAAACTCTAGCTTCACGATCTTTCCTTTCACAATATCCATCAATTTATTCTTAACAAGGATGAGGTCAATCATTGTCTTCCATGCTCTGAAGTTAGAGGCTCCATCTATCTTGTTCTCAGACTTCATAGAGTTCGTCATGGCTTGCTTGACTTGGTCAAACCCTAGATTTGATCGAAAATCCAAACTTCACGTCTTGGCCTTCTGAGAGTACCAGGAGATGCGCTGGGCTAGGGCGCACTGATATATCCAGAGATTAGGTCAATCTCGTCACTTAAGGTGCCTCAAAAAGAGGTTTATGGTTTCTGCAACTGCTTCTGCTAGTAACCCTAGCTGCTCCTGCTAGTAACCCTAGCGGCAGTTCCTCAATGAGCTCAATATCTAGAGGCTATGTTTCCTTCCAGTGTTTTAGGCTGACTAAAGGGGTGTGGGCCAATAAACTGTTAGAATATAGAATATGGTGTGCTCATTTTACCATTGACAATACCCTCGTCACCCAACCACAGGCCGAAGCCTCCCTCTGAGCACCTTAACCTTGACTGAGAATTATTCTGGAAGCAAACCCTAGGCTAGATAGCCAAAAAAAGAGTAGCGCATCTCTCCCCAAGGATAGAGCAACACAAAAGACTGATCAGATAGTCCCAAACCCTAGCGAAGAGATATCCAAGCCAAAACTGAAACTAGTTGCTGCTGCAGCTGCACCTGCAACCCTCCTCCAAACCTGCGCACCAGACTGCAAATGAAATGCGCACCAACTGGGAAACTGCTGCGTAGAACTGACTCTGTCTGCAACTGCTGAGATGCTACAAATGAGAACTGGCACCCTGTATTTATAGTAATCCTGCCAGTTTGCTGGGGTCGACTTCTCCTTTTGGGTATGTGTCTGTTCAATATATTATTATTAATTATGGACGACTTCTTCTCTTGGAGGCTAATAGCCTAATATAAATTATCTTCTTGAGTCGACAAGGCTTCTAGGGTTATTAGCCAACTCATTAGGGTTTCTATTTCTTCCTGGAGTCTTCTATTCTCGTCAGGTTCACACGTGGGGGTAAATACCTCCCACAGCTACCATAATATTAACATAGCCATCATTGACTGAATTCATTCTGACTCTAAAAGGTCCAAGCCAAAACTATGCATTCCCCTTAACATTAGTTGTCTCTCCCTTTTTTGTATCCCACATCTAGACCAAATGTCCCTCTTGGTAATCTTTTGCTTTGAATTTGGTTGTTTCTTGTACAACTCTAGTATATTGTTTTGAGGGAGGAGGGTGGGATTCTGCTGTGAAGAATTCTTGTTGGGTTGGTCTAATCAATATATCATCATCCCCTTTCTTTAATAGCTTGACGTTCCCAGTTTCTTTGTCCTTGTATTTGTCTAGGATTTTTTGATATTATTCCTTCTTTGGCCCTTGTATTTTATCAAAATCTTCCTCTGAAGTGAAAGGAAAATCCTCTGGAGAAAATACAGGAAGGTTTTCCTTGATTGGCTCATGTGTTTCTCTAGTTTCAACATCATTATCAATTTTTTTCACATGGACCTTGTCCATTGGCACATTTGGGAGGTGGCTTATTGTCCCATCATTCATAGGCACATTGATGTAAGTTAGATCCATTTCCAAGGTACCTCCCAACATTGCAGAAAACTTCCTGGACAAAAGCATTCCCCATACATCAGAGACATCCACAACCACAATATCCATGTGGATCACTCTCTTGGTATATTTCCCAAGGCATACTTCAATGTTTTCAACTACCCCATGAGTGGGTATGGCCTTGGATTCAAAACCACACACATTCCTATAAGGCCTTGTGGTCTTTAGGCCTAGTTTCTCCATGACCTTCAAAGACATCATGTTAACACCTGCTCCTGAATCAAGCATACAATTGTTAAGAATTTTTTTATTAACCAATAATTTCATGAAGAAAGGCAGGTTTCCATCATACTAAACCCTAAAATGGTCTACTTGTAACATGATAGGAGTGTCCATTGGCTCATCTGATACTTTGAAAAAAATTTTGAACCTTTCTTTTAGAGATGGGACCTTGATGACTTCCCTTAGTGGAATGGTTACATGCATTTTTTCCAAGGCACCTTCAAAGTCAAATTTCAAACCAACCTTGTTAGCTTTGGGAGGATTTTTAAGAAGAGGTATGTTCATAGGTGGAGGTCTTGGTTGTGAAATTATAGGTCCAGTAGAGAGAGGTTGGTTCATTAGTTTTTGCCTAGTGTACACTTGGAATTCTTGTTTCTTCAACTTTTCTCTCGACTCTTGATCAAGGTTATTTATCACCTCCATCCTATCCTTCTTGGCTAAAATATCCCTGATCCAACTGATCTAGATATCTACTACTGATTTAGTGTTCTGTCTCACAGATCTGATACTCTGGGGGTTTCTTGATGCGTTTTATCTTCAGATCTGATACTCTAAGGGTTTCTGGATGCATTTTAGTTATGTGCTCGAGATTTTTTGTGATTGTTGCATGTGCATGTTATACATTATGGTTTAAACAATATATATATGATGCATGAGGAAATAAGGAACAACAACTGCCCAAAATATGTATTATGAGGTTTAAGCATGGAAATACAATGAAATACAAGAAATATAGAAAATAGTCCTCAGTTAGATCTCATGGATCGTCACTGAAATATAAGCAAATAACATAAAATACACGTGATCATAATATGAAGGAAGATCTGATGTATGCACAAATATATCAGCAAAATCGATAGTTCTGGAGAAGCATGGTAACCGCTGCAAACCAGAAAACTCGTCTAGAAGGATATAACCGTCAGAATGAGCTGGAAACTGTCTCAACAGAATTTCCCTGGCCTCTATACTGATCTTGGTGACTGTCGGATGAAATATCTATCCTCGGAGGCTCCAGATCTCACCCCCTTGGGGTCTGTGCACCTCCTGGGCTCTCTGAGTGCGCTCAAATGATTCCAGCAACAAAATCAGCTGCTATATGTCTCAAAATATTCTCTCTGGCGAATGCAGAATTGGGTCAGAGGGATTTCCTCGGATATTATCTGAAACTCTGTCTATAACCCCAACTATGCTTCCTCAAGAGTTGCGCCCTAGATGGATGACTGGTGCACCCTGAAGGATTCCACCTTTGGAATCTGATAGTAGGTGGCTCAATCTATGCGCCCTGGCTAGATATCAATAGGGTCGGAAGGGATCTGCATCAAAATATCTGGTCTCGTGCATCAACACAAACCCTCTATCTAGCCTTGCACCCTCACTAGTTGAGCTGCGCAACATTGCAATCTGGATACTCCTAAATAGCACGGTGAAATACCTGGATGGTATCTCTGATGGTCTAGGGTGTGTCTCTCAACACCGAAACCGATAAATGGTGGTGGTTTCCTCCATAAATCCACAAAATAGTAGAATTCAAATCTCCTCCTCCTCTGGGAACTCTCTCAACATCAAATCATAACATAGCATAATGAGGAATTAGGTCAAATTCCTCCCTTTATACTCTTCCTGATCTAATTCACCATTGACCTCACTTAAGCTAGGTGCTTTTCCTCCTAAGGTGAGTAATTAATTAATTAAGTGCCCCCCTTAACACCTTTTTGTTCTATTTCTTCGTTGACTTAGGCTTAAGTGACATTTCCTATGTTTTTGGCTTAATTCATTGTTTAGCCATCAATTCTCCCTTATTTCTCCTCTAGTTCCATGTTTGTGCCTGGCTATATTCTACGGGAATAGATAGACTACTAAGTCACTCCCTACTAGCCTACTCTTGGGAATAGGACATCACACTGGCTACTTCTTTTATGCCTTCTTGATGTTCTTCAAGTGTGACATCAAGGAAATATTGAGGACCTTCAATGGTATGATTGACAATATTCACTTGGACGTGTTCACCATTGTTCAAGGGACACTCATGCTCCCAATGTGAGTCTCTACATTGTAAGTACCAAGGGTTTTCATCGACCATGTTTGCGGGGGCTAAAGTATTAGGAACTTCTTTATCATTTTTCAGTCTAAAAACTTGAGTTCCTTTTTGGAATTTCCCTCTGCAAGGAACCCTAGGAGCTTGTTGTTGAGCTCTTTCCATGTTGACAATCCTATTCATAATTAAATCTTGGTTTTTTACCATGCCATCTACAGTCAACTGTAGCTTTTCTAAGCTAGTGCTAATATCTGAGGTAGCTTCAACATTATGGACTATCTTAGGTTTAACATCTATTTTGACTCTTGGGGCAGAGAAAGGTTCAACTCTGGATGATGATAGATTGTCTTCAATCCTTGTAGCTACCTCTTGGGCCTCTTGGATTGTTTTAGGGGCTTTATCTATGAGGNTTAGCTAGGAGATCCTTACAAAGTATGATGTTATGTTGTTGTCATCATTCATCTTCATGTCACAGAGCTCATTCTTTAGACTCATACTTGACCAATGTTTCTAACTAAGAAGAGACTTGTTAGGGCATCGTACATCTTCTTCGATGAGTTAAGATGGGAGATGTAGGGTATCAAGTGGTATTTTATGGAATCCACTATGATACTCATGGCATTGATGTCAATGTATTTGAACTTCTCCATAGATGCAACGTTCTGCGGTTCCTTCTCTTCTCCTTATTCAAACTCTAGCTTCACGATCTTTCCTTTCACAATATCCATCACTTTATTCTTAGCAAGGATGAGGTCAATCCTTGTCTTCCATGCTCTGAAGTTAGAGGCTCCATCTATCTTGTTCTCAGACTTCATAGAGTTCGTCATGGCTTGCTTGACTTGGTCAAACCCTAGATTTGATCGAAAATCCAAAATTCACATCTTGGCCTTCTGAGAGTACTAGGAGATGCGCTGGGCTAGGGCGCACTGATCTATCCAGAGATTAGGTCAATATCGTCACTTAAGGTGCCTCAAAAATAGGTTTATGGTTTCTGCAACTGCTTCTACAACTGCTTCTGCTAGTAACCCTAGCTGCAGTGCTTTTGGAAGCTGCTCCTGTTAGTAACCCTAGCGACAGTTCCTCAATGAGCTCAATATCTAGAGGCTATGTTTCCTTCCAGTGTTTTAGGCTGACTGAAGGGGTGTGGGCCCATAAACTGTTAGAATATAGAATATGGTGTGCTCATTTTACCATTGACAATACCCTCGTCACCCAACCACAGGCCGAAGCCTCCCTCCGAGCACCTTAACCTTGACTGAGAATTATTCCGGAAGAAAACCCTAGGCTAGATAGACAAAAAAAGAGTAGCGCATCTCTCCCCAAGGATAGAGCAACACAAAAGACTGATCAGATAGTCCCAAACCCTAGCGAAGAGATATCCAAGCCAAAACTGAAACTAGTTGCTTCTGCAGCTGCACCTACAACCCTCCTCCAAACCTGCGCACCAGACTGCAAATGAAATGTGCACCAACTGGGAAACTGCTGCGTAGAACTAACTCTGTCTGCAACTACTGAGATGCTACAAATGAGAACTGGCACCCTGTATTTATAGTAATCCTGCCAGTTTGTTGGGGTCGACTTCTCCTTCTGGGTATGTGTCTGTTCAATATATTATTATTAATTATGGTCGACTTCTTCTCTTGGAGGCTAATAGCCTAATATAAATTATCTTCTTGAGTCGACAAGGCTTCTAGGGTTATTAGCCAACTCATTAGGGTTTCTATTTCTTCCTGGAGTCTTCTATTCTCGTCAGGTTCACACGTGGGGGTAAATACCTCCCACAGCTACCATAATATTAACATAGCCATCATTGACTGAATTCATTCTGACTCTAAAAGGTCCAAGCCAAAACTATGCATTCCCCTTAACATTAGTTGTCTCTCCCTTTTTTGTATCCCACATCTAGACCAAATGTCCCTCTTGGTAATCTTTTGCTTTGAATTTGGTTGTTTCTTGTACAACTCTAGTATATTGTTTTGAGGGAGGAGGGTGGGATTCTGCTGTGAAGAATTCTTGTTGGGTTGGTCTAATCAATATATCATCATCCCCTTTCTTTAATAGCTTGACGTTCCCAGTTTCTTTGTCCTTGTATTTGTCTAGGATTTTTTGATATTATTCCTTCTTTGGCCCTTGTATTTTATCAAAATCTTCCTCTGAAGTGAAAGGAAAATCCTCTGGAGAAAATACAGGAAGGTTTTCCTTGATTGGCTCATGTGTTTCTCTAGTTTCAACATCATTATCAATTTTTTTCACATGGACCTTGTCCATTGGCACATTTGGGAGGTGGCTTATTGTCCCATCATTCATAGGCACATTGATGTAAGTTAGATCCATTTCCAAGGTACCTCCCAACATTGCAGAAAACTTCCTGGACAAAAGCATTCCCCATACATCAGAGACATCCACAACCACAATATCCATGTGGATCACTCTCTTGGTATATTTCCCAAGGCATACTTCAATGTTTTCAACTACCCCATGAGTGGGTATGGCCTTGGATTCAAAACCACACACATTCCTATAAGGCCTTGTGGTCTTTAGGCCTAGTTTCTCCATGACCTTCAAAGACATCATGTTAACACCTGCTCCTGAATCAAGCATACAATTGTTAAGAATTTTTTTATTAACCAATAATTTCATGAAGAAAGGCAGGTTTCCATCATACTAAACCCTAAAATGGTCTACTTGTAACATGATAGGAGTGTCCATTGGCTCATCTGATACTTTGAAAAAAATTTTGAACCTTTCTTTTAGAGATGGGACCTTGATGACTTCCCTTAGTGGAATGGTTACATGCATTTTTTCCAAGGCACCTTCAAAGTCAAATTTCAAACCAACCTTGTTAGCTTTGGGAGGATTTTTAAGAAGAGGTATGTTCATAGGTGGAGGTCTTGGTTGTGAAATTATAGGTCCAGTAGAGAGAGGTTGGTTCATTAGTTTTTGCCTAGTGTACACTTGGAATTCTTGTTTCTTCAACTTTTCTCTCGACTCTTGATCAAGGTTATTTATCACCTCCATCCTATCCTTCTTGGCTAAAATATCCCTGATCCAACTGATCTAGATATCTACTACTGATTTAGTGTTCTGTCTCACAGATCTGATACTCTGGGGGTTTCTTGATGCGTTTTATCTTCAGATCTGATACTCTAAGGGTTTCTGGATGCATTTTAGTTATGTGCTCGAGATTTTTTGTGATTGTTGCATGTGCATGTTATACATTATGGTTTAAACAATATATATATGATGCATGAGGAAATAAGGAACAACAACTGCCCAAAATATGTATTATGAGGTTTAAGCATGGAAATACAATGAAATACAAGAAATATAGAAAATAGTCCTCAGTTAGATCTCATGGATCGTCACTGAAATATAAGCAAATAACATAAAATACACGTGATCATAATATGAAGGAAGATCTGATGTATGCACAAATATATCAGCAAAATCGATAGTTCTGGAGAAGCATGGTAACCGCTGCAAACCAGAAAACTCGTCTAGAAGGATATAACCGTCAGAATGAGCTGGAAACTGTCTCAACAGAATTTCCCTGGCCTCTATACTGATCTTGGTGACTGTCGGATGAAATATCTATCCTCGGAGGCTCCAGATCTCACCCCCTTGGGGTCTGTGCACCTCCTGGGCTCTCTGAGTGCGCTCAAATGATTCCAGCAACAAAATCAGCTGCTATATGTCTCAAAATATTCTCTCTGGCGAATGCAGAATTGGGTCAGAGGGATTTCCTCGGATATTATCTGAAACTCTGTCTATAACCCCAACTATGCTTCCTCAAGAGTTGCGCCCTAGATGGATGACTGGTGCACCCTGAAGGATTCCACCTTTGGAATCTGATAGTAGGTGGCTCAATCTATGCGCCCTGGCTAGATATCAATAGGGTCGGAAGGGATCTGCATCAAAATATCTGGTCTCGTGCATCAACACAAACCCTCTATCTAGCCTTGCACCCTCACTAGTTGAGCTGCGCAACATTGCAATCTGGATACTCCTAAATAGCACGGTGAAATACCTGGATGGTATCTCTGATGGTCTAGGGTGTGTCTCTCAACACCGAAACCGATAAATGGTGGTGGTTTCCTCCATAAATCCACAAAATAGTAGAATTCAAATCTCCTCCTCCTCTGGGAACTCTCTCAACATCAAATCATAACATAGCATAATGAGGAATTAGGTCAAATTCCTCCCTTTATACTCTTCCTGATCTAATTCACCATTGACCTCACTTAAGCTAGGTGCTTTTCCTCCTAAGGTGAGTAATTAATTAATTAAGTGCCCCCCTTAACACCTTTTTGTTCTATTTCTTCGTTGACTTAGGCTTAAGTGACATTTCCTATGTTTTTGGCTTAATTCATTGTTTAGCCATCAATTCTCCCTTATTTCTCCTCTAGTTCCATGTTTGTGCCTGGCTATATTCTACGGGAATAGATAGACTACTAAGTCACTCCCTACTAGCCTACTCTTGGGAATAGGACATCACACTGGCTACTTCTTTTATGCCTTCTTGATGTTCTTCAAGTGTGACATCAAGGAAATATTGAGGACCTTCAATGGTATGATTGACAATATTCACTTGGACGTGTTCACCATTGTTCAAGGGACACTCATGCTCCCAATGTGAGTCTCTACATTGTAAGTACCAAGGGTTTTCATCGACCATGTTTGCGGGGGCTAAAGTATTAGGAACTTCTTTATCATTTTTCAGTCTAAAAACTTGAGTTCCTTTTTGGAATTTCCCTCTGCAAGGAACCCTAGGAGCTTGTTGTTGAGCTCTTTCCATGTTGACAATCCTATTCATAATTAAATCTTGGTTTTTTACCATGCCATCTACAGTCAACTGTAGCTTTTCTAAGCTAGTGCTAATATCTGAGGTAGCTTCAACATTATGGACTATCTTAGGTTTAACATCTATTTTGACTCTTGGGGCAGAGAAAGGTTCAACTCTGGATGATGATAGATTGTCTTCAATCCTTGTAGCTACCTCTTGGGCCTCTTGGATTGTTTTAGGGGCTTTATCTATGAGGATAAAACCCATCTTTCATGTAAATAATTTGGTGTAAAGAAAGAKAAGGAAATTGTTTGAAGGATGATAGCTCACTGGGATCTTTTGCACTAAGCTTTCAAATTTATCATGAAATTCCCTAACAAYTTCATTTTCTTGTTTTGTGATGTTATTCAGCCTTATCAACAACATGTTGGRGTMTTCCTTGACACTCCATCGTTTGAGGAATATTTCCTCCAACTTATCCATGGTTTTAATACTAGCATTGGGGAGACCATTGTACCATCGTCTAGAACCATCATGGAGGGTAGCAAAGAACAATTTCATAGATAAATATTCAGCATCATCACTGATGGGATGAAGCTGAAAGAAGGCCCAGAAGTTGCTCATATGATCCTCAACACTGACTACATCATTACCAGTGAATTTAGGCAACCATTTCTCATACTTAGGGGGCATTTGCCTAGGGTATTCTGGTATGTTTGTCATGTCTAAGAGTTTGAAGAGATTCGATGACCATTGTTTCTAGCTATGAGCTTAGTTTGGATTAACAGTCTGAGTTCTTACGCTAGACATTGTGTTTAAAGGAAGATTGCCTCCAAACAATGATATTACTATAGGAGAGTTTTAGGGAGGTTTTCTTATAAAGGACTTGGGAGGGTTGGTATACCTCCCTGAGCTTTGTGGAGTTGCCAGATAATTTTCTTGAACCTATCAAATGGATGAGGGGATCACCCTCAGTGGAGTCTCCAGGTAAGATTTGTAAGATAAAAGGCTTTAGAGAAAAGGCTTATTGAAAAAGTGTCGTCTTGAGGAAATTGACTTGGTGTTCCCTGACAGTGGCGCCAAAATGTTATCGCACAATTTGTACTTGCCCAAAATCCCAAAGCAAGTGGGTACGGAATTGGTGTAACTGGGAATAACCTATCACTATCACCTTAATAGGAGATCCCTTTCTATTTAGGAGTATGTCAAGACTACCCCAGGGGAGACGTCCCCGATGACCTGGGGGGTTTGAGAAGTCTAAGGAAAATAGTCACAAGGAAATCCTTCCCCTCTCATATATCACTCTAATCTAAGGTTTATTTTTTGTCTTAAGGATGAAGCAAATGGATAATATTTGTGTATCTACCCAGAACAAGACAACAAGGCAAACAGGGCACTTTCCAAGTACCAGATGATTGTTAGTACTTCATAAGACAATAAACCTTCATAAAATAATCTATCTAATTGTGAATTTGCAGCAGTGCAATATTTTATAACACCAATTAATATCTTATAACAACCACAAGATTTATGACTTGAAATTGCTTGAAAAAGACAAGAAAAAGTGACTTTGACTAGGGAAATTGATAATAAATTGTCATAAGCAAAGTTGGATATGATTAGCTAGATTTTAATGTCAGTTTTGCAGAGATTTTGAAGTAGTTAGATGGCCACAAAACTAGCACTTATCTAGTAGATTCACTAGCAATTGTCACAATTGAATTTTGAATGGTTCTAGTTCAAGTTATGTAGGTAAATGTGCCAAATTAATGTATGTTTATATGGTTGTATCAATTTTTTTCTACAACAGCAAGTTAGTTTAGGATTTAGTCTAATTTAGGGTTAGAAAATGTTAGTAAAGGGTTCAAGGATAAGAGTATAAGTGTGTGTTTGATCAATCACCACTTGTAAAAGGTAGTCTAGTGCATTTCTAGGGTAAATGAAGTCACTAATGGAAGCAAAAAATTCTTAAAGGAAATATAGCAATGATAATGATATGTTAAAGGAATGGAGAGGACAAGAGAGGTGTTGGTATCCCAAGGTCTCAAATATCCACTTCCAAGAGAAAATTGCTAAAAAGTAACAAGGGTTAGGCCCTGTCAATTTTCTCTTTCCTTAAACAAGATGTAATAAAATATGCAATTGGGCAATGGAAGTAGGGTTGCTAGAGTGGTACAATGGTAGGGCTCTAGTATCTACTTCAAAATAGGTTCCTTTCAAGAAATTTTAACACATGGAATATTATAGGGAAAAATATAGTAACATATGTCTTTCCCCTAGGGTTTCAATTTTCAAGCTAGCAATTTCATAATCTTAGACATGAAACAAGTAAAAATGACCATAAACATTCATTCAAAATAAAGAAATTCAGATTTTCCACTTACTTCACCAAGAATAATCAAGCAAATCACCCTCGTTGAAGATCCTCCACATGAAAATAGCCAAAATACACCAAAAAATTTCTCCTTAAAGAAGTGTGCACCACTAGTTTTAGCCAAGAACACTTAAGGAAAGCCGAATTTCAGAGCTATACTTGAGTGATGAATGAATCATGAAAAAATACAAGAGTTTTATCTCTTATTTGTAGAATGGCAATGACCTTTAATTGTCTTTTAGGTCACAAAAGGCCGACATGGCTAGTTTACATCAAAAATCCAATTTTTACATAAAATTAACAATTAAAACCCTAATTTGACTTTAGGGATGATGTCATGCCCCTCTTAGGGTGACATTAGGCACAATCATGGAACGCTAGGCCTCAAAAGGCCTCAAAATCTGTCGCACGTTCCAACTAGCACCAAAACGTCCTCATGCCAAACCTTAACTGATGACGTCAAGGGTCAATATGATGATGTCAGGGGCCTTCAAGGGCCGATGTCATGGTGGAAGGGAAATAAAGCCCTCGTCTAGGCCTGCCAGAGTGTCTCGGGGGGAACGTCCTTCTTCTTTTCTGGTGCCATCCATTGATGTCTCTCTACCCCTTATTGGGGTCACAACATTCATCTGGTGGGATTTTAGCCCCATGGAGGTTTCAGATAATCATCTCTCCATATGTACCTGTCCACCAGGCATGGTCCTACAATAATAACATATGTTCCCTCCATGGGCTCATAAGTCATAGGGATCATAGCAATGTCAATAACATCCAATAATCCAATTACCCAAACATGTGCATCAAAACCCCCTTTACCTAGACAAATGCTCAAAGACGTTATGTAGTTTAACAATCCAGGTTTGGAGAGGGTCTCAGGATGTCCTATTGGGMTAATCCTCCTCAATTTTGGKGTGTTTCTGAGGTGAAGAGAAATATAGKTCATGTGAGTGTATKAAATGGTGTAGGGGAACGTTTGGGCAAGGGGTGCAGTGATAACAAGGAAATGTAGGCCTTRTCTGTGGGTGCCTCTATAGAGGGAGAGYTGCRCCTTGTCATGGATGCCATTGTTTTCTATCCCATTCAATGCATTTTATTATTTGTMTTATTTMTTTTTCTTTTTTCCATAGAATAGCTTGGGGACACTACCCTGGCGTGGTGACAAGTGGTGACAGCGTTACCCACAAACACTTCACGGAAATGAGAAGGTTGGCTCGTAATGAGGACCCCTTTCTCTTGGCTATGCCACCAAGACCCACTACCCTTGTTTGGTGACCAGATATATGGTAGTTTTATACCACTACATGCCCATGGACTTAATAGGTCATCTCATGATGAGACCTCCTATCCACCAACTAGATCTTGAGTTTTATTTTATTTTACGGGTCCCCTTTTCTTATTGCGAATCCTTTTATTTCTTTCTCAGGAATCCTTGGGTGAAGCATCTCAAGGTTTCATTTTGAATTTTAACTTTTTCCATCTACTTTTTCCCTCTGGGCCTTTATCCCCTTCTTCCCACAAGGCAAGACACAACCCTTACTAGTGTGGAAAACCCAATGCCTGAACCAAGGTAGGGGAAGATGAGAGGGACAATGATGAAAAGTGGTAAGTATGGAAGGAATGGATGATGACCTTTCATAGACCCAACTAGTGGAAACTCATCCCTAAGGGAACCATCTTACTAGGGAACTTTGTCACCCCCCCCAGTTATGAACAATTTAAAGAGCATAATTTTCAAGAGAACGTTATGAAAAGAAGGAGAGTTCAGTGCACATATTAAAATTATTCAAAAATCAGAGTGACACATACCATGATACCCAAACTCATTACCTCATGGATCAAGACCCACTGGTACTTTAGGATTAGGCCAATGGGATGGATGTTGTTGTTTTTGATAGATAGGATGCACTGAAGAAAAGATGGGCCATATGGGGCCAAGCTCAAGTCATATGGCTCTTGGTACTCCATGTCTAGGACATGTGGGCCTCGAGCCATAATATACTTAGTTATCCCTAGGATAGGGGATAACAAGGCTCTTGGTATCTAACCCATGGGATTTTAGCCCCATGGAAGCCCAAGCTAGGCTTGTTCTCCCAAAACTGTCCACTAGCTAGGTCCTACAAAAACAAATGGACATGCCCTCCAAGGATCTCAAGTCATAACATCATGATAAGTGGATTCAATTGATAAACAAGCCATCTAAATATGTGCATCAAACATTACCATATCAAACAATTAACAACTCAAAGACACTATGGGATTGGTCAAGCGTAAGTATGGAAGGGTTGAAGAGGTGTCCTATTGGGTAGATCTTTCCCTAGGTCAAAGAGAACNTCATAGGGATCATAGCAATGTCAATAACATCCAATAATCCAATTACCCAAACATGTGCATCAAAACCCCCTTTACCTAGACAAATGCTCAAAGACGTTATGTAGTTTAACAATCCAGGTTTGGAGAGGGTCTCAGGATGTCCTATTGGGATAATCCTCCTCAATTTTGGGGTGTTTCTGAGGTGAAGAGAAATATAGGTCATGTGAGTGTATGAAATGGTGTAGGGGAACGTTTGGGCAAGGGGTGCAGTGATAACAAGGAAATGTAGGCCTTATCTGTGGGTGCCTCTATAGAGGGAGAGTTGCGCCTTGTCATGGATGCCATTGTTTTCTATCCCATTCAATGCATTTTATTATTTGTATTATTTATTTTTCTTTTTTCCATAGAATAGCTTGGGGACACTACCCTGGCGTGGTGACAAGTGGTGACAGCGTTACCCACAAACACTTCACGGAAATGAGAAGGTTGGCTCGTAATGAGGACCCCTTTCTCTTGGCTATGCCACCAAGACCCACTACCCTTGTTTGGTGACCAGATATATGGTAGTGTCATACCACTACATGCCCATGGACCTAATAGGTCAGCTCATGATGAGACCTCCTGTCCACCAACTAGATCTTGAGTTTTATTTTATTTTACGGGTCCCCTTTTCTTATTGTGAATCCTTTTATTTCTTTCTCAGGAATCCTTGGGTGAAGCATCTCAAGGTTTCATTTTGAATTTTAAATTTTTCCATCTACTTTTTCCCTCTGGGCCTTTAGCCCCTTCTTCCCACAAGGCAAGACACAACCCTTACTAGTGTGGAAAACCCAATGCCTGAACCAAGGTAGGGGAAGGTGAGAGGGACAATGATGAAAAGTGGTAAGTATGGAAGGAATGGATGATGACCTTTCATATACCCAACTAGTGGAAACTCATCCCTAAGGGAACCATCTTACTAGGGCACTCTGTCACCGCCCCAAGTTATGAACAATTTAAAGAGCATAATTTTCAAGAGAACGTTATGAAAAGAAGGAGAGTTCAGTGCACATATTAAAATTATTCAAAAATCGGAGTGACACATACCATGATACCCAAACTCATTACCTCATGGATCAAGACCCACTGGTACTTCAGGATTAGGCCAATGGGATGGATGTTGTTGTTGTTGATAGATAGGATGCACTGAAGAAAAGATGGGCCATATGGGGCCAAGCTCAAGTCATATGGCTCTCGGTACTCCATGTCTAGGACATGTGGGCCTCGAGCCATAATATACTTAGTTATCCCTAGGATAGGGGATAACAAGGCTCTTGGTATCTAACCCGTGGGATTGTAGCCCCATGGAAGCCCAAGCTAGGCTTGTTCTCCCAAAACTGTCCACTAACTAGGTCCTACAAAAAAAAATGGACATGCCCTCCAAGGATCTCAAGTCATAACATCATGATAAGTGGATTCAATCGATAAACAAGCCATCTAAATATGTGCATCAAATATTACCATATCAAACAATTAACAACTCAAAGACACTATGGGATTGGTCAAGCGTAAGTATGGAAGGGTTGAAGAGGTGTCCTATTGGGTAGATCTTTCCCTAGGTCAAAGAGAACCTCCAGGAGGTCCCTCTCTAATCCATGTAAAGTGTATCAAGTGGATAGGGTCAAGGCTCAATGGGCATAGGGGTCATAGTGTCTCATTCATGTGTGCCTTTGTAGAGGGTGTGTGGTACCTTCGTCCGCAATGCATTTATTCCAATCCCTTTATTTTCCTTTTATCTTTGTTTTTTTATATTTTCTTTAGCAAAAGGATAGGTTGAAGGTCACTTCCCTGGCATGGTGACCAGGTTGTGGCAATGTCACCCACACATGCCTAATGGAAATGAGAAGGTTGGCTCATGATGAGACCCCATTTCTCTCAGCCATGCAACTGAGAGTCATTGCCTTGGTTTGGTGACCAGATAATGACAATGTCATACCACCAGATATCCATGGACATGATAGGTCATCTCGTGATGAAACCTCCTATCTTTCAATCTACCTTTCAAGAATTTCTTTGTTATATTGTGGGTCCCCTTTTATTCAAATATAAGTGTTTTATTGCTTTCTTGGGTGATCCCTAGACGAAGCATCTGGAAGGTTCATATNGCATTTATTCCAATCCCTTTATTTTCCTTTTATCTTTGTTTTTTTATATTTTCTTTAGCAAAAGGATAGGTTGAAGGTCACTTCCCTGGCATGGTGACCAGGTGGTGGCAATGTCACCCAAAAATGCCTAATGGAGATGAGAAGGTTGGCTCATGATGAGACCCCATTTCTCTCAGCAATGCAACTGAGAGTCATTGCCTTGGTTTGGTGACCAGATAATGACAATGTCATACCACTAGATATCCATGGACATGATAGGTCATCTCGTGATGAAACCTCCTATCTTTCAATCTAACTTTCAAGAATTTCTTTGTTATATTGTGGGTCCCCTTTTATTCAAATATAAGCGTTTTATTGCTTTCTTGGGTGATCCCTGGACGAAGCATCTGGAAGTTTCATATATGGATTCTATCTTTTACCCAACACCAACCCCTTTGGGAATTTATCCCCTTCTTCCCATAGAATGAGGGACAACCCCTTCTTGGGTTAATACACCCTAAAATCCCAAGAGATAAGGAAACATAGGGGAATAATAATGGAAAATGGTAAGTATGGTCGAGAACGGTACGATGGCTTATTAAGGGATTTCCCAGTATCAAAACCATTCCCAAAGAAGACCACTTACTAGGGCACAATATCAACCACCAAGGTGAAGCAAGGAAAAAGGCATAATGTCCAAGCACATATCATGAAATCTAGAGAAATATAATATACAACATAATCAAATGGCTTAGGTATTGAAATTATGCTCACCATTATATTGACTTGTACCTCATGGAGCAAGGCCCACTACCTTTCGGAAGCCAACTGGTGTGGTGGATTCCATTTGTAAACCTGTGAACATATGTGGTGGTGAGTGGGTTTTCCATCTGTGAAAAGGGTACTACTGGTCATGTAATTTCTCAACGCTCCATATCAACAACCTGAGGACCTCAAGACATCATCTCCTTAGTTATCCACAAAATGGGAATAACATCTGGCTCCTACTTGGGGACATGTGCTCGTCGTAGAGTGCATGAGAACCACAACATCTCCTGGTAGACCTGTTCATGCAAGTAAACATCAAAATGTCAAGTGAAGGATGGCCTACTCATCCTTGTTCTCCTATGATGATAATTAAAACCCAATAAACTAGAAAAATAAAATTTTGACATTTTTCAAAAAATTATAAGCTAGGCATGAAATCGATATGCAAGTAGCGTGGCATGAAAATGAAATGCATCTAAACTAATATGATAAATCAAGATGCAAATGAAGTGAATCAAATGAATTACCTACTTACCTAGGGCCTTGGGGCTCTAAAGATCACATGCTAGATGATGTCAAGTGAAGTCATACAACCAGTGCAACCATTTGATCATCTCATCAAAGTATCTCCCCCTATGCTTGATCATATAATACAACAAAGATAAGTCAAGAACATACTAATCATGAGTATAAATACACATATAATTGATCATGAAATAAAACTCATGAATATGGGTGGGAGGGAGGAAATCTTGCTGGAAAAAGAAACCATCATCCTGATCATCCTACCTGAAATTGTAGCCACAAGACTGATCAATCCATCTCTGAAAGGGGCTACTATATGTAGAAAAAGTCTCATATTCATCCGCATGCACAGATTCACTGCTTATCGAGGAATGAGAGGAAATGAGAGATCATAAGAACACTGCATGGTCTCTTGGAGAAGAGGCTAAGAGGTAAGGATCAGTTTCAGGTGTAGAAAAACATTTCCTCTTCCCTTGTGAATATCCAAGATGAAAATACTTCTTCTCTGAAGAATGAACCTCTGACTTCCCTGAGGTGGCCACATTCTAGGATTCCTCAAAATCTGAACACAATGGTTGAAAGTCCTCATAAAAAAAATATGCATCCTCAAAAGGGTATGCACCAAAGGATGACTGAATATCACTCTGAGTATGTTGTGACAAGTAATCCTTGAAGGGGGAGAACAAATCTGTAATCATATCATCACCAAGTTGCCAAACATATTAATCATATACGTATGAGGACCACTGCTTTGATGATGACAACTCGACCCCCTCTNACCCAACACCAACCCCTTTGGGAATTTATCCCCTTCTTCCCATAGAATGAGGGACAACCCCTTCTTGGGTTAATACACCCTAAAATCCCAAGAGATAAGGAAACATAGGGGAATAATAATGGAAAATGGTAAGTATGGTCGAGAACGGTACGATGGCTTATTAAGGGATTTCCCAGTATCAAAACCATTCCCAAAGAAGACCACTTACTAGGGCACAATATCAACCACCAAGGTGAAGCAAGGAAAAAGGCATAATGTCCAAGCACATATCATGAAATCTAGAGAAATATAATATACAACATAATCAAATGGCTTAGGTATTGAAATTATGCTCACCATTATATTGACTTGTACCTCATGGAGCAAGGCCCACTACCTTTCGGAAGCCAACTGGTGTGGTGGATTCCATTTGTAAACCTGTGAACATATGTGGTGGTGAGTGGGTTTTCCATCTGTGAAAAGGGTACTACTGGTCATGTAATTTCTCAACGCTCCATATCAACAACCTGAGGACCTCAAGACATCATCTCCTTAGTTATCCACAAAATGGGAATAACATCTGGCTCCTACTTGGGGACATGTGCTCGTCGTAGAGTGCATGAGAACCACAACATCTCCTGGTAGACCTGTTCATGCAAGTAAACATCAAAATGTCAAGTGAAGGATGGCCTACTCATCCTTGTTCTCCTATGATGATAATTAAAACCCAATAAACTAGAAAAATAAAATTTTGACATTTTTCAAAAAATTATAAGCTAGGCATGAAATCGATATGCAAGTAGCGTGGCATGAAAATGAAATGCATCTAAACTAATATGATAAATCAAGATGCAAATGAAGTGAATCAAATGAATTACCTACTTACCTAGGGCCTTGGGGCTCTAAAGATCACATGCTAGATGATGTCAAGTGAAGTCATACAACCAGTGCAACCATTTGATCATCTCATCAAAGTATCTCCCCCTATGCTTGATCATATAATACAACAAAGATAAGTCAAGAACATACTAATCATGAGTATAAATACACATATAATTGATCATGAAATAAAACTCATGAATATGGGTGGGAGGGAGGAAATCTTGCTGGAAAAAGAAACCATCATCCTGATCATCCTACCTGAAATTGTAGCCACAAGACTGATCAATCCATCTCTGAAAGGGGCTACTATATGTAGACGAAGTCTCATCTTCATCCGCATGCAAAGATTCACTGCTTATCGAGGAATGAGAGGAAATGAGAGATCATAAGAACACTGCATGGTCTCTTGGAGAAGAGGCTAAGAGGTAAGGATCAGTCTCAGGTGTAGAAAAACATTTCCTCTTCCCTTGTGAATCTCCAAGATGAAAATAATTCTGCTTTGAAGAATGAACCTCTGACTTCCCTGAGGTGGCCACATTCTAGGATTCCTCAAAATCTGAACACAATGGATGAAATTCCTCATAAAAAAAATATGCATCCTCAAAAGGGTATGCACCAAAGGATGACTGAATATCACTCTGAGTATGTTGTGACAAGTAATCCTTGAAGGGGCAGAACAAATCTGTAACCATATCATCACCAAGTTGCCAAACATATTAATCATATACGTATGAGGACCACTGCTTTGATGATGACAACTTGACCCCCTCTGCTTGAGGGATATTACCCTCAATGTCAAAAATGGGATCTCTATCAATACTGAAACAAATCACATCCCATCTACGTCTCCCAACCTATATGAAATCATCAATATGTAGATCGACCACATCGGAGGGGTCTTTCACAAGATCATCTATATCATCAAGGATAATTTTTTCTTCATCCTCGTGTGTAGGAGGAAGACAAGTTTGAATAGCCTCATCCTCATCAAGAAGGAGAAAAGAAAATGATGCCTCAACATGTTTTACTTCATCAAGATCCTTTTTTCTCTTCATGGGCATGCTCCTCCATCACCTCTTCATCACACGATGCTTGATTCTTAATGTAGAGTGATTTACATGCACTTTTTCAGAAAGATTTGTTCGATCCAAGGGTTCCTCTAACAACTCTTCACTTCCAAAGTCACAGAATAAGGCGTTATCAAGATCTTCAAAATTATTATCGCTTATCACGTTCTCTTCTTTATGTGGGGGAGGAACAAAGGTCTATATGTATTCATCAAATGGAAGGGTAGATATGAGCACTTCTTCTTCATCAAATGTCTTGTCCAGATTTTCTTCATCAGGATCTTCTTCAAGCTTGTTTTCATGAGTATGTTCTCTGAGCACTTCTTCATCTGTTGTCTCATCATTGATAAGAAAACCTTATCTGCAAAGGATGTGTTTGAGCTCTTGAAAATCATCTTCCAAACTCTGAGTGGTTGGTCAATAATGCTTGAGATATTCTTCAATGAGTTTTGTAGAAGATAATCCTTTTGACTTGGTTCCAATGAAGATACAAAAAATTTCATTAGCACATCCACATGTATCACATTTAGGCTTCAAACCTACTTCATATAATTGGCCACATCAGTGACTGCTAGAGCTCGATCACTGTCAAATTTGGGGCAACTTTCTCTCCATTCTGTTGGACACAKATTTGTATAGSTAGGGAMATTATGAACATCAATATAAGGATACACATTATGGAATTCCCATGGTAAGTCTTGTGAGGCCATGGTTCCATCACTTAGGGTAGATTTGTTATGAGGAAAATCTSTCTATGGCTAGGGTAAACCACAACAGATGGAYATGACTRTAGAAATCAACTCTATCCCAAAAACATGCTATATAAACTAATGTGCAAGTGAGATAGGAAAGGGACCTACCTCGTCCAGATGTTTGATGATGTCCACCATTGAGCACTTTGACCCAAAGCTTTATACCTGCAACAAGTTCTCAACAAACATGTAGAGCAAGCATATAGTGATAATATAAAAGGTTAGCACATTAGATAGCATAATCCATTAATATACAAAACAAACATGCCAATGGATAATAACTTATATATTTTTAATATATTAAGTGGACGGGAAGAGAGTATTTCTATTAATAAATGATCAGCATAAGTGAAAATATTACAGACTTCTGTGTCGGCACGGTTCGGAACCGAGAAACCAAGTTCCTTCCAGCTAGGTCTCCACCACTTCAATCCTCCACCAAAGGCAAGCTCATAGAAGGGAGAAAATGAGGTTCTCCATCAATAAGGGCAGATCTTGGGGGTTGAACATTGTGTTCAGACTTAAAGGACAAATGGATGCAGAATCAATATGAAGTAATAATTTCTCCAGAGTAACTTTGCTCTCAAAGTTGAATTCTTTCTCCTCTTTTTCCATAGCCCAGAATTGGCCCACTTATAGCCTTCAAAATGGAACTGAAGGGACGAGTCGAAATGTTTCCAATATATGGAAGGCCAAGGATCAGAGATATCCTGTCGTGACATGGAAACCTGACATTTAATTTTGATTTTCTGGTACAAATCCCAATGTATGCGGGTTGTAGTGGAGCAGCCTGTGTATACACTTGTTGTATAGTGTGCAAGATGCGTACAAGTGGAAAAATTTGTATTTTTTTCTATGTATTTTATCAACAGGGAAGATAAGTCTGCATAGAGAAATAGAATCAGGCCCTCTCTGCAAGATTGCATAGGGTGAGGAAAATCTTGCTCTAACAAGAGCCTCCATGGAGTCATGAGATGAGACTAATGCTCATCAAAGGATGGAAAGGGGGAAAAAGGGAAAGGTGGGTTCGGGAAGGTGGAGTCGCCAGATGAGCTTCAATATGAGCTCATCAAGAAGGGTGGAAAGGGAACATCCCTTGGGTGGAGTCACCAGGAAAGATAATGGAAAGGCTTTGGGATAGCTTACCAAAGTGTTTTTAGGGTATGAATAAGATTCAAAATCTTCCCTGACAACGGTGCCGAAATGTTATGGCACAAGTTGTATGTTGGGAAAATCTCGACCCAACCAAGGAACAACTACTACAACTATGGGAATCGTACACCCAATGTCACCTCAATGTAGGTCCAACACTTCAAGGGTGACTAGGTTACTCCAGGGAGGTAATATTGATGACCCTAGGGGGATTGAGACAAATAAGGAGGGAAGTGGAAAAGAATCCCCTAGAGGGCAGTGACTCTCAGTTTGGTGAATGAGAGTCAGTGCCCTGGTTTGGTGACCAGATAATGACAATTTCATACCACTAGATATCCATGGACATGGTAGGTCAGTTCGTGATGAGAGATCCTTTCCTTCAATCTACCTTTCAAGAATTTCTTTGTTATATCATGGGTTCCCTTTTATTCAAAGATAAGCATTTATTTCTTTCTTGGGTGATCCCTAGGAAAAGAATCTGGAAGGTTCATTTATGGATTTTATCTGTTACCCAACATCAACCCCTCTGGGATTTTATCCCCTTATTCCCATAGAATGAGGGACAACCCTTTCTTGGGTCAATACACCCTAAAATCCCAAGAGATAAGGAAACGAAGGGGAATAATGATGGAAAATGGTAAGTATGGTCGGGAATGGCATGATGGCTTATTAAGGGATTTCCTAGTAGCAAACCCATTCCCAAAGAAGACCACTTACTAGTGCATAATGTCAACCACCAAGGTGAGGCAGGGAAAAAGGCATAATATCCAAGCACATATCATGAAATCTAGAGCAATCTAAGATACAACATAATCAAATTGCTTAGGTATTGAAATGACTCTCACCATAGCAATGACTTGTACCTCATGGAGCAAGGCCCACTGCCTCCCAGAATCCAATGGGTGTGGTGGATGCCGTCTGTAAACCTATGACCATATGTGGTGGTGAGTGGGTTTTCCATCTGTGCAAAGGGTACTGTTGGTCATGTAGTCTCTCGGCACTCCATATCGGCAACCTGAGTGCCTCAAGACATCATCTCCTTAGTTGTCCACAAAATGGGGATAATAAGATGCTTACTAGTCAACTCGCATTTACCTCAAAAACTTGCAAGGAATTCAGTGGAGTTTATGGTTGTGAGAATCTTGTATCGGATTGATGCACTTGGAGCCAAGATAGAGGAGCCTGAACCTAGTTTGCAAAGCAATTTCTGATGAAGGTTGTAATCTTTTTGATCTTAATATTGAATAAAAGAGTTCTTTCCTATCCCAAAACATTGTGTCTCTATGATTTTATTGATTTATGCATTTATGTCTATATTTGAACATTGAAAGTGATAAGTAGAGATTGTATTTGTTGTAGCATTGTTTTCCTAAGCTTTTTGTAGGTCAGCTTTGGGAGAAGACCCGCAATCTAGGAAGCTATAAAGGCGAAAGAGGTATACACCATCCATAAGGACCAAAGGTACACCTGTTGACCTTCTTTCCTCTCTCTTGTCTTTCAGTTTAGATAGTTTTGGGTTAGCTTAGGGATAGAACTTTATTTAATGGAAGTCAGTGCTCTTCTTGTACCACGACCCAATATAGGGGGATTTTCCCCGCTAGCAGAATTAGCGACTCCACTGGGGAGTCTCTCTAGGGTCTTAGTGGGATATTTTGGTTAAAATTGGTTTTTTTAGTTTATTTTTGAGTTTTCCAAGTTTACTAAGTTAGTTTAGGGTCTCTAGTCACTTTCCAAGTGCCTACCAACCTTTCCTGCCCAGTCAATTTTCCAAGCCTTTTTTTCTTTTTGAAAATTTCCCAAGGTGTATGCACTCTAGCATCTATTCAACCTACATACATACACAATATGCACAGTATACAACCCACGTACATACACGGGCTGCTTGTGCATAGCCGACATCTCTATGTTTTAGAAGGTTTTAAAAAAAGGGGGGATTTCCTCTTTCGTGACTATTGTCGTCCTAATACACACTTGCAAACGTGAGCTAAGTCTGACTCACTTAGTGTGTCCTTAGAGGCACAATGCCTAGGTTCATAGCCCACACTGTCACTTTGACCAGAACCTTTTCCGTCTAGGCTCACTCCTAGGGAAGCCAAGGGGGGTAGTCCCTAGTTTCTAGATTAGTTTTAGAGTTAATTTCTAGGAGTTAGTTTTAATTTGTTAAGGCTTGGGGGATTCTAACCTAAGATTCACAAGTAGTAATGCAAGATGCAAGAGTTAGTATGTTTAAGAAATACCTTTTCCTAAGGAAACTAAGACTAGTTCCTAAGATTGGGCAAGGTGTCAACTAAAGTTAAGGGGTGATTTGTTACAAATATGATTACAAGATATACAAAAGAATAACCGAATCAAATATTGAGTACCGGATTTACAAGTAAATAATGCTAGAGTACAACAAGCAAGCTAACCACTTTTACTATTTTATGTGCAGGATACAAGGAGATCAAAGCATCAAATAACATTTACAAGATTATCATCAACATATCACCGCATCAACAAAGAAGATTTAAAGATTTAAGCACCAGTGTTATGAAGATGAATCACTCTTAGTTGTTAAACCCTCAAGGTATTTATTAGATTAAGCCCAAGGTTGATTTATTAATATTTCTTGAGATTATTAAGTTTTATTAAGCTTTCACCAAAGCCTCCCCCCCCTATTGCCAAATAACTGTTGGATTCTCAAGATAGTATAGCAACGAGGCTAACCATAGCTTTCACAGTCAGTCCTAAG
This sequence comes from Picea glauca, assembly GCA_000966675.3. Taxonomy (NCBI): domain Eukaryota; kingdom Viridiplantae; phylum Streptophyta; class Pinopsida; order Pinales; family Pinaceae; genus Picea; species Picea glauca. The sequence goes on along the minus strand of JZKD02S0020698.1, from coordinate 738 downwards.
ACAATAGTACTCTCGGAGAGGACACATCATGTGCACCGTGAGACAGTCCCCTACCTACACCCTCTGTTGCATTCCTCAAGTCCCGTTTTAGATGGTGAAGATGGTGGTCTAAGGTACCCTAAAGAGTCTATTAAGTTATTATATAAATTAGGTAGACTTTTAGGAGTGTTTTAAGAGTTTTATGACACTTTTAAAGAGTGATTTAGTGACTTGGCCGAAACTCACTTCAGCCTTAAAGATGTGTTGATTAAGTGTTTAATATTAAGAGCATTAACACATATATGCTATGTGAGATAAAGTCACTTAGATGCACAATTATATAGCTTGAAAGAAAACAACAAGGGCAAGAAAAACTTGCCAACCAATACAAGAGAGACAATCACATTTATATTAAATTCAAGAGCATTTAATGTGAAAGAGAAAATATTTAGGTGTTGCCTACTTATCAACTTAGAAATAAAGTGACTTCAAGCATATGGCATATGGCATTAAAAGATCTATGCAATAAAGAAGAATACCATCTACCTTTTGAACCATTCAAACATTAAAGATTATAGATCTAAGCATGTAAAGTGAAGATTAAGACTTGAAATAAGCTAAGCATGCATGAGATCTAGTTAAGTTGATTTAAGGTGCCCAATAGGTTTAAGCTAGAGAATTATTAAGTGTATTAGACCTAGATCTAGAACAATTATAACATTAAGCATTTAGATCATAATCACATATTAAAACCCTAAC
>JZKD02S0020697.1:369943-387989 GCA_000966675.3 Picea glauca | reverse complement strand
CTTGTTCTTCGACATCAACTACATGGGTTACTAATTAACACAACCCTTGACCCTTTACAATGTTGGATGGTTTAAATTTGAGATCATACTCTTGCAAATCCATCATCAATTTCCTTGTATTTCACCCAATTCCTTTTGGACGAATAGGGATGTCACTTCAGGTTGCAGGACGATGACTTTAGTACGATTTTTTAGGATGTACGGTATGAACTGCTTGATTTTTTTATGTACAAAAAATCATTGTTTGTCTGCTGGAGGATAATTCAGTTCAACACCTTGTAACTTAGTGCTCATAAAAGAAACATGATATTTTTCTCCTTGTTCACCCTTTTTTGTGAGTATTGTTGCCAGTGAATGCTCAAATGCAAATGTATGTAGTAGGAAATCTTTTGAAAAATTAGGACTCTAAAGGGACAAAGCATTGGCTATGTAGATTTTAATATTTTCAAATGATTCCTTTTCTAGAGGTTTCCATTTGAATTGTACATCCTTTTTAATCATATTTTCTAAAGTTTTTACAATCTCAACAAAGTCTCGAACGAATCTTCTAACGAAATTTATTCTGCCGAAAATATATTGCATAGACCTCTTACTGTGCGGTGGAGTAATTTGTAAAATGGATTTGGTTTTGTATGGGTCGAGTGAAATTCCTTCTTTTGAAACAACGCATCCCAATAAAATTCCTTTTGAAAGGGAGAATACAGGTTTCTTTGGACTAAGTTAAATTCCATATTTTCTGCAATTCTCGAAAATCTGCTTGAGATGTTTTGGGTTGTCTCCTCTTTATATTGAATAAAGTGTACCATAATCAAGGTAAACCATGACACATTGACTGATTAAACCTTTGGAAGAAATTTACTTTTCTCTTTTAAAGGTGGTTCCTGCATTTATAATACCAAAATTCATTCTTTTGTAAACATAAGTTCCCCATTTAGTTCGAAAAGTTGTCTTTGATTGGTTTGGTTCTGCTGTAAGAACTTAGATGTATCCCGAAAATCCATCTAGTAAGGAGAATAGTTGAGATCCATAGATGAGTTGCAGGATTTGTTCCATTGGGGGAACTGGATAGTTATCCTTGTCGGAAGCAAGATTCAGATTTATAAATCTATACAGATTCTTATTCCTCCTGACTTTTTGCTCATGAGCACCATATTAGATACCCAAGTCGAATGTCTTACTTTAAAAATTATTCGAGAATCTAACAATTTCTTGAGTTCCTTTTGTATAATAGTTTCAAGAGTAGGATGAATCTTTCTAAGATTTTTTTGGAACAACTTGATTACTTCTTTGATGGGAATCACATTTTGTATTATTTGTGTATCATACGTTTTCAAGTCATCATATGTACAGGAAAAAACATCTCGATACTTCTTGAATAATTCTATGAATGTATGTTTTTTTGAATCTCAACAACAAGTTCCTAGGTTGACATATTTAGGTTGTTCATATGTTCCCAAATTTACCAAAAAATACATCACCGTGGAGTTGTTAGTCTTCGGATTAGTTGACCTCCTGAATTTAGATTGTAAATCAAATAACTTCTCAAGAGTCAAAACATTCTTTGGGACAAAATTTATCTTTATCTTATAAGTATCTTCTAGATAAGCTTGTAAATCTTGTTGATGAATTTCATCATCGATCACTGAGTTTTGGAATGTGTTTGAACTAGTAAGAAAGTTGACAATTTGAGAATCACATTCGAATAATCTCCAACTTGTGACGTTGTTAGGTACAAATGGCCTAAACATTAATTCAATCGAAAAACCATTGTCAAGAGGCATGAAACTAGATGTTGCATTGGCCAAAATATCAGTGTCTAAATTTTGATCATGGGGTAGAGAATTAATATTAAATGCATCAATTGAATACAGAAAATTCCATACCTCTTGTTGATAGGCTTTCAGATGTAGATACAGGAAGTGAATAGTATTTCTTACCCGTCGAACAATAATATCCGAATCACCAAACACTTTCAAATGTTTTACCTCAAGGTCAATGGCCTTTTTGAGACCTTTTATTAAGGCTTCATATTCATCAGTGTTGTTGGTGCACTCAAATTATAATCGACCTTATATGAGTGTTTTTCCTTGACTGAGGTCGATCAGTCTACATCCTATGCCAGATCCATCCTAAGGTTTGCAACCATCAAAGAACATGGTCCACATGTCTGGGACATCAATTTCATTAGTCAAACTAAATCCTAATTTAGTAAGAACGAGACAAGCATCATTATGTGCTCATAGGCGAAGGATTTATTTTAGTTCATATGGTCTCTCATAAGTCTGGTCTTCGTAACAACCATAATCTATCTCGAAAAAATAGTTTCCTAGGATAGAATGAGAAAAGATAACAAGTTCGTTTTTACCTTCTAATTATGTCCCTGTGTGCTTCATGTGTGCTTCACTATCGACCCAGATTTGATTTGCTTTACCTTTATGGGGAAACCACAAATCAGACCAATCAATAAAGAAATAACCTTGGATTTTGGCCGACCAATCTCTACTTAGGAGCAAAGTATAACTTTCTAGCATGTCTACCACAACTATGTCTATAGTTTAATGAAATCTTGGATCAGATGACAGTCTAATTAACACATCGTTGAATTCCCCTTTCACTTTAACATTTTTTCTATCTAACTAGATAATCCTGGTTTTTGTTATTTGTGGGACAACATTTATCTTTTGAAAAATAGAAAAAGGCATGATGGTAGAAGAGGCACCCGAATTTGCTAAATAACTATGAGCATTGAAATTGAAAATCTCATAAGTAAGAAGAAAAGGTGGTATCTGCAATTTCAAAAAAAAGCCTATGCTAGATGCATTTATAGTAGATGCCATTTTTACCTTGTGAATCTATGGTGTATTGTTTCCAGAAGCTAAACTCTCAGTAGTTGCAATAATTTCTATTTGAGTTTCCTGGGTTTTGAAAGCGTCATGTAGAAGTTCATGTTGCTGTGGAAGTGAGAACATATCGAACATGGAGATATTGGATTTAATTTTATTCATGTCTTCAATTACGTTATAATCTAGGGTGTGTGAATTTGAATCATTATTAACTTTCCCAGATTTCCCTTGAATCAATTTTTCATCATTTTTAATAATTCTTGATGTGCTTGGTTTATCTTTATTTTCTACCGCATTCTTGCTAGTTTTATTATTAGTTTTTTCTAGAACGGTACTGCTTGGTTTTGGTAGGACAGGAGGAGTTGTTATTTTCCCGAGAGGCATGTTTTATCCTTTGGGAGATGGAGTGGCATATGGTGGATATTTTCTGTGTAAATTATAACCTTTCGAGGCAACAACTTTTACAACTTGAGTATCTTCAGCAAGTATTTCTTCGATTTCTTCATCATCAGATTTCACACACCATTCCCAGAAGGGCATAGTTGATTCTGGAGGTGCTTCATTAGTAGTATCATAAGAAGTTGGTGCATGAATTTCATCATCTAAACTTTGTTGATCGAACGAATGATTTATTACCAATGACATAGAGGTGATCCACCAAGGGCACGTTCGTTTAAGATGATTATTTTGATGGTAAGAGAAAAAATTATCGTTCCTAAAACCATCTAGATTTAAATCCATGTGTGAGGGTTCCGGTGGTTGTGGTAGGTTATCTTGTTTCTTAAAAAAAGGACAAAAAGTTTGGGGTTTGGATGATCCTTCACAAACATTCTTTTTTAAATCTACCACTTCTTTTGATAATTTTTTAACCATTTTAACCACATTATCAATATTCTTGTCTTCCTTTTCAAGTGGTTTAGTTAATAATAATGGATTCTTCCAAGATAACTTATGTAAAACATAACGAGGATCTTGGTCATATGCTAACAATTCTCTTTCCACAGTTTTAGCTTCATCAAAGTTTAGTGCTAAAGTGGTTTTTCTAGATCAATTTACAGACATGATAGTGGATGGGGTTAAGACAGGTGTATACTATTCAATGGATAAATATTGAGTGGGAGCTACCTCATGGGGAAACTTAATTAAGACATTTATAAATCTTTGGTTAAAATCTCTTACTCTTTCCATCTTTTCCATTCTGATGGCTTCTAGCTCATTATGTAGAGATGCGGTTGTTTCTATTTCTCCAAAAATTTTCATAAAGATCCTTTCGAAACTGTCGAAGTCCATAAAAGATATTGAGGGTAAGCTGAAATACCAAGTAAAACCTTTCCCAGAAAAAGTATAAGGAAATAATATACATACTACATATTCATGTTGTACTCCTAGAAGATGTATGGACAAAAAGAAATTATTTATATGATCTTCCGGGGATCTGGGTTTGTTTGGAACAAATTTAGGTAAAATTCTATCAAATTTATTTGGAATTTCATGTACTTAACCAACCGGATTTAAATCTCCTTGGGTGCTCCATCGTGCTATGACCTCTTTGTAGTTCCCATTTTCTTCCATTATTTTTTCTAAGGTGATTTCAGGTTGTTTACCTTCAAATTCTTCTTCTTTAGGTTCGGTGAGGAAATGCATGGCTCTACTTAAGGGTATTGGAACCTTGTGTAACATAGTTTCAATAAGATTGTGTACGAATTTGACATAAAAGTAAGGATTTGTTTCATGAGGTTCAACATGGGTGGTGTTTCTTCTAGGAATAACATAAGTTGTGGGTAACGTTCCAAGTAATTTTGCATAAGAACGAGTGATTCTACAGGTTTCGTGAAGTTCTTCTCAAGGTATGTGATACCATGTTTCATAATGTATTTCTGAACTTCTAGAAGCACTTCCAAAATTATCCTTCAAGTCTTTATATATAACTCCTTGTTCAAACTCAATTCAAGGAAATAAAGTACATTGTGAGCTAGGATTTCTCATTGAATACTGATTTTGTTTATTGTTTAAGTCATGTATGTAAGACATAAAAGATGACCCTCCTTCTAGCACCAATTCTATTGAGGGGTATAAATTCACTCAACAAAAACAACGGGTACTCCTCGGTATCAGGTCCCAATTAGAGGATACATCATTTGGGTTAGAAGTCCCATTAGGAATTTGGCCCAACTACCATTATTTATAACTTTTGATTTTTTGTTACCGGTTAAGGTCCGATGTATCATTGTGAGGTTGGATGCAATGGAGAAATGTAGATGAAGACCATGTATGTAAAAAAAAAAACTAACCTATCGCTAATCTATGCTAACTTATCCTAGCTAAGAGAGAAACTAAAGTAACCAATGAGTTATAATGCAACCAAATATTAAAACTAATTTAAGAGAGTTAGTTGTATGAAAGGAGAAAGATTGGAAGCAATAAAGCATGTAAGGATATAATCATATTAGTCCATATTACATTAACATATACTGTAACAAATCACAAAACTCAAGGCATGTAAATATTCTAAGAAATACGAATGATGTGAAAAATGTAATTAAGATTGCATAAGAATTAGCCTACAACAAACAAAACATTCTTACACTCCATAGAAACAACAAAAATCCTGACTTGAAGTAGTTCAAAGCTTCGATCAATTTCTACACATCATATATTCTAAAAGTACTGGCCATGAGGCTTTCTCGATATTCATTAACACTGTATAAGTTCTTGAAATAGTTCTTGGGTCTATACAATGCTTCAAAAGCCAAATATCTAAAAAGCTTCTTTCTCTAGAGTTTCTAATCTACTTTATACAAATAATGCTAACTCCTATTTGTATTTTCACCTTCTTCTTGAAGGACCAGTTAAAAAACTATTCAAATTATCTTTTCTTATGGAAAGTGGCATAAAATCACAAAATTTGAGATAGTTAGGAAAGGGACGAAAGAGAAAACAATGGTTTTTCCTTTTCCTATGATATTTTTCACTGGATATAGGTTGTCCAAAATTTCAGTTGATTATACAATCCATCAATCCTCCTATAATACATATTCTCTAACATTGCTTCAATCATGGCCATGCTATCATCTAGGGTTCTCATATATTTTTCCAATGTTGTCATGTAATCTTGTCTCATAGTATGGAGCTTTGTTGGCTGTATCAAATATTAAAAAATAAGATAGGTTGGGACATAAATTTATGTTTCAACCACTTGTCTTATTCTTCTTGTACTTTCCTTAAATGCATTCCCTATTCCTCCATGACTAATTTCTTCCCTAGTTCATCTAGCATTGGGAGTCGACCATGTCTTATCAACTCTTGAGCGGCTTTGTGAGTTTTAGAGAAAATTACTATTTCTTTGGTCACTTCTTTGTTTTCTCGTTTCCCTACTTGCTGGAAATGATCTAGCGCATATAGATCTCTCTTCCTCATTGATTTAGAGGGTCTATATAATTCTGGAGCTGCATCGATATTTTCTTCTATCTAAGTTTCAATATTGGCTATATCTTCTCAGATAATTTTATATTGCATCAGATGCATTTGTATCTTGTTGTTTTCTTCAATCACTTTTGCAACTATGTTTTGGAAAAGATGTACATTGGCATACATATCGATGATCACATCTTCCAACTCATTTCTCACTTTTCTGGCACTGGCTTTAAATTAAGAAGACTTCTCCCATCCATCCTTACTTGTTGGAGCTTCTCTTATAACTTTTTGATCTTTAGTTTCTTCTACTCATTCTGTTGGCAAAGCCTTTGCATATTATCTACAATTGCATACATGAATACAAATCTTTCTCTTGTTATTTACATAGGGTTTTCCCTGACATATCTTGTGAACATAACCTAGGTTACTACTAATAGAGGATCTCCCTCTGCTATTGGAACCTTCTTAACCATTTCTTGTATGATCTAGCCCATTTTTCTATCGTACGTAAAACTTAATATGTCTACTATCTCAATTGAACAAAAAGGTTCCCATGGACCAAGACCTAACACACTACTTGTTTTTTTGTCTCTCTACCCATGGTGGATGTTCTAGGGACATCGCAATCCATTCCTCAGACTCCATGCATGATTGTATGATATGCCACTTCCTGGAGCACAAGTTCATTTGGGATGAACTTTCAAACTAGGTGAGGTAGTTTCATTGCACAATATATCCTCATATATGTACCATGCTCCATTAGATACCAATCTACAATTCTCCTTATAACTATGACGGCCTTGTCGGTCATATAGGGTGGGGAGGTCCAAAAAATGAATACATACAGTGGTGTGAGGAAGTGTTCACAAATCCTTTCGTAATATGCTTAGTATTTGTTCTCCCATAGTACTTTGCAGTAGATATGGGTGGAAGTGTTAGCGGGAAACGAACTCCATCCCACGTTCAGGTATTTGTGGGATATGCACATTATATCTAATAGATATGAAGCCATATAAAAACTGGGGAAGAATCTTGATTGTGCTCGTGTAACAACTCAAATTGAATTTTTAAGATTCTCAAACAATATTTGTGCCCAATTGAATGAGGCACCTACATATGCACATAAATAAATTAATGGTTGATAAGACAGAGGAAATTGTGGTGCATCTAGTTCCCCATATAACCTATATAGAATGTCTACCATATACTGGTATGGTATTCTTAGATTGGTAGTTGGATATTGACATTTAACGTGATATTTAAATTGTTTATCCGCTTTATACCAGGTCGGGAACAAACTCTTTGGCGTAATATCCAACTCACTAAGGAGATGATCATCTACTTTTTCTTTCCAGCCTCTAGGTGATAAGATTTGGCTAGATCATCACGCCTAAATGAATCTATTGTCTCCTTCCTTGTATTTAATTTATACTTGTTGTCTAGGTTTGTATTCTTCAAAATCCATGATATAGACTCTGCACAAGGGAACACTGCTAGATATTGACAGAAACAACCTGGTCCTCTCTTGGGGATTCTACGACCTCATAGCCTTGGATCTTCAACTCCTGAGCCGAATTATCTCTTCGGGCCTTCAATAGACCCTAAATGATTAATTCACACATAGGTCCCCTTGATGTCACCTACAAGTTTGGACTACTTGCAACTTCTCTTACTGGCGCTTGGCGACACTGATTCATGAGAACCAGTCTTGCGCTACTCTTTATCCTATGTGATTGTGGGATATAACCTTAGGCCAATCCCTTCGTCACTTCGGGCTCCAATGGTATTGCGACTTCCACCTTTGTTTCTTCCTGAAACACCTTTCTCTGAATTAATGGGCCTCTGCCACATGTCTCCCTGGATCTGATAGTCTAGCTTTACTTCATGTTTTGTGACTTCGTGAAATTTCACTCACTCCACACTTACTTCCTATGGACCTCTAACTCTCGGATTCTCTAATCTGCTGCCACGGATCATCAGATTCCACACACCAGTCCGAGAAGGGAATAGTTGATTCTGGAGGTGCTTCGTTAGTAGTATCAGAAGTAGTTGGTGCATGAATTTCATCATCTAAACTTTTTTGATCAAACGACTAATTTATTACCAATGACATTGAGGTGATCTACCAAGGGCATGTTCGTTTAGGATGATTTTTTTGATGGTAAGAGAAAAAATTATCGTTCCTAAAACCATCTAGATTGAAATCCATGTGTGTGGGTTCCGGTGGTTGTGGTAGGTTATCTTGTTTCTTAAAAAATGGACGAAAAGTTTGGGGTTTAGATGATCCTTCACGAACATTCTTTTTTAAATCTACCACTTCATTTGATAATATTTTAACCATTTTAACCACATTATCAATATCCTTGTCTTCCTTGTCAGGTGGTTTAGTTAATAATAATGGATTCTTCCCAACCGACTTAGTTAAAACAAAACAAGGATCTTGGTCATATGATAACAATTCTCTTTCCATAGTTTTAGCTTCATTAAAGTTTAGTGCTAAAGTGGTTTTGTTAGATAAATTTACAAACATCCTGATGGATGGGGTTAAGACAGGTGTATAATATTCAATGGCTAAAGAATGAGTGGGAGCTACCTCATGGGGAAAATTAATTAAGACATTTATAAATCTTTGGTTAAAATATTTTACTCTTTCCATCTTTTCCATTCTGATGGCTCCTAGCTCATTATGTAGAGATGCAGTTGTTTTTATTTCTCTAAAATTCCTCATAAAGAGCCTTTTGAATCTGTTGAATTTCGTAAAAGATCTTGAGGGTAAGCTGAAATACCAAGTAGAGCCTTTCCCAGAAAAAGTATAAGGAAATGATATACATACTACATATTCATGGTGTACTCCTAGAAGATGTATGGACAAAAAGAAATTATTTATATGATATTCCGAGAATCTGGGTTTGTTTGGATCAAATATAGGTAAAATTCTATCAAATTTATTTGGAATTTCATGTACTTAACCAGCTAGATTTAAATCTCCTTGGGATCTCCATCATGCTATGACCTATTTGTAGTTCCTATTTTATTCCATTATTTGTTCTAAGGTGATTTCAGGTTGTTCACCTTCAAATTCTTCTTCTTTAGGTTCGATGACGAAATGCATGGCTCTACTTAACGGTATTGGAACCTTGTGTAACACAGTTTCAATAGGATCATCTACGGAGTTGACATAAAAATAAGGATTTGTTTCATGACGTTCAACACGGGCGAAGTTTCTTCTAGGAAGCGCAAAAGTTGTGGGTAACGTTTTGAGTAATTTTGCGTAAGAACAAGTGATTCTATGGGTTTCATGAAGTTCTTCTCAAGGTATGCGATACCAGGTTTCCTAATGTATTTCTGGAATTCTAGAAGCACTTCCAAAATTATACTTCGAGTCTTCATAAATAAATCCTTGTTCAAACTGAGTTCAAAGAAATAATGTACATTGTGAACTAGGTTTCTCATTGAAGATTGATTTTTTTTAATGTTTAAGTCATGTATGTAATCCATAAAAGATGTCCCTCCTTCTAGCGCCAATTCTTTTGAGGGGTATAAATTCAGTCAACAAAAACAAGGGGTAATCCTCGGTATAAGGTCCCAATTAGACTATACATCATTTGGGTTAGGATTCCCATTAGGAATTTGTCCCAGCTACCATTATTTATAACTTTTGATTTTTTGTTACCGGTTAAGGAATGACGTATCGATGTGAGGATGGATTCAATGCAGAGATGGAGATGAAGACCATGTATGTAAAAAAAAAATAACCTATTGCTAATCTATGATAACTTATCCTAGCTAAGAGATAACCAATGAGTTATAATGAAAACAAATATTAAAACTAATTTAACAGAGTTAGTTGTATGAAAAGAGAAATATTGGAAGCAATAATGCATGTAATGATTGTTGGGCCTTGACCACATTTTGAGGATTCTAGGTCATGTTTGACCTAATTTTTGGACTTCGACAGGCTATAAAAGGCAGAGCGCAAGATGAAGCGGAGATCGCGAGATCTTGTTCACTTTTAGGGCCCTTTTTGGGATTCAGGATTATGTAATGCACGTGGGATATCGGCCCATGGGTTTACCCATGTTTAGGTATATTTTGTAATGTATAAATAAATACATAGGAAATGTAAGAGAGAGGTCGATAGACCTAGTAGGCTGGTGTGCTAAGTGTTAGAGTTGGATCTATGTGATCAAGAGTTGTAAGTTCTTTGTGCATACCGTGTGAGGCTTGCAAGGCTAGTTCAAGTAATTATAAGAGGCTGTGTGAAGGCTTGGTGCTGTACCCTAGTAAGAAGAAGAAGGATCTGGCGAAGTTCACACAAATCTCATGTCTTCTATGGAGTATAACTTGGATGCTATGTGCCTATAAGAAGCTTGACCAAAGATAATAAATAAGAGAAGAGTTGGTGGACATAGCCCCAGGGTGGGGGTGAACCACGTACATTTTGTGTTGCTATGCTTTGTGTGATGTATTGATATGTTTATGTGTTTACTTGCTTAGTGATCTAATATAGATGAATGATAGATAGATCTATTAATTCTTAGTGCTTAATAATATGGATGGATGTTAGATCTAAATTATGTACGTATGCTTAGTGCTTAAGTACCTTAGATCTGAATGAATACTGTGATACTATGTAATTAGGGTTTAACTACATTGTAACTAAGACTGAATATTGATGAATGTTAACGATTGATTGCTTTGTTAAGTGTTAGAATCACAGATCTATGTCCCAACCAAGGTTCCAGACATCTGATTCCTATGACCACCCCTACCTCTACCTCGGGTGAGAGTTCATCTGCTTCGCAGGTGTTACCAAAAGGATCGGTAGTTAGGGTTTTGTTGGTGCATTGTTGTAGCAGTGAACCCTGGGTCTGCCCCTGTGCCAACAAATGGTTCTATTGTCGGGACTGAAACAATGATTGTTGGGAATTGAGGAAGAAGAAGATTTTTGCGAATATCTGAACTAATACTGTGATTGCTGGGAACTAAGGAAAAATAAGCTTTGTGTGAAGATCTGACCTGAAACTATGAAATCTCTGTGAGTAGATCTGTCGCTCTAGTGCGTAGTATTCTACTCAATATGTGAAGCTTTGTGCTTAAAAAAGAAGACCGATCTGAAGAAAAGAGGTAAGATCTGAATGCTTTGTGCTCTAATAGAGGTAAGAATAGTGAAAAGTTTTAGATCTGGAAGTTTTGTGCTCTGTTGAAGATAATATTAGTAGAAATTTTTTGTTTCTAAAAGTATGGATCTAGGTATGTTTGATAATATTTTTTCTAGATTGAAGACTAGGGCACTGATAGAAGAAAGAATATTTGATATGAATAGAGATGATAAGAATAGTGAAAGATATGTTATACCTATGCATAGAGAGAATGTTTGGACTAACAAATGGATGCAGGATCCTAGAGAGAATTTTTTACAGGTTAGCTACCATGATCCTAGTGTGCAGTACAAGAAAGGTTGGGGATCATTTAAGGGAAAGAGGGGAATAACCCTTTGTTACAGTTGCAAAATACCAGGACATCTGGCTAAGGAATGCCCTTGTAGAAGACCTAGTTGCCTCTGTTGAAAAGCTATGGACCATGATTTATTAGATTTCCCTAGAATGATTGGTAAGGTTGAAAGAATGATATGAACCAATAAAACCCTAAGGAAGATACAGAAACTAATATTATGGAAAAACCCCAGAAAGAATTAGAGAAAGTATTGCTACAAATGAAAGAAACCCTAAATGACCACCGACATATCATCTTATCAGAGATCTTCAAAGAAAAAGAGTTCATTGAAGAAATAATATGAGACTTCGACATTGGTTGTTTTCTGGAGGAGGAAACACAGGTGAATATCATGACATAAAGAACTTGGGAACTTTTAGGGGAGCCTTATATAATTCCTTCATTGGCAGGAATAAGATTATTTAAAGGAAAGTTGATAACCCTATGTGGAAGACTTACCCAAATATCTATGAGTGTTCATGTAACTTCAACAGAGGAAGAATTTGAAGTTGTTAAATTTATTGAGAACAACGCTCCATTTGCTATGTTACTAGGAAAACCTTGGATTGAAGGAGATCAGGCCAGAAGGAAAGAATAAGAAGTCTTAGAACAAAAGAAGCAAGAGTTGAAATATTTCATGACTAGGAGGATTGCACACTTGATTGAAGAACATGAGAATAGAGAAAATCTATTTAAAAACAAAGACTTGGATGTCAAAGTAGGAAGAACACCAGAAGACCCACAAAATATTGAAGTACCTATTGCCAATACAGATGAACTATTACCCCTGATTTCTAGGAAAGAATCTTACCAGTGTGAAGTTACTCTTCCAAAATAAGATAAGAATCAGAATGGAAAAAGGAATACCAAGATGAGACTCACTGGAAAGAAATCCTGAAAATTAAGTAAGAAGAGAGTTAAGATCGAAAAGTTATAGAAGGTTCCAGAGGGAAATTCCCAAAAGGAAAATTTTCAAAATTGGAACTTCGTCAGGATATCAGAACTACGTCACATGGCACTTCGCCATGGCGAAGCCATATAGCCATTGGAAATAGTATAACAGTTATACTGATGACCCGAATGGGTAGAAAGGAATTTATGGTCAGAAAGTTTGCCACCAGACCTTTGGTACCACGCCATAACAAACAAAATTGAGTTAATGAAGGATTCTCACCCATTGCAAGAGAGCCATTGCCAAGTTATCTATTTATCCTGTCGCACCACGCAACGAGAACACTTTTTCCAACCGTGACTATCTAGGCCCACATAATAGTTGATTTCGCACAGTGATCATCGCGTTATTTCCATCTATCCCATTGCATTGAGCAATTACTCTTCGAACCCAAGATATATAACCATGAGAGTGTATATCTGAAGAACTTAGCGCATTCGAAGAGTCTATGAAGGAAGTACTCATCGACCTCATGACTAAGAGATTTATGTCTGAAAGAGTGATGTTTGTGCATGTACAAGCATCCTTGACGAGAGGAGTGCAAGCCTTTCCATAGACTGCTCACAGCGGCGGTCCATACCGACCATCAGTAGAAAAGAGAACCAAACACATATATGACCTATCCAATGTGAAGCTGATCGGGACCATATTTCCTGACTTCATCCCACCTCTAGCCGGCGTGATGAGTCATGATAACATGCCAAGATATTTCGAGTACACCATGGTTACTGCGTACCTCCTGAAGGGGATACGCGCAGTTTGACTGTAGCGGGACAAGATCGTAGCGTTGTAGTTCAGTGAATTCAACCTCGAAGATCGCAAGAACTATAGCATGCTCACATCGTATAAATACCTGAACAGGATGAAGGGGAAGAACTCAAATATAATCCCCCAACCATGGATGATGAACCTTGCACAGTCCACCCTGTTAAACATAATGAAAATCCCATACTTTGGAAGGCATGAGGAAGTCAATGGTTGTGTCATGTTATTTCTTTCATGTTACCATGGAGGATACTTATGGCTATACCACCGTATCACAATCGATCCGACGTTGACCCATAGGATCATAGGATTACGTATGCAAGGGCCCAACCCGCAGTATTTCTATCCAGGAAAACCCACAAATCGTACACTAGCATAGAATATCAAGGATAGATATGACGATGTTGAAAAGGGGACGTGAGGCTACAAGGTAGCCTTCATACAGAATGGTGCAATGCGCCTAACCTGCCAACTAATAGATGGAAAGTTAGTAAGGAAGAATAGACCTACATAGGTCACAGGATTTGTCGTTGACCTCGCAGGGAAGTGCATGGAAGATCTACAGATGAGCTGGGAAAAGTACCTAGTTAATCAGTTGGAACTAGACTGTCGTGAAGCATAGGATCATGGCTACGAGTTTCACTTTAACTGGCTCCTGATCCTCATTTCTTTTGTTTCTTGGGAGATGCCAGAAGGTGTGACCTTCCATCATATTGAACCATTCGATCCACTTTCTTCGAATTTCACCACACTCTGGTAATCGAGTGATATGAACAAGCAGTGGAAGTCGAACATTGTTTTTCACACATATTACCTTCAGCTGAAGAGATCCATCGAAGTTGAACCTAGCATAAATCCAACACCCTACATAGGTTATGACCCCTAATGAAGTTCTGTGCAGATCGACACTTCATCTACCTTACAACATGAGCCGATGAACATAGGAGCAGCTTCAGTTTTACTACAAACTCACAGAAAAGGACCTTGAGGAGATCACTAAGGACTGGTTGGAAGACCTCCTTATTCCGGAAAATCCTACAGAGATGTCTGACCCTGACAGCCTAGAGACCAAGAAAAAATAACATGATACACCTGGACCCAACAGAATGAAGAAGACCGAAGAGGTCCAATATTTAAGAAGTGCCTCAGGGAATACTGCTTCAGTATCACCTGACCAAGGGTGTGATGACGAAGTAGAATAAATAAATGGAAAATGAGATGAATAGAATCCAGGCGAAGTAACACCACCCATAAACGAAGTTGACCCCTTGAAGAAGAGGAACATTTCTTCGCCAAAACCTTATTCCCAGAAGAAATCGAAATCCACCGTGACCAAAATGGAGACTGTGCTCACTACCGATGATTTTGACTTCATCATAACAACCCTAAACAACGCTTCACTAGAAATCATGGAGAAACAAGAAGCTAAGAAGGAGGAAATGTACGACAAAATTAATGTTGAATTTCGAGGGGTACAGTAGTCCCTCCATTCTAGCCGCGCAAAGTCCATTGTGCCCCTTCCATCAGGAGAAACATAGTTGGGAGATGAACCAACCCAACTCCGTTGACTACCTAATGTTGTCGGAGCTCGCCTTCGTCGTTCTCAAGAAGAAACATAGAAAGCCACCAAGGCCTTGAAGCAAGTACAAGGCGTAATCGTAGAACAAAGAAAAGTTGTAGAACAACATAAGGTTTCTCTCTAGGAAATGTTTGAAGAAGAGAAAGTACAGATGCAACACGAAAAAGAACAGTTGCTCATCGAACAACTCAAAGTGAAAGAAGCAGTCAACATATCCATCTACTCTGTGGCAGGATTAGAAGCATAGGCAGAACACCAAGTCATGAACCAAGTAGAGCAGCTCGTATAAGCTATCCAACAGCTACAACAACGAATAATAGACTTAGAGCTTTGCACCATACCCAACACCACGCAGGATGTAAGGTATCAAAGAGAAGAAATTGCTCAAAACAAAGTTGAAATAATCAAAGTCCTTGCCATGGACTGCAAGAAACTGAGTGATCGTAGTGCCCAGACGTATGAGATACTCACTGCGAATCCAAAATTGAAGTCACTAGATTCACAGCTGCAGGACACGAAGCAATAAGCAGAGACAATACAAGCGCAGTTGAATCCCCTGTTAGCTATGGAAATAATGAAGTGATCCCAAGAGCAACACACTGCCCAATAGCAGGTACACACTATTCAAAGTACAGTTATGGAAGTAATGTAGAGGCTCCAACCTATACAAGATGAGGCTTACCAACTGTTCATAGAGATCGAAGGCTGAGGAACAGAACTGGAGTAAGTCATCACTGTAGCTGAACAATGCCTAAAGGGACCTGTCAACGAAGCAATCATACAAGATTTCATTGAATAGAAGGTCGTGACAGAACAACAAGTCGAATAAGCTCGAGGATTTTGAAGAAGAACTAATCATATCAGAGTGACTCGAGATGAGTCACATGTGAGTGTTTAGGGCTTGTTGTCCCTTGACCAAGTTTTGAGGATTCCTGGTCATGTTTGACCTAATTTTAGGACTTCGATAGGCTATCTAAGATGGAGCGCAAGACAAAGTGGATATAGTGGGATCTCAACCACTTTTAGGGCCCTTTTTAGGATTCAGGATTATGTAATGGGTATGGGATGTCAACCCATGGGTTTACCCATGTTTAGGCGTATTTTCTAATGTATAAATAAGTAGCTAGGCGATGTAAGAGAGAGACTGAGAGACCTAGTAGGAAGGTGTGATAAGTGATAGAGTTGGATATATGTGATCAAGAGTTGTAAGTGATTTTTGTATACTGTGTGAGGCTTGCAAGGCTAGTGCAAGTAACTGTAAGAGGCTATGTAAAGGCTTGGTGTTGTACCTTAGCTAGAAGAAGTAGGATCTGGAGGAGTGCATGAATATTTCCTATCTTCTACGGAATAGAACTTGGATGCTATGTGCCTATAAGAAGCTTGACCAAATATAATAAAGAAGAGAATATTTGGTGGACGTAGCCCCAGGGTGGGGGTGAATCACGTACATGCTATGTTGTTAAGCTTTGTGCGATGTATTGATATGTTTATGTGTTTACTTGCTTAATGCTTTAATATATATGAATGATAGATAGATCTGTTGATGCTTAGTGCTTAATAATATGGATGGGTGTTATATATGACTTATGTACGTATGCTTAGTGCTTAATTACCTTACATATGAATGAATATTGTGATACTCTATAATTAGGGTTTAACTGTGTTGTAACTAAGACTGAATATTGATGAATGTTAACTATTGAGTGCTCTATTAAGTGTTAGAATCATAGATTTGTGTCCCAGCCAAGGTTGTATACATTTGAGTCTTGCAAGAACCCCTGCCTCTACCTCGGGTGAGACTTCATCTTCTTCGGAGGTGTTTTCGAAAGGGCAAGTAGTTAGGGTTTTGTTGGTGCACTGTTATAGCATTGAACCCTGGGTCTGCCCCTATTCCAACAAGGATTTAATCATATTAGTCCATATTACATTAACATATAGTGTGACAACTCACGAAACTCCTGGAATGGAAATATTTGAAGAAATATGAATGATGCGAAAAATGTAATTAAGATTGCATAAGAATTAGTCTACAACAAACAAAGCATTCTTACAATCCATAGAAACAAAAAAAATCCTCACTTGAAGTATTTCAAAGATTCGATCAGTTTCTACACATAATATATTCTAAAAGTACTGGCCCCGAGGGTTTCGAAATATTCATTAACACTGTATAATTTCTTTAAATAGTTATTGGGTCTATACAATGCATCAAAAGCCAAAAATCTAAAAAAATTGTTTCTCTAGAGTTTCTAAACTACTTTATACAAATAATGTTAACTCCTATTTGTATTTTCACCTTCTTCTTGAAGGAGCAGTTACAAGACTATTCAAATTATCTTTTCTTATGGAAAGTGGCACAAAATCACAAAATTTGAGATAGTTAGGAAAATGACGAAAGAGAAAACAATGGTTTTTCCTTTTCCTATGATATTTTTCTCTGCAGATAGGTTGTCCAAACTTTCAGTTCATTATACAATGCCTCAATCCTCCTATAATACATCTTCTCTAACTTTTCTTCAATCATGTCCATGCTATCATCAAGGGTTCTCATATCTTTTTCCAATGTTGTCATGTAATCTTGTATCATAGTATGGATCTTTGTTGGATGTATCAAATATTGAAAAATAAGATAGGTTGAAACATAAATTTATGTTTCAACCACTTGTCTTCTTTTGCTTGTACTTTCCTGAAATGCATTCCCTATTCCTCCAGGACAAATTTCTTCCCTAGTTCATCTAGCATTGGGAGTCGACCAAGTCTTATCAACTCTTGAGCAACTTTGTGAGTTTTAGAGAAAATCCCTATTTATTTGGTCACTTCTTTGTCTTCTCATTTCCCTACTTGTTGGTAATGATCTAGAACATATAGATCTATATTCCTCACTGATTTTGAGGGTCTATATAATTATGGATTTGCATTGATATTTTTTTCTATCTAAGTATCAATATTGGCTATACATTCTCGGATAATGTTGTATTGCATGAGCTGAATTTGTAT
>JZKD02S0020697.1:334581-347096 GCA_000966675.3 Picea glauca | reverse complement strand
ATTAATGGATTAGGGTTTTGGTAGCTACAAAATACCTAAAATATTGTGTATATTTTTTAATGTGAATGGTGAAATTAAAACAATGTAGAGTTGAGAGGTGTGGCAACAAGGAAGGCTATTTTTATCCTGGTTAAGGGTTTCTAGTGTAAATATTTGTGTATTATGTGTATGAGCCATTGATTAATTTCTATTTTTCTTTAGAATTTGTATGCATTTCTTTACTTCACAGGTTCAAAACTTACATTTTGGACTTCCACTAAAAAGAGTACAATTCTACATCTAAATATAAAGATAGAAATAAATGTACTAGACAAGAGTTCCAAGTATTCCTATACGTTTCCTACCTAATGAAGTAACCCAAAATACATTTGAATCTAAAAAGCATTCATACTACATTACATTTTCTCATTTCCCTGATATTCCATATCCTTTTCAGAGTATTGGATTCTTGCTCCTTCAATTTCCATTGGCACATAAATTTGAAATATTGTCTCATCCTCAACTCTCCCACCCTGTATATAGCTTTGAGTTCCCTAACTATTTGACACCAATGAGAGTTTATCCATCCACTGTGAAATTACTAAACCTTGAAACTTGCCACATTCTCCTTCCAATGAATATATATGATACTTTTTACTAAGAATAGGGCTCGAAAGGTTGGCACTTTAATTTGAAAAGGAGTGTTCCAATTATGCCTTCTTGAAGGAAAGAACCAATATTTTGTATTTTAATTATGACTATTATCCTCATGTCTACGCAAAATGTGTTTAAGATTACGAAGGTCGTCACTTACCATGTCTTCCCAATTGGCCCTCACAATGTGCTCCACTATCTCTATAAGAAAGGGACCTAACAATATTCCACTTGAGCCATGAGACCACTTAAACATAGACCCCCCAATTCCTCTGTTGTAGACAACTGGAAATTCCAACTCACTTGAGAATAAAACCACAAGAAAGAAAATTAAGAATAGAATGAAAAATTCTACAACATTACTAGTATCAAATTGATGAGGAAACAACATTTTTCCTACTTCCCCTATCCATAGTTGAACATCAATAGTAAATTCTAGAGCAAAGAAAATTTTAGGGGCTATTAATGATGTATGAGATAATTTTGCATGCTTTTTCCAAAAAAACGATTCACCAATTTCCATTTTTATAAAAGTGATTCACCCAAATTGTAATATCCCTAGGCTGAACTCAATTGTAAATATAAATACAAATGTAAGTAAGCTGGTGAGTTGTTTGATATTATTTTTGTACGAACCATCCATGGTATAGTGCACACATGTACTGCGTAGTAAAATGATGAACTATGCACATTCTTGGATACCACGCACATCAACTTAAGTGCACACGATTTTGAGGCCAGGGAGCCTTTGTGTATATGCAAAGTTTTATAGGCTCGTGAACCAGTTTTGTGATGATTAGGCCAGAGAGCCTAGATGTTAAAGGCTAGTGAGCCTATTTTTGTATATGTCTCATCATTAATATAAAATACATCGTTGCATGTAGACCGACCATGATAAAAGAGTATGGGGGACTAAACTCCACTAGTTAGGGAAAGGGGGGTGCTAAAAGTTGAGGAAAAGGGGATAAGATAGGGAGCTTAAGACAAAAAGGAATATTATATTAATATTCTTTAAAATATAAAGTATGGATAATTATTTTATCCTAATTTCTAAGGATGGGGACAAGTGGGCCAAAGTAGCTCCCAACATGACAAGTGTCAATTTGGGAACATGCATACATATAGTTTGGAATTAGTTCATTTTCCAGCATTCAGTCAGGCATTCAATCATGACATAATTTCACTCATTCATTCAGTTGTCCTCTATACCTCCTTGTACCTGTATTCGTACCTGAACCAATACCATATCCATACCCATACATGTCTGTGTACCTGGTTAGCTTGTGCATTGGACTGAAGAAGCGGGTTTACAGGCCCATGGGATATTGATTAGGTGGGTTGATAATGCCATGAGAAATCTCTTTGGGTGAGAGAATTGTTGGGAATTGATTTTCGAAGGTGTTAAACTGCAGTTACAGGGATTTGAGACTTCCTGTTTGGTATGTTGCTGAAGGCCAAAAAGGAAGTGGGGAAGCCAAAGGACTGTTGAACAGAGAAGGGGCATGCTTCCCGGGGTGGGACAAGCATGTGGGGAATGAGGGATTGTAGGATGTTAGTTTGAGTTGGCACCTGTGACAGAGTCTTTCATGTTGTCTATGATCCATTAGCCTAGTTAGGAATCCCTTTACTTGGGTGGACTTTAGTCCTAGCTCGGGGGTGACCCACTGCTAAGAGTGATGAGTAGTGTGGTCTAATACTGGGAGGTTCGTGGAAGTTTTGAATGCAGTTGGTGGTATTCCTACCAAGATAAGTGTCAATTTTGTGATAAATTTACATGCTTCATTATTATTTACGTGTTTATTTTTATGGGTATTTCCTATATATATTGCATGTATATTTTTATTGTTATTTCAGTATGAATTCGTGCATTTATGAAATGTATTTGTCTTTTTATGTTTTATATATAAATTTCTACAAGAATTCTGTGTGTATATATTTTAACTGCATGCAGTTCGAAAAATTTATGTGGCATAGCTCAGTTTGATGTTGGGTATGTTACAGTATGTTATGCAGAGAATGAAAGGGTTTTATGGAGTATAATGGCTCGGCCTAGGTGGTCGTGGATGTTACACAAATTCTATAGAATAAAATTATTTTACCTTAAAAATAGGCCAAATTTTATAGAAACTATATAAAATCCTTAGAAATTTGAATAATTATACAAAAATATTGCCAAATATTTTATACTTTTCATATTAAGGACTAGTAATACTCGCCAAGGTTTCTATATATTCTAAGATAAATTTGCATCCTTCAAATTATCCCTAGTTTGGAGCACATCATTTCTAAGACCTTGTGCTAGTGCACCTTTCCTTGTCCCTCTAAAGAGAGCCCCCCCTCCACCAAACCACCCCTCTGAAGTTGAGTTTCAGTGTATATTTGTCAACAATAACCCCATACTTATTAAACATTCCCATGCATGTACATTGATAAGTTGAAATTGAGTCTATCAAGAGTAAATGAGTGCATGGGATCACTCTCTCTTGATGCCTCACCACCATATAATCGGTTTGTGTCACCTTGTGGGGCACCCATTGGATTTGACTATAGATCTTAACATTGTACAATATTTACTGCAAACATATTTTCAGTAAAAGAACATAAAAGATACAATGGAAAATACAAATATTACATAAATATTTTTCCCCTAGAAACCCAAACCGGGAAAACCAACATATTTTATATTCATTCATAGTCATGCATTGTTTACAATACAATATACATATAGGAGTCAATGGCATCCAAAACCCTAGACCAATGACCTGGATTAGTCACCAACCCTAATTCCTTAAATGGAAATATAAAACCATCGACAATAACCATGTGCAGAAAAACTGCCCAACAATGGACACAAAAATCGAGCCAACACAAAAAATGGGGAAAAATGTGACACATTTCCTGATGATGTTTTTTTTTATAATGCATACCCAAAATTCTCCCACTTGTTTTAATTGCATACAGTGGGTCACAGGGTTACATAGTCAACAATCCATGGCAACAATGCCCATGGATCCTCTACACCAAGAGAGATTCTCAGTGCTCACAAATTTTGTTAATGAATCTACAACATTCTTCAAAGTTTCCACCTTCATCAACAATAATTTATTTTCTTCAACCATGTCTCTCAAAAAGTGATATGAATATCAATATGATTTTTCTTTGAATGACAAGTCAGGTTCTTCACCGAAAGAATTTCACTCTGGATGTCACAATCTATCCTTATAGCTTGTTGTACCAACGTAATACCTGAACACAATCTTTGTAACCATATTGTTTATTTACTTGCATGAGTGGCTGCCATGTATTCAACTTCTGTAGTTGAAAGTGCCACAACAACTTGTCTTTTTCTCATCCAACTTATTGCTCCTCCAAACAGGTTAAACACATACTCGCTTGTATATATCCTATGATCCAGATCTCCATCCCAATCTGCATCCCCAAATCCATGTATATCCAACACTCTGTCCAATCTCGATCTTCCTTGGTAGCACAATCCATATCTAGCAGTGCCACACAAATACCTGAAAACCCTTTTTACAACTGTCCAATGCTCCTCCCCTGGTTTTGACATATACCTTCTCAAAATTCCCACTGCATGTGCAATGTCTGGTCTAGTATAGACCGTTGCATACATCAAACTGCCAACTGGAATCGCATATGGAACACGAGACATGTCCTTCTCTTCTTCATGTGTCTTGGGACACTGATCCATAGATAACTTTACACCAACATGAATAGGAACCTTAATAGGTTTAAATTCCTTCATATTAAACCTTTGCAATATTGTCTCGACATAATTTCTTTGATTTAACCAAAGTTTCCTCTTTTTCTGATCTCTTTTAATTTCCATGCCCAAAATGAAATTTGAAGCACTGAGATCCTTCATGTCAAATTTAGAGGAAAAATGAGTTTTCACATACTGGATAATGTCCTTGTTGTTTCCTATTAACAACATGTCATCCACATATAAGACCAAATAAATCAAATGATCACCAATTAATTTAAAATACACACAATTATCCTCTTTTCTTCTTATGAAGCCAAGTCCTAACATATAAGTATCAAATTTTTGATACCACATCCTTGGTGATTGTTTTAAACCATACAAGGACTTTTTCATCTTGCATACCAACTCCTTCTTTCCCTTCACAAAAAATCCTTCTGCCTGCTTCATATAGATTTCTTCTTCCATATCCCCATGTAGGAATGTTGTCTTCACGTCCATATGTTCTACTTCAAAATAAGATGCAGCAGGAATAGATAACAAAAATCTTATAGAAGTTAAGTTGGCAACATGAGAAAAAATCTCACCCAAATCAATTCCCTCAACCTGGGAATAACCCTTTGCTACTAACCGAGCTTTGTGTTTCTCCACATTTCCTTCTGCATTCAACTTCTTTTTAAATACCTATTTGTTTCCAATGGGATTTCTTCCAGATGACAAATCCACTAGATCCCAAGCCTCATTCTTATCCAAAGATGCCATTTCTTCATCCATGGCCCTTTTCCAGAGATTTTCATCATTTGAATTCACTGCCTCCTTGACAGATCTAGGATCATCATCAATAATAGACAAAGAAAAATTTTAACGAAAATAAGATGGAGTATACCTTTCTGGTAGCCTTATTTCTCGAACTGATCTCCTCAATACTGGAGTATGAGGATCTTCTTCTTCTAATTCATGTTCTTCTGTAGAGTCATACTCATCATCCTTTAAATCAAACTCTATTTTCTCTGGTTCTTCCTTACTTGGTAGGAATTCCTGTTTAACAACATCTTTCATTTCTCTAAATACCACATCTCGTCTATACAATACATTCTTAGTTTCTGGGTTCCAAATATTATAACCTTTGAGACCATCATTATATCTAATAAAGATACACTTTGCAACCTTCTTATCTAGCTTACTCTTCTTCTCCTTTGGAACATGAACATATGCATCACAGCCAAATACCTTGAGATGTGTGAGAGAAGGTTTCTTACCAGTCCATACCTCTTATGGAGTATTTTCATCCAGCGCTGATGAGGGTGATCTATTGACCAGGTAACATGCAATACCTATTGCCTCTGCCCAAAATTCTTGCCCTAACCTGACACCACTGAGCATGCAACTTGCTTTTTCCATCAACGTCTTGTTCATCCTTTGTGCAACTTAATTATGCTAAGGTATATATGGAGTAATCTTCTTCCTTTCTATACCCCACTTCTTACAAAATTCTACAAATTCATTTTCGTAGAACTCTCCGCCCCTATCTGTCCTCAACACCTTAATTCGTTTCTCTCTTTGATTCTCAAAAAGAGCCTTAAACTCCTTAAACCTATCAAAGACTTCATATTTATTCCTCAGGAAATATATCCAAGTATTCCTTGAGAAGTCATCTATAAATGAGACATATTACACAAATTTTCCCAATGATGGGACCGATACAGGTCCAAAAACATCACTGTGAAGTAGTTATAAAATTCCTTCTGCCCTCGCTACACCAGAATGGAATCTTACCTAATTATGCTTCCCATATACACAATGTTCAAAGAAATCAAAATCCAGAGAGAAGTTATACATACCTTCAACCATACCTTTACCATGTAGTATTCGAAGACCCTTCTCTCTGATATGCCCCAGTCTTTGATGCCACAGCATAACCTTTTCTCTAGAGACTGTAGGAGTTCTTTCTTCTTCAACTCTAATATCAAGAACAAGGAAACTATTACACCCATCACTAATAGTTCTTCCTTGCATCTTATACAGAGTTCCAAACCAAACTCCTTTCAACAACACCATTGCTCCTCGAACCGTCGTGCAGGTTTCCTTTTCAAATATTGTTTTTACCCCTGGATTGTCCATTTTTCTTACAAAAATCAAATTTCTGGCCAAACCTGGGATGTGAAGAACACTACAGAGTGTTATAATTCTTCCATCTATGAGCCTCAACTTGAAATTTTCTCATCCTATGATTTTGGTTGTATAATCATCACCGAAGAAAACATTACCTCCATCATACCCTTCATATTCATAGAACCACTCCCTGTGAGGAGTTATATGAAAGGATGCACCTGATTCACCTAACCATGCCTCATGATTTTCATGTGTGCTTGAAGAATCCAAGTACACATCCCCTCCTTCTTCCTTGGAGGTATTTTCTTCTCTAGAAGGAGATTCTTCATATCCCTTCTTTTTCTCAACTTTGGATCTACACTGCTTCTTGTAGTGCCATTATTTTCCACATCTCCAACATACCTTTACAAAATTTCAGAGATATTTAGATCTACCCTTAGACTTAGATCTCCCACTTGAGAACTTAGATATATTTCTTTCCTGGGAATGTCCTCTTGCAAATAATTAGTTTTTGCTATGTCCCTCCATATTATTTCGTCTCATATCCTCCGATAACAAGGATGAGACCACTTCATCAAACTTCAAGGAAGTTGTATTACTACCTATGGCCACAATAAGACTATCCCATGAGTATGGTAAAGAACACAATAAATTGATACATTTATCTTCATCTAGAATTTTAATCTAAAGAGATACTAATTGTCTTACCATAGTATTGAAGTCACTCAAATGAGTTTCCACCGAGTCACCATCTATCATCCTCAGGTTATACAACTTCTTTCTCAGGAACATTTTATTTACTAGGGACTTAGATTGATACAAATTCCCCAAATAATCTCATAAATCCTTGGTTGTAGCTTCCTCTAACACATTCAGTAATACTAAATCTGAGAGACTGAGTCAGATTGTGCTATTTTCCTTCCGATCCAACTTTTTCTAGTCATCTGTTGAAGTTCCTGTAGGTGCAGTACCTGGATATACCGTGAACCACTAATATTTGTCCACCAACAGATATTCCATCTTGAGCTTCCACAACTCAAAACGTTTCCCATTAAACTTCTCAATCTCCATTTTCGAATTTCACGTGATTTATTTTCACCTAAAAAATCAATACCATAGATATCCCATTGTAACAAGGCTTATCACAGTCCTGAGCCAAACCCTTGACCACAAAGGCATTCCCCTGAAGCCAACAAAGTTCTGATACCAAATGTAGATTTTAACCTTGTACAATATTTACTGCAAACAAATTTTCAGTAAAAGAACAGAAAAGATACAATGGAAAATACAAACATTACACATAAATTTTTCCCCTGGAAACCCAAACCGAGAAAACCAACATATTTTATATTCATTCATAGTGATACATTGTTTACAATACAATATACATATAGGTGCCAACGACATCCAAAACCCTAACCCAATGACCTGAATTAGTAAACAACTCTAATTCCTTAACCATAAATAGAAAACCATTGGCAAAAACCATGTGCCAAAAAACTGCCCAACAATGGACATGAAAATCGAGGCAACACAAAAAATGAGCCAAAAATGCGACACTACTACTCGTGCAAAGAATATAAAACATACCCAACATTGACATGCATTAATGGCCATTGATCGATGGATTTGATATATATCACTACCTATAAACAATAATAAAATTAGGAGATTATAACTTTATATTATTCTCCATTTTCCATAATAACTCTAGGATTTAACAATGTAGAAAATTTTCTCACACATTAGCTTCACAATTCAATGATATTCTAAAGTGGAAGAGATCCACCATGCCAAACCGATACAAGTCTTATTTGATCCAAGAACAAATTGATTGAATATTGATCACTTCAAGATTAGACAAAGTTGCCATTTCCCTGCCAAACCGATACAAGTCCTATTTGATTCAAGAAAAAAATTGATTGAATATTGATCACTTCAAGATTAGACAAAGTTGTCATTTCCTTGATAATGATTATAGAGTCCCCAAATACAAATAATTTTCTAATTTAATTTGTATTATCTATGATGATCTCACACCACAACGAGTATGCTTCAATAACATTATGCGTTAGTTTCCCTAACTCCTAGTCATAACACACACTAATAATAATAGCAAATTAGAATACCAATAGAATTTACATAATCTAATGAAAGCCAGATGAAATATAGTTGAATCATCTAACCTTTCAGGCTCTATATTGGAAACATTAAAAACTAGACTTTAGCCTTGAAATCCTAAAAGAACATGATTGACTAATATTCCCTACAATGTTTTAATAATGGAAATTAATATCTTAGAAATAAAAGTGGATATTTAAGTGAGATAACATAAACCAAATTGATTATTGATTTCTCTATCCTGAAGAGATAAAAGGAAATAAAATATGATCGAGAAGATGAAAAGTTGGGTGATGAATATAAAACTAATACTCCAATGTATTTTCAAATGATTCTACTGAAAAGACATGCGAATGTTACTGAACTCTACACAAAAATAATATAGCCACCCAAACATTAAGAATGTTATAGATTTAACAATGTTAAAATCAATTGGCTGTCTCACATGTCTACAACATGATACATGCTCTTCCCTCTCGATTGGGTGCCACATTGATAGGAGGTTGTTAATGTGGTTGGTTTCGTCGATGAGTGCCTTGTCTCATTAGGCATGTAGCCTCCACGCGTGATAGATAATGTTCAATTCAGGCCTGACCCGCTTGCAGCGATGAGGGAAAATGGCAAGTATAGGAAGGATGAGCTCTATCTAGAAAGAAATGAGGTTCCATTTATGATTGCGAGTGCATTTCAAACACATTTACTCTCTACTCTCCTTGTCATGATAGTTAGGATAATAAATATGGATTGGGTGTTTTCTTTGGTTTATTTCGACCTCTATATCTAGTTTGAGCTTTAGCTATTGTTGAATTTGAGTTTTATCTATGACTTCATTGTGGTCCCCACCCATGAGTGGAATGCAATTCTCCTTTCAGATTTTATGGCTCTTTTCATTGTTCAAGTCAATATTACTACTATTCATAAGACTTGGGAAACCTTTACAATAAAGGAGGCAACTGAAATAATATAGGAATGTAGTATCGTCATAGGAAAGGGTTTCCATGTAACCTCTAGAAAATGAGGTCAAGATCGTTAGGGCTTACGAGGAAGATGGGGATGTGGACAAGTAGGTAGGAGATATAGTTCATGATCTCGGTTATTATCGGAATCAAGATACCACTTATTTCACAAAATGATATCTAGATATATTGGAACACCAAAACTATGGTAGCCTACAGCATGCTTTGAAAAGATCAAGATTAGAGAAAATTCAAACAAGAATTTGAAGTTCTAGAAGATCAAATCAAGTTTTTATTGACCATGGTATCTTAGTTGATCAAAAGGAATGGAGGCTCTCGCAAACTAGTGCAAGTTGGTAGCTCATCTATTGGTCTCTGCAACCTCCTAAATATGAGGGAAACAAGGCAGGAAATTCTATATCTTCTCCTTAAGTGCCTTATTTCAATGACTGAGAACGGATTTTCATTTGTTTTTTAGAAATTTTATGGTTTTGTCTTGGCTTAGATGAACATGTTTCTGTCTCTAGTTTCATTAAGGTCCTTGTATTTTAATTTCTTATACATCTTTATACTACTTCTAGTCCTAACTTGCTAAAGTATATTTTTGAATGTTGGCCTAGTTTCCCTTCAATGGTAGGCCGATAGATATATGGTTTTATGGGACTTGTTTGATGGAAATTATGGTTCCCTCGCCATCCTAAATAGTCTGAATTGTTGTACATTATGTTGATATTTGAATAGAAACTCTTACCTAGAAAAGAAATATGATACATGCTCATCCTATGGAGGACACATTGTGGTGTCCATATGTAAGGGACGTGGGAACACTAAATTGATAATATCATCATATCGTGTTTATTTCAATGTTTTTATAGTGGATGAAGGGCCAAGGATACGTTAATTTTCTACAAACATATTACATCAATGGAGATGCTATTAATAAATTGCATTGATTTCAACATATATAATGAATAAATAATACATTAATATTAATGTTATATTTATCAATTTCTTATAATTTAAGAGTTTAACATCGTTGGAAAAATAAAAGTAAATCCATGTTGCTTGTTATTTTCCTTCAAAAAAAACATTTTCTTACTGTTTTGAAATATTAATTATTAGATGAAATTGTAGGAAAATAATTATACCTTATAAATGAATTTAGCAATGAAAAAACAAATAACTGAACTCTAAGATAGTGATTATGAGAATTTTATAGGACTATGAAAATATGAAATGAAATAATATGATATTTGGTATTTGATAGTGATTATGATATTTTTATAGGACTATGAAAATATGAAATGAAATAATATGATATTTGGTATTTGATAGTGATTATGAGATTACAAATAACTGAACTCTAAGATAGTGATTATGAGAATTTTATAGGACTGTGAAAATATGAAATGAAATAATATGATATTTGGTATTTGATAGTGATTATGATATTTTTATAGGACTATGAAAATATGAAATGAAATAATATGATATTTGGTATTTGATAGTGATTATGAGATTTTTATAGTACTATGAAAATACGAAATAAAATAATATGATATTTGGTATTTGAGTTTTG
This sequence comes from Picea glauca, assembly GCA_000966675.3. Classification (NCBI taxonomy): domain Eukaryota; kingdom Viridiplantae; phylum Streptophyta; class Pinopsida; order Pinales; family Pinaceae; genus Picea; species Picea glauca. Next base: position 335,971 of record JZKD02S0020697.1, on the reverse strand, counting down.
ACACTATATGCATTTTATATTTATTAGTGATTAAAATATAAATTAATTTGTTTTCATTTTATATTATTGATTTATTTTATAAGAGATTTTTCTAATTGCATTGGTTTTATTACATTGCATAGATTTTAGTGTTCCTAAAGTTGACAAATTTCAACCAAGTTATTGTCGAATTGTTCATAGTATAATACATTGATTTTAGTGTTTCTAAAACGGATAAATTTCATTATTATGTTTTGTGCATTGGTTTTACTATTTGTATAATGGATAAAGGATACATGAAAAACATGCTCTTGCTATTTTGAAACAAATGGTTAGATAGAATTGTAGGGAAATCACTACACTGAGTGAAAGAGTTTGGTGGTGTGGTATCTAATAACTAATTGATTAAATGGTGGAATATTAGGTTTTTCTGCCTTGAGCGGTGAAAGGTATTCGATTAGATAAAAATGGTTGATTTCCCCAAGAAAGAAGATGGATCTTGGTCTACACTCTGATAAAAAATAACTGCAATAATTTCTCATGGAAAGTTTCAGTCCCGAGGACATACAACTCAATAATGTAAGGAAGAAGGATATTGAGTGATTGTCCTCTAAGAACATCATATCAAAATTGATTGATTGATTTACTGAGGAGACATCCATATCAATAACATTTTAGGGTTGTTAACAGCCTTTTAAATGGAAATTGTTAAAAGAGATAAGAGGGATGAAAATTCTACCAAGTTAGTTGTACCAATCTCAAGCCCTAGAGTGGGCAGGAGGAGATTCAAATTCTCCCCCCTACTCCACATCTCCCCGGGTTATCCTTAGAGGCTCCATTAAAAAATATCCAAGGGATGGATTCAGTAATGACCTCGTAATTATCATGGAAAATTGAAGGGACTAAGGAAATATGAAATAATAGAATTTGACATTTGGGATTTGAGTTCTTACAATTTATAAATTTATACATTGTATATTTAGTGTTTTAAATTTAAAAATGATTTATCTATTCTCATAAAATAAGTTGACAATTGCATTGATTTCATTGTATTTCATAATTCTTATTGTTTGTGAGGTTAATAAATGTCTAAGTAAGTTATTTTTTATATTGTTTTAGTATATTTCATTGATTTTAGTGTTTGTATAGTAGATAAATTTGATTGTTCTATTTCATGTATCTAATTTAGTGTTTTTATAGTAGATAAAGGTTACATGAAAACATTTTTTCATTATGTTAAAATCATTGATTACATATAATTGTAGGGAAATTATTGCACTCACTAAAGGAATCTATGAGCGAGGTAGTAAATAACTAATGAATTAGATGATTTGATATCATGAGCACAAAAAATCGACGGGACTAAGAAAAATATGAAATAAAGGAATTTTGGATTGGTGACTTGAGTTTA
>JZKD02S0020697.1:323824-334548 GCA_000966675.3 Picea glauca | reverse complement strand
ATATATATTTCTTAGTTATTTAGGTTTTAAATTTATTGGTCATGATATTGGTACATTGCCTCAAAATAAGTTGTTCATTGCAATATTCTTAGTACAGTGTATTTCTTTTAGCATTTGTACATTGCATAAAATTGTTTATTTTGTTTTATGTATCGATTTCAATGTTGTTTGTGTATCATTTCATTTAATAGTAGGAATCAATGCTATGTTTTAATTAATTTCTTCATTACAACAAAGTGTAGTTACAAAAAAATTAAAGGAAAAGGGTGACATGAGTTCTAAATCATATGCAAAAAGAACTTTAATCATGAAGAAAAATGTGACATGATTTCAACATCTCTAACTCATGAGACCTAGTTGGTCATGATTTCAACAAGGAGGTTATATAAATACTAATTCTTCATATTATATGGCGTAGGTGCCTAAGAATCCATAGAAATAGCTAACATGAACTTAGAATTATAAGGTGATTGAGTCAAAACTAAAAGGTTGCAGTAGTCTCCTAGAATCCCAAGTGTAGTTGTAGGTGGTAGAGTTCTCATTAGATGATGTTTATTTACTATGTATAAGTATTCTTTATTGGCCACCTTTTGTTAGTTTCAAGAGTGTGGTGCTTATTGAGCCTTCATGAAATCACAATCATTTATTTTGGAGAAAAAAACTAAATTAATATTGGAAAGAGAGGGAGATATGGACTTTACTACATTATCTCAAGTTCGAGGTTTAAATGGTCTTCGACTTGAACATGTTTTCACATATTATCAATATGAAAAGATTGGAAAGTTAGTAAGTGTGGCTATAAGAAAAATTGAAGATAGACTAAGATAAATCATTGTCTAATCTATTCTTTATATAGTAAATCTATCATATTACTTTCTTACTATTGACTTTCTTGGTCATTACACTTGACATTATTCCTCATGTCACTTTTGAAGATACCTTTTATGTGAATCTCTGTCTAATCTATTTTTTATATAGTAAATCTATCATATTACATTCTTAATATTCACCTTCTTCATCTTTACTCTTGACCTTATTCCTTGTGTCACTTTTCAAGATACCTTTTATGTAGTGCTTTATAGATTATATATGATACTCAAAAAATTTCAAAGGATCAAATTCGTCTAAAACATACAAATATACATAAGTATGAGTATTTAAAATTTTTCCATGAACATCACCATCCTATATGAATCTTAACTATATATCTATCATGTGTCAATAAGGATCAAATCCCTTGATGTCTAAACCTTTCCACATTTTTTTTCATTATAAGAAAGCTTTTTTCTTCAAGGAATTTTATCCCTCTTAGTACGAAATAGATCCATAGTTAACATCGAACTAGATAAATTTAAGAAACAATATTAGAATAGATAAAATGACCAAATTGTATTCACGTGGAGATGAATTTCTAATACCTCTCCAATAAAATTATATTCATCAATCATAAAATGGGGTAAGGAGAGAGACTTCAAAACATAACTTATTATATAAGAAGACAATAAATGGAGAAGTAAAGGGAGCTCTAACTCGGTAGTTCATAAGGCACAATACTTGCTAAGGTTTTGCAAATGGGGTAGCAAGCTAGGTGGGCTTGATTGTGGGGAAAACTCAACAGTTAAGCGTGCTTGAGCCAGAGGCATCTTGGGATGGCTAACCACCTGGGAATTCTTGGTTACCAGGTGCAAGCCCTAGAAGGGATGATTGATGTTATGCGATTCATTTCGTTAGTTTCAATCCCACTTCTTCACCCCTGTGAGCATCACCCGATGCAATGAGTGCTAAGTGGACTATTCAAATCATGAGACTTATTGGTCAGTTGCGACTAATACTCATGGATATGGGTCATAGATTAATGACTTACACTACGCAGTTAATCCCGAAAATAATATCTAATATCTTGCACTGTGAAAGCCCCTATATGCTAAAATAAAAAGTCATTCACATGTATGACTTAAAATGTCAAATTTAAAATGAAAATATCTATGTGAAATCCGAATATACTATTAATATAAAGAGATCCAAAACAAACTCTAAGTAAATTTATTGGTCCAAATATACTATTAATATAAAGCAATCCAAAAAAAACTCAAAGTAAATTTATTAGTGTTTAAAAATCTATTATTATTGAAAATTTTACATAAAAAAAAATTATTTCCAAAAAATACATCACCATTTATGATAAAAAAAATTAAAATTTTACATAATTTTTTTTTTTTATTTCCAAAAAATACATCACCATTTATGATAATTTTTTTTTTTTTTTATATAAATGAATTGTAATTTCATTTCCTTTATCTCAATATTTTACAAGTATCTTTTCTCAATCTCTCCACTTACGGATTATATGCACTTGGATTCCTATATTTTTTCCTTAAGATTTGAAACAATAAATTATACCTTTAGGCACAAGAAATGTATTCTTGACTTAATCCTCTAGATTTGTACTTTATTTGTCATTCCCCACCAAATATTTTTGCAAATAAATTAAAATTTGACATTAAACTTCAAAATAATATATACTATTACAATACTAGATAATAATATTTTATAAGGATAAAACCCTAAAATTAAGCATGCTTAAAAAAAATAAAAATGTACACATGCTTGGGTTTATAAAATGAAAATAATCAAAGGGGTACTATAACAAGGAGAAATAACAAGAATGGGTGAGTTATTGTATAGCCGATAAAATAAATTTATAGGTAATCAAAATTTCATATAAAAAAAAATTAAATGTACACATGCTTGGATTTATAAAATGAAAATAATCAAAGGGGTACTCTAACAAGGAGAAATAACAAGAATGGGTGAGTTATTGTATAGCCGATAAAATAAATTTATAGGTAATCAAAATTTGATATCAAACGTTATACTATTTTGATATCAAACGTTTTAAGAATAGTATATACTAATTGTGTCCATAGAAGATAAGATGTTGTATAATTTACTATAATATAGATATTGTTATGATGGATGAGTTTTTAGAACGTGGGAACGTTTGGAACATGGATATGAGTGTTCGGAATGAGTACAATATTTCTTTAAATTTGTAGGAAAAGTGAAGTTGGGAGTGACAATAATATATATTAACAAAATAAAAAATATTGTAACAACTATATTATTGAAATCAATAATTTAATTTGTACTAATAATTATATCAATATATTTAACACAATATTGAAAGTTTAACATCCATAAACATTTTATTAGAAAATGAGAAACAAAATTGAAAATACATATATAAAGTTTTAACATCTTTTAATTATTCTTGTTCTGATTGGAAAAAGATAAATAGTGATACTCTTGTAATTTGGATGTACTATAAAAATCAATCATTCCATTGGTTGATAGCAACAATAAACTGGAGCAAATGATTGTTTGATGCAAACCCTGACCCCTTCCCTCTGGAATTTCGGGGCTACGAGACCTCTCGGTCTAGGATCGTTCAATTCATAGAACCGAATGGTTCGTCGGGCTCCTGATGGAACTGATTAACTTGACGTAGTCCCTTTTTCTTCTTCGTGAAGGTTATGTGGCACCCGCAGACCCTCCCCTTATTAACGTCAATAGATGCTAGCTCTTTGTGCTAGGATTCCTCCTTCATATGACCATAGACTTCGACCATGTGCCAACTTCCTTCGTGCCTTCGTACTTCGAAGCTTTCACAAACTGCTTACTCCTCTTTTTCCCGATTCTCGAATCGATGAATTCTTCGGGACCATATCTATGATCCACGTTCCTTTCACAATCAACGATTGAGATCGGATCATGAATTCAGACTTGTGAGTCCTTCCTTCTCTTGACTCTTCTTTTCCCGATCTTCGAACCAATGAAATGTTGATTTCTCGCCACGCATCCTATCTCGATGGATGACTAGGATTACTTCAACTCCCATCTCCTCAGGTATTCTCTTCTCTTGGATTTTCTCTGAAGAGTTCCTCCTCTGAAATATGCGGATCTCTGCTTCATGCCCTTCCATATCCAACGACCTAGATTCAACTCGCTCTTCGCGACTTCGCAAAGATCCATGTTTTCTCTCGCTAAATCTCCCAAAGTTCTTGCTCCCGAACCTATCGATATTTTGCCACCTGTCTCCTTCGATGATGGACTATTTCACTGTCTTCGAGACTTCGTCAAGTCCTCGAACCCTTTGCACACTTAGCAAAAATTTATCTCTCGAGACTTAGGCTATTTTCGAGCTTCTTCTACACTCCTTGCAAAGTTCTGTGCAAACTCTACTATGAATTTTCTTGGATTGAAAACCTTCAAGGTTTCCCCATTCGTCTGTGAACTTTCTCTTTCCCTCCTAGCAGTTTATCGCTCTTCCTCCTAATCTTGTAAGATGGACTTACAGTCTCCTGGGTGCACTCCTTGCGCTCGGATAAGATTTTTGACGGCTCCTCCCTTGGCCTATCTGAGCATCGTAAGGCATCTCCTTTCCTTTGTCGATGCACTCTTGCAACGCCTTCCTTCCTTAGAATGTTCAACAATTCTAGGATTCTCTTAAGGATTCCAACACTTCCAACTGTGTTGTCCTTGTGTACGCTCACACTAACTCGATGCCTTCCTATCAGAGTGTTTTAGAGTGTTCAATAACTCTGGACTATATCTTCCCTTACACAGTCTTTCCTTCCAAGGTACTTAACCACCTTGAAATTTCCTCCCGAATCTGTTAATTAACCTAGTATGCGTTACTTGAAGCTTCTATTCTAACTCCACTAAGTTCACACACACACTCCTTGTGTCAACTCATAGAGTTTCCTCACTTTGTCATGCACTCCTTGAAATTAGCCTAGAGAACCAGACTTAATTCAACACACTTTTGAATAGAAAATTGTATCTCTATCCCTGCAGACGATTTCTAACATTCATCTACAATTCAAATGCATACAAATGACATTCATAACACAACATCCATTACACAAAAATTGAGAACGGGAGAAACTATCATTTTCTATTAATGGTGGAATGTCAAATTACAATAGTGGAGTCCGAGCTACGACTGAGTCTTGACTCTCTGTGTCTCTCATATGCATTGGCCTACAAAATCCAACTGCCAAGAACTTTTCTTTGGCAAAAATACAAAGATTTATACAATAGGGGCTCAACAAGCTTCCCTCACAAGCTAAACTAGTGGTGTCAAATAACCATTCAAAATTCCTGTCTAATGGGAAAATTACAATGATTGAAATCTTCTCCAAATCGGATGGAGATCCATCCTATCTCCAACCACTTAATGGAGACCTTATCTCCAGCTTGTGTGAATGCATGACTTGGCTCTTCCAGCTTGTCTTCATTAATGCCTGGATCACGCTTTGGATTCTCGAGGAATAATGAAAGGGCGGTGCCTCTCCCTTCCTTGAATGTGCACCATGCGTGATAATTGACTGGCGCGTGCTAAGGTGGAGTGATGCTCCTATATTATACTCCACAGCTAAGAAAATCATGAGCTCCTACTCATGAGCTTTCCAGTGTGGTTGAAATCCTCCTAGATCCCAAACTTTCTCTTCGATCTGTCTCCTGGCTCCTCTTCTTCGTTGCTTATGCTCCGACATCATCCCCACTGCTCGTGCAAGTTTCCTTTTGTCCAGCATCCTCGTGTTGACTATTGCATCTGTTGATCTCAACATCAACTTCCTTATCTCCTCAACCACCTCGTCCAGATGCTCCATCGATTGGCTCTCCTTTTGCAGACTAGCTTGTTGCATTCCTCCCTTGTCCATGGGTAAATCATATTGATCTCCCAAGTTATATTCTTATTTTGTTGCCTTAGCTTGCCACTCTACTACAACTTCTACTTTTGTAGTCTCCTCATCAATGGGTTTCTGCTCAGCTATTACTTCTGACAGATTGACACATGTTAGTTCTTTGGTTAGTTCCATTCCATCTTCCTCCAGCTGCAACTCGGGCTGGTGTGTTTCCTCTGGCATGGCTATCTAATGGAAGCCACATTATGATTTAGGACTGTCTAACCAATCCTACAGTGCCTTTAAATCCAATTCTCATTGAGTGAGTAACTCAATTGGGCATTGTCCTTCTGTTGGGACAAACTTCAGTATATGTTCCTTCTCCATGACAGTCTCAGCTTGTTGTCCTCCTATCGCATCTGCAACATCTGTGCTAGCCTCTCCTTGGCCGCTTGGAAGGAATATATTGACTCCTCCAATTATCAGAATGGTCCTCTGATCCTTCTCTTCGATGGTGGAAGTTTTCATCTTCTCATCATCTTCATTCAGACGGTTCACAATTTCACGCTAATCTCCATCGAAGTGAGGTCTTTCTTTTGCTTCCTCCTCATATGTCAAAACCCTCTGACGTGAATTCTCAACTGATCTCATCTCTTCTCCCTTGCCCACTTGGAAATTTGGGATGTCTCCTCTGCCCACTTGGAAGTTTACGAGATCCACTGATCCCTTTTCATTTCCCACCTGGAAACCTATGAGACCTTTTCCAGATCTCTTTCCCTTATCACTGAGGTTTTCAACATACCTCAACTACCTTTTTAAGACCTGTTGTTTCTCTCTGGCCAACAACTTCCAAACAGGCCATTTAGTTGTCCTCTTCAGAGGCCATTCATACCTTTTCTTTCTGCTGCATCTTGAATGCTAGCTTCTCCACCTAGGCTCATATTTCATTGAGCTCCTTGTCGATCTCCACTTTGCTCCTCTGTGAATGGACTTCTCCTCAATTGTGCTCATAACTTCCAATGACCATCTTGCTTCATTTACAACCCACCCGACTATTTATCATTTGTTTCACACCTTGCAACCACTTCAACAGAGTATCATACTTTGCCTCCCTTGCCTATGTAAATCAATTCTGCATTAGCTCTGATATTGCTTGATGCAAACCCCGCCCCCTTCCATCTGGAATTTCGGGGCTGCGCGACCTCCTGGTCTAGGATCGTTCAATTCATCGAATTGAATGGTTTGTCGGGTTCCATCGTCGGGCTCCTGATGGAACTAATTAACTTGACAGAATCCCTTTGTCTTCTCGGTGCAGGTTATGTCGCATCCACACCCTGCCTTTCTTAATATCAATAGATGCTAGCTCTCTGTGCTAGGATTCCTCCTTGATATGACCATGGACTTCGACCATGGGCCAGCTTCCTTCGCGCCTTCGTAATTTGGAGCTTTCGTGAACTGCTTACTCCTCTTTTTCCCGATTCCTGAATCGACGAATTCTTCAGGACCAGATCTATGATAATAGTTCCTCTCATGATCAATGGTTGAGATCAGATCGTGAGTTCTAACTTCTTGATTCCTTCCTTGTCCCGACTTTTCTTTTCCCAATCTCTGAACTGATCAAGTGTTGATTTCTTTCCACGCATCCTATCTCGATGGAAAGATAGGATTATTTCGGCTCCCAACTCCTCACATATTCTCTTCTCTTGGATTTTCTCTGAAGGGTTCATCCTCTGAAATACGTGGATCTCTACTTCGTGCCCTTCTAGATCTAATGGCCTGGATTCAACTCTCTCTTTGTGACTTCATGAAAATCCCTATTTTCTCTCGACAAACCTCCCAAAGTTCTTGCTTGCAAACCTCTCGATCTTCTGCCACCTATCTCCTCCGACGATGGACTATTTCACTGTCTTCGGGACTTCGGCAAGTGCTCGACCCCTTTGCACACTTAGCGCAATTTTCTCTTTCGAGACTTAAGTTGTTCTCAAGCTTCTTCTGCACTCCTTGCAGAGTTTTTCACAGACTCTACTATGAATTTGCTCGACTTGAAAACCTTCAAGGTTTCCCCATTCCTTTGTGAACTTTCTCTTTCCCTCCTGGCAGTTTATCACTCTTCCTCATGATCTTGTAATATGGATTTATAGCCTCCTAGGCACACTCCTTACGCTCGGCTAAGCTTTTCAATGGCTCCTCCCTTGGCCTATCTGAGCATCTTAAGGCATCTCCTTTCCTTTGTCGATGCACTATTGCAAATCCTTCCTTCCTCAAAATGTTTAGCAATTCTGGGATTCTCCTAAGGATTCCAACACTTCCAACTATGTTGTCTTTGTGCATGCTCACACTAACTCGATGCCCTCCTGGTAGAGTGTTTCATAGTGTTCAGTAACTCTGGACTGTATCTTACCTTACACAGTCTTTCCTTCCAAGGTACTTAACCACCTTGAAATTTCCTCCTGAGTCTGTGAATTAACCTGGTATGCCCTCGTGACAACTTCTCTTTTGAATCCACTGAGTTTAGACACACACTCATTGCATTGCCTCATAGAGTTTCCTCACTCTGTCGCGCACTCCTTTCACTTAGCCTAGAAAACAAGACTTAATTCAACACACTCCTGGATAGAAAACTGTATCTTTATCACTCCATACGATTTCTAACATCGATCTACAATTCAAATGCATACAAATGACATTCATAACACAACATCCATTACAGAAAAATTTAGAACATGAAAAATTGTCATTTTTTATCAATGGTGGAATGTCAAATTGCAATAGTGGAGTCCGAGCTACGACTGAGTCTTGGCTCTCTGTGTCTCTCCTATGAATTGGCCTACAACAACCAACAACCAACAACCTTTCCTTGGAAACAATACAAATATTTATACAAGAGGGGCTCAACAAGATTCCCTCACAAGCTAAACTTGTGGTGTCAAATCACCATTCAAAACGCTTGTCTAATGGGAAAATTACAATGATGGAAATCTGCTCCAAATCAAATGCAGATCCCTCCTACCGTCAACCACTTAATGGCGACCTTATCTCCAACTTGTCCGAATGTACAACTTGGCTCTTCCAGCTTATCTTCATTAATGCCTGGATCATGCTTTGGATTCTCAAGGAAAAATGAGAGGGCGGCGTGTCTCCCTTCCTTGAATGCACACCATGCGTGCTAATTGACTGGCCTGTGCCGAGGTGGAGCAATGCTCCTGCATCATTGTCATGGATAGGGTATTGATTTATTATATTTTCATGTTTATTCTGGGCTTGAAGAAAAACACACATGCATTAAAAAAAATTCATATCCACAACTATAAAGTGAGTAGTATTAATTTTTTTTACTTAATAATATTTAGTGTAGTTTATTCTTTGCTTTATAGTGATATTTTAAAAAAATATAATGAAAATATTTGTAATAAATTATGTATTTGTAATAATGGAATAAAAATATTTACATTTTAATTTAATAGAATTTTAATTTAAAGCTCTCTATTTAGAAAACTAGTTTCCAACATCCCATTTTATTAATGTTGAAGTTCCCAACAAGCTCCCAAGTTCTCAAAAAGCTGTCAAAAAGCTCCCAAGTTCTCAAAACAGTTCCCATCCAATTAGGAACGTTCTCTAATAGTTCTTAAACTCCCTGAACTTGGGAACCAGTTTCAAAGATGTTGAAAATTCTCGTGCAACTATGAAACATTGTCATATAAATAAGATTAATAAATGTATATTTTTTATTAAAAAAATTAAAAGTAAAAAAAAAATTAATAATAATATTTATTAATCATAAGATATCATAAACCAAAGGCATATCATAAACCAATTTAGTGTCTAGTTTAAAGGATTTTAAAATTAGATTATTTATTATTATAAAAAATATTAAATAATACAATAACCATATATTAAATTAGACCACCTAAATTCATAATAGAATATATAAAAGTAAGTTCAAAATCATTAAACAATTACTATTCCGTTTATAATCGAATAATAAGTAGATTGGCTAATAGCGAGAAGCGAATCGAGTAATAAGTAGATTGGCTAATAGCGAGAAGCTATTTTCTAAATCATCGGTATTTTCTAAATCAACGAACAAGATTGTAAACTATGAATATTATATACAATAATAGAAATTAATGCATATCACGACCTTTAGGAAGCCATAATGCCATTGTCGTAGAATGGGGATCAGTCTTGGCATCTACAAAGTAATAATATAATACTTTTCCATGTCGCTCATCAATGGTAATATATCCCCTATATTGTTTGACAGCAACATTATGTGTTTGGCTTGGCAAGGTGTGCAACAAACTAGATTGATTGAGGAGAACTGAAGTACAGTTGAAAGGATTGACAATACAATGAGCACGTTCCATCTAGTGCCATATCCATTAATGATATCTAATCAACTTAAATTCATTATTCTACTAAAAGTTCAAGATTCTAAATATAAATATAATGTGAGATATTATTTATTCAATTTGCATGATATGTTTATTTCACAATCAAATCAAATCTTAAGGAAACTAGCGAGCTATAATGGATCAAAGTCAAGTAGTGAATGATTAATGGTGAAGAAATGGTAGAAGAAAAATAAATTAGGAATCTAAGAAATGCAAATAAAACTACTTTATTCAAAGTACTAAAGCTAATAAATGTATTTAATTAATAATATATATTAATGAAAAATTAGGATTACAGAATATAAAATGACCAACAAAATCTTATCCGTTGACCTTAGTTTTGTAGTAGTAATATATGCATCAATTTGCATTGGTAGTAGATGGATTATGAAACCGAAAGCACTTTAATCAATGATACAAAGGAAGTAATGGTCTAAACAAAAGTAAGATTGCATTATCGAAATTTTGTGTATCTCATAAAAGAATATAAATAAAATTAACTACATTTACAATTAGTGTTAGAGCCCTGAAATCCATAGAGAAGATGATGATCTGTACTCCATAGAAAGATATAATAATGATATATACTATTTTACAAATAAAAGGATTTTTTTTAATTGTTTGATGTTTTTTTTTTTTT
>JZKD02S0020697.1:310851-323763 GCA_000966675.3 Picea glauca | reverse complement strand
ACATCCAGATTAAATAGAAGTACAGATCCAACAATTTCTTGTCAAATTTAAAATAAATATGAACTAAAAATATCACTAGAAAAAAACCAAAACATAAAAAGTTTAAACTACACCAAATAAAAATGGTAAAATATAATAATGATCATTAATATTTTTTAAATAAATATGATCACTAAAATGAAATATCATAAATAAAATTGATTATCAATTTAAAAAAGAAATAAAAGGGAACAAAATATGATGAAGAAAATGAAAAATTAGTAATGAATATAAAAATAGTACTCCAACATATTATCAAATAATTCCAATAAAACTACATATTCATATGATTGAACTATAAACAGATATAATTATCTCAAACCAAATTATTGAATTATACAAAAATATAATATATCAAAAATCAAACATTGTGAACATTACATATTCACATGATTGAACTATAAACACATGATTGAACTATAAACAGATATAATATATCTCAAACCACATGAACCACATGATTGAATAATACAAAGATATAATATATCAAAAATCAAACATTATGAACATTACATATTTAAAGATGTTAAAATCCATTTGTTGTCTTGTAGTCTTGTATGTATAGAATATGATATATTCTCATGCTATGGAAATATATGTTGTGGGGTTAACACATAAGTACCATGGGAACATTGTTTTGGTATCAATATATTGTATTGATATTAGTGAACTTGTATCGAATATAGGCTGTGGGGTTTACACATAAGTACAATGAGAATATTGTTTTGGTATCAATATATTGTATTTATTTTAGTGAACTTGCATGTTGGATAAATGTTATATGAATATGTTATTAATATATATTATTGATTTTATTGTGTATAATAAATAAAAGTTATATGAATATATAATTTATAATAATAAATTTATTTATAAGTAATAAGTTTATTATTAATAAACTAAAAGTAAAATTTTATATGATTACCATTTCATTTGTAGAAATAGTTTTTCACTATTTTAAAATGATTGATTATATAGAATTTATTAGTACAAAATAAAAATGTGGTCAAAAATAACAATTTTGTCAAAAGTAAAATGTGATATGTTGATGGTTAAGGTTAGTTATTTTCACTATTGTGATGATTAGTGACCATCACCATTTCTTATTAAGAATAATTACTTATGATGAAATATTTTTAATTATTATTATTATTGATAAATATAAAATAATGATTCATGTGTATCACCATTTCCTCTAAACAATAATAGATGATAGGCCTTTGATAATCCCCACTATTATCCATATATAAAGATGATATGTGATTGTCACCATTTTATTATCCATATATAGGGATAATATGTGAATGTCACCATTTTTTTTTAATGAGTAATAGTGATTTGTGGTGACTTGTGATATTATACTTTTAATGATCTTCACTATTAATGTCATTACCATTATTTTAATGAATGCTAACCAGTTCTATAATACAGTTACCACTTATAGTCATTTAAAAAATTAAAAAAAATACAACATTAATAGGCAATAAAGAACCATCACCATTTATATTCACTTGAAAAAACAATTTATAATAGTCTTTAGACGATAACAGGAAGTCTTTCATTGATGGTGAGATCACAGAATTAAGAATCACCATTCACTTCCATAATGATAACAATAACATAATTAAATGTCACCGTTAATTTCCTTCCATAATGATGATGGTCATTGGCATGTTTTGTTTCTGGTGAAGATGGATAAAAACAGGTTGCCGTATATAAATGCAAAGAAAAATAATAAATAATGAATGATGCAAAATGGGAAATGACCAATTAGCTATGGATATATCAAGCAAAATTTCTTACACTATTATTACACTATTTATCAGTATACACACAAACGCTATTTATTTTCTTAGAAGAAAGGTGTGTGGTTCTCGTAGATTCTTGCTTGTTGCAACCTATAATATATGCATGTTTCTGTAGCCCCAAAGATCTGGAATTTGTATCACTTATTTTTGGCATCGTTTAAGAGATTTCTCACTTGTATAGGCAGGTTATCCATAATTCCATCCCAGAAGAGATTCCTCACTTGTATATGCAGGTTATCCGTAATTCAAGTGTAGGTAGATTTTGGTGGAGGGACAGTCATAAAATCAACTGTTGACTTTGTAGTTGAGCTTATGATGATAAGAATCTACAATACTATCATTGCTGTGCTTTTTATTTGCGTTTTCCAGCATCATTGGGCCTCTTAGATAGTCATGTTATCAGTTTTTCCATGTAATTTATTGGATGGATCATCATGCCTCTTCTGTTCTCCTTAAATGGGCATCTTGTTGTAGGCTTCTATGGCCTAGACACCTCAACAAAATAATTCCATATTCTTATACGGATTAGATTCATTATAGATTTCCTTTCCCGTGCAAAGATAGTGGGATTCATGGCAGGAGCAGCTACCATTGTTTATTTGTTTACAACATCTTAAAGTCATTCTCAACTAACACACATTACATCCAAACGGATGTAGTTTCAGAGAGATGCTCACTTTGCCAACAAGTTGTCAAGGTTAATCCACGTCATATCAAGCGGGTATGTATGTTTTATATATATTTTGCTGATACGTGTGTTTACATTTGCACATTGAAGGTGTGAAAGGATTGTGATAAGAAATTTATTTTCTGTGCTTTTCTCCTCCATTTGAAACTGAGAGTAGGCGCTGGCATTCATCGACACTTATAGCTTATATCTTAGGATATTCACGTGAAATTCATAGACCAAAACTCCGCTTGAAATCCTCCACCGCTATGTTTATTGAAGTATCTCTTGGACGTGTCTTGGACTTTTGCATGTGTGCCGAGAATCACAGAGTCCAAAATCCACAAAATCAACTTTGTTGGAGACTTTCCGCTGGGCCTCATGACTGCAGTATGTATATACTTATTTCGGAATTCGTCATTCAATTCAGTGAGATGGTAATGGATTATACACATACATATATACAGTCAACTCTCAATTAGATTAAAAAAAATAAGATTTTCACATAGCCAACAATAGTGAAGAGATTTTGCATTGTATCATCGTCGAAATTATGAGTAGTAATTAGGTCTTTTTACTGGTTTTTAAAGTAATGCAGCTTGTATTTTGTAGATAAGTATGTACTCTTATCCGGGAATTAGTAGAAAAAGCACAAACTGTTGAACTTTTCTAACTAATTTCCCAACATGGAATGTGGGCATTTTTGAGATTCTAAAATTTGGCCTTCACTTGAGACAAATCAACTAAACAAGGTTGTTTGGTTAGACACACATTTATTGCATCTAACTGTTGTAAACCTATAGATGCAGTGGGTTGAAGGGTTGGACAGATGTATGAGCTAGGTGGATATCGATGGACACCCACCTATTTCGCCTAGTTCAAAATAATCTTTTGACAATTTACTATTTTTAGTAGTTTTTTGGTTCATAAACTTATGGGGCCATTTTGAGGGTCTAAATGAAGTAATCTAGAATCACTTAACTCAGTAAGTGCCAAAGGCTTTGATTGAGCCCCCAAAATGAATCTCCTCGATGATACCTTTCCAACGAGGTATCATGTGCTCGAAAATGAGATCATATGCCAAAGTTACGCCGCTGGGAAGTTGATACATCAAACTTCCCAAAACGGGGTCCACAAAATTGTTGGTTTTTCATCTTCCAAGGTTAAGGTTTTGGATTTTCTTTATGTTAAAAAGGTCTTTACAGCCTCATTGTAATCATCTTTTTGCGAATGCGAGTATTTCTCAAAGATAACTTGTCACCATTCTAGCGAGTCTTTCACTCTGTATTTCCATAGTTTTGTACATTTCGCTCATTAATAGAAATTGTGTATTAATGTATCTATGTGTTTATGGTTGCATATATGATATGTTTTTGTTATATTTTAGATATTTGATATATCTGTGTACATTTATTTATTATATCTTCACTCTAATTTCATGTTGAAAATAATATGGATCAATGGTATCAAAACAGGTTGCTCTTGATCATTTTTTTCAGTGCATGTCTCAGACGAGGTCCGAGTATAGAAAATTGGGTCTTGAACTTGTCTCTCTTGAGGACAATATCCTCTCACGCTGAAGAAACTCTCCATGGCGAAAGAAAAGAAAAATGATAGAGTAAACATTTTTATTAATCTATTACTTGAGAAAACTCTCACGCAATAGAGGGACGAAATGATGGAGAATTTTTTACACATCCTTCAACGACTGTCGATAACAAACAAAGAATCTTCATCAAGCGACCACTTTGGAGGAACCTATCCTTTCAAGGTACAAGTTAATTTTGATATTCCCATATTTGAAGGACAAATAGATGCAGATGCCCTAGAAAAATGGTTAAATCTGCTAGAAGGTTATTTCTCTGTTCACAATTTTTCCGACAAGGAAAATATTAACTTCATACTCCTTAAATCTCTCCCTCATATCAAACATTGGTGGGAAACTTACTGAGAGAAAAGTTCCACAAAGAACTCTGGGATATATGGGGTCGATCCCACTTGTGATTTATTTGTGGATGTGGTCAAAGAACAATATTACCTCATTTGTAACTATGATGACCAGTACATGAGATGGAACACATTGTGTCAAGAGAGGGGCCAATAAGTGATGAAGTTCACCAATACCTTCCATACCTTTTGAACCAATCTAGGTATCAAAAATTGTTAGTGACATTTGGTTCTAAAATACTGTGGGGCTCTACACAGGTAAATCCAAACCGAAGTGGAGTTTCTGGACATCTCATCATTGGGAGTTTCCTAGCAATACATTGTCAAAATCAAGAAGAAATTTAGGCACCAAAACAAATAGGAGTTCGATCTTGCAAATCCCTAACAACCAAAGTAAGATAAATACAGACCTAACGAACAACATAGAGAAAACCATCCCAAGCCACATGAAAGGAAGGGTAATAGAAAGACGAAGATGGACATTAGAAAGGCGTGTGATTTCCACAAAATCCCCTGGTACAACACACGTGAATGTCTCTTATGCTTACTACTTAAGTTAATATCAATACAGTCATTAAGCTCATACAAAGAAATGTCATTCATTACTATGGAGGGATCTTCATTGTGTGTCTAGCTCAGGGTGTTGCACGTCACCTGTGGGCTTGACATTGGTGGATGAGATCAAAGACAAGGAGCATAACCCTGATTCAAAATCTGATTCATAAAATACTCGCAGAAGACAGATCATCGACGCAGACCCCCTTGCTACTGTCCTAACCACAATAATTCAACAAGAGGAACCAATGGACCCTGAGGAGGGGGAGCACATTTTTCATTCACACCTGTGGGTGAATAGGACCCCACTGCATTTTATTGTTGATAATGGAAGACAAAATAACCTCATCTCAGCGGAGGTTGTCAAACAATTCAGATTATCAACAAGACCACATCGACAGCCATACAACATCGGATGGCTTCACTAGGGACGCAATCTTTGTGTCAACGAGCAATGTCGATTGTCATATGGCATCCAACCCTTCAAGGATGACGTATTATGTGATGTTTCTCCACTAGATGTCTGTGATGTTCTCTTGGGCCAGGCATATATGTGGAAGCACCATGCTATCTATGAGTCTCGAACCCATAATGTCATTGTTACTCTAGGGGGTCATCTCTACAGAATACCATAGCTAGTTCCAACTACTTTCCCACATAAACTATGACACAAAGTAGTATATCATACTACAAAATTTAGTGTCTTCACAATATGTTCAAAAGGTGAACAGAAGGACAACCACTACATCCTCGGGCCAAGCACCTTCTATCCAATGGAAGCATGTCGACAAGATTGCAAAAAAACTCAAAGATTCCTTCTGCAAAAAATCATTTCATGTAGCCCAACTACTTGAACAGACTCAACCCCTCTAGCAACAGGTTCATGACAACATTCAACCAACTAAGCAATGCAACTTCTCCAACAAGACAAACAACTCACCAAGATGCAGGTTCAACAAACACTTTTCTCTCTCCCCTAGGAACTCAACGCAATGGAGAACATTGTTTCCTAAGGAGGGAGGATTGATCGAGATGGATATTGGTGGCCAACCACCTATTCTGACTAGCTCAAAAGAGTCTTTGGGCAATTTACTATTTTTAACATTTTTTCGGTTCCTAAACTTCTAGGGCCATTTTGAGGGCCTAAAAGATGTTTTTGGGGATCGCACATATTATTTAAAACCAAAGGATTTGATTGAGCCCCAAAAATGAATATCCTCAAAGATACCTTTCCAAAGATCTATCGTGCACCCCAAACAGATATCCTATGCCAAAGTTATGCCCCCAGGAAGTTGATCCACCAAACTACCCAAAATGACGTCCACAAAATTGTTGGCTTTTCATCTTTCAGGGTTAGGGTTTTGGATTTTATTTATGTTAAAAATTCCTTTAGAGCCTCATTGTAATCATCTTCTTGTGAATGCGAGTAGTCATCACATCTCTTCTCAGAGATAAACTTCCACCATGCTAGTGAGTCTTTCACTATGTATTTCTGTAGTTTTATACATTTCTCTCATTAATAGAAATTGTGTATTACTGTATCTCTGTGTTTATGGTTGCATCTTTGATACATTTCTGTTATATTATTGGATATCTGAGATATATTTGTACATTTATTTATTATATATTCTCTCTCATTTCGTGTTGAAAATAATCTGAATCAATGTACGTCTTGGTTGTTGTAATTCTCCCTTGAACATAATAAAAACCGAATTCCATTACCCTGTGGATGTTTCCCTTGTAAAGGGTTTTACCACCTAAATACGATGTTCATTCTTGTGTGATTTCTTTTTTGTGTACATTGTTTATTTTTTGCTAATTAAATCTATGCATTTTTTAGCTTCCGCTCTATAACAAGTGCAACAAGGGAGCCAAGTCGAATTGTTTGTAGATATTTGTGAGCGAAAGAACATTTGGACATGTTTTTGGTAGGTGAGGGTAGGAAGAGATGAGTACTAAGGAGCCTAGACATTTTCGTGATTTGAGAGAATTGATCTAGTGTAATTTTCCACATTAGCACTCCTTAGGCCATCTTAGAAGAACATCCACCCTCCAACACTTAAGAAAAACCAATTTTCTAGTATTCGACGCACCCTTATCATGTCGACAGGAGCACTGGAAAGGTGGTGCTCTCCTTCCATACTAAAGGAGTGCCAGTCTCAAATGTGGTGCCAACCAACAAGACTTAAAGAGTGCTATTCTTAGAGGTGGCTCCCCTTGTGAATCTTAAGGCAATGCCACCCTTCTATCATCAAAGGAAAAGGAAATTTTTTCCTCTGCAAGCAGAAAATTGGCAGAGTGTTTGAATCTGAATGGGAAGAGGGTTTGAGAAAATGGCTAAAGTGAAAGTTCTAAATCTAAAGTTGAGAAATTTAATGATTAAACTGACTTTGAGATATGGAAGCTCGAGATGAGGGATTTGCTTGTGCAATAGGATTTGCAAAAAGCATTGGCAGCCAGATCAAAGAAATCGAGATCCTTGACAAATGATAAATGGGATGATATGGATGCAATAGCGTTGAGTACTATATGCATATGTCTTGCAAATGATTTTTTGTTTAATATAGTAGAAGAGGAAACAACAACAAGTCTATGAACGAGATTGGAAGGACTTTACATGACAAAGTCCCTCACTAATAGAATCTATTTGAAGAGGTAGTTGTATGGTTTGCAAATGAAAGAAGGTATGGAATTAGTTGACCATTTGAGTACCTTTAATACCCTTATAGTTCAATTGGTTAGTATGGAAGTAAAACTCAAAGACGAAGACAAGGAAGTGACACTACTATATTCATTGTCTGAGTCTTGGAATCATTTAGTTACCTATATAAGATTTAGTTCAACAGATGTTCTTGATTATGACACGATTGTGGTAGCTTTATTGGCTGCGGTGATGAGAAGAAAATCTAGTCAAGGAACATCAACTTCTAAGGTAATGGTGGTCAAAGGGCGATCCAAATATAAAGAGAAAAATTAGAGAGGTTCTTCTAGATCTAATTCAAGAGGGATGAAGAGTAAACTTAAATGTTGGTACTCTCGCAAATACAGACATCCTAAGAAGGATTTCTCGAAAAGACAACAAGCCTCCAAATAAAACTCAACAAAAGAAGTAAAGTAAGAAAATGAAACTCAAAGAAATTTATCTTCTGATTCAGGTATGACTGATGAGGTTATTTTTATTTCTAATGACTCACATCATGATCAACATTGGTTGTTAGAATCTGGCACATCAAATCATATGTGTTTACATAAGCATATGGTTTTCCATGTATCAACCTATAGATGATGGAGTTGGTTTTATGGGAAATGATATTTCCTGTAATATTGTTGGAATTGGTAGCATCAGAATTAAAATGTATGATGGTTATATAAGAAAATTAAACAATGTGAGGCACGTACTTGAAGTAAAAAAGAACCTGATATATTTGGGAGTCCTAGATTCTATTGTATACAAGTGTAAAATTCAAGGTGGAGTGATGAAAGTGTTCCAAGGCATCTTACAAGTTACGAAGGATAACATGGTCGAGAACCTTTATCATCTTGAAGGAAAAACTCAGTCAGATCAAGCAACAATAATATCTGAAAATGGAAGTGATTCCACTCATTTATGGCATCAACATTTGGGCCATATGAGTAAGAATGGACTTAAGTTACTTGTAGATCGTAAGTGACTTCCAAGTTTGAAGTCTCTAAATTTAAATTTATGTAAACATTGTATCTATTGTAAACATAGTATGAATAAGTTTAAAACAAGAAGGTTTCCTTTATTACATTCACTTAGATGTTTGGGAAACATCTCCTATAGTATCGTATGGAGGATCATCATATTTTGTTACATTTATATATGATTTATCTAGGAATGTGTGGGTCTATCTGTTAAAAAGAAAAAGATGATGTTTTTACTATTAGGTCGATAAAATGTTTAAGAACTGATAATGGAGGTGAATACATATCTATGGAATTTGAAAAATATTGCAAAGAACCGAGGATTGAGAGGCATAAAACCATTTCCTATACTCCTTAGCAAAATGGTGTTGTTGAACGCATAAAAAAGACTTTTCTATAGAGAGAAAGGAGCACGCTTAGTAATGCCAAGTTGCAGCAATAGTTGTGGGAAGAAGTAGTTTCAGCACCTTGTTATCTGGTTAACTGATCCCCATCGACTGCAATTGAATGTAAGACTCTAGAAGAGGTATGGACTGGCCACTCTTGTGATTATTCAATCCTTAAGATTTTTTATTGTGAAGCATATGCTCTTATACCTAAGAATCAACGTTCTAAATTAGATCCCAAATAAAAAAAGGGTTATCTTTGTTGGGTATGGTGATGGAATTAAGAAATATAGATTGTGGGACCTTACTACCCACAAAAACATCATTAACAGGGATGTAATATTTGATGAATCAATATTTATTAAATGAGATGTAGTTGTTGTAATGAAACAATGTAGGTACTACAAACTCAACAATCTAGTTTCAGACTTGTTTGTCTAAAGAAGAAGATGAACGTGAAGAGTTTCATGATGACGTTCATGAAAATTTTCCTGCAAATGAAAATGTGGATGAAGATAATAATCAAGAAAATGTGGATATACGAAAATCATCTTTAATGATATCTACAAGGGCCAAGAATGCTCCTAGAAGGTATGATGATTTAGTTTCATATATTTCTTTGGTTACTTATAATGAGGAGCCTACTTGCTATCACAAAGCAATGGAGGTTTTTTATAGTGAAAAATGGAAAGAAGGGATGAAAGAGGAAATGGATGCCTTAGAAAGGAATGGAACATGGGGCTTGGTAGAACTCCCAAAAGACAAAAAAATTGTAGGATGCAAGTGGGTCTATACACTAAAACGGGGTGTTGATGATAAGGTTGAAAGGTAAAAAATAACACGGGTGGAAAATGGCTATTTGCAGAAAGAATGTATTGATTTCCATGAAATATTTTCACGAGTGGTTAAACTTGTTTCAATTCGGGTTGTATTGGCACTAGTTTCTCTATTTAATATGGAATTAGAGGAGCTAGGTGTTAAAACAATGTTTTTACATGGAGATTTAAACGAGGAAATATACATGGAACAACCAGAAGGGTTTGTTCAGGATCACATGACAATATTTACTTGCAAACTCAAGAAGTCGTTGTATGGTCCGAGGTAGTCTCGAGGCAATGGTACAAGAAGTTTGATTCTTTCATGGTGAGACAAAATTATACGAGGAGTGAGTATGATCATTGTGGTTATTTCAAAATGTTGGATAATGACATATTAATTATTTTAGTGCTATATGTTGATGATATACTTGTAGCAAGCCATAGCATGGTAGAGATCAACATGTTAAAGGCTCAAATGGCTATGATGTTTGACATAAAGGATCTAGGAGCAACGAAACAAATATTGGACATGAAAATACACAAAGATAGAAAAAATGGTAAGCTCTCGTTATCACAACAAAAGTATGTTGAGAAAATACTTATAAGGTTGGGTATGAACAATGTGAAACACGTTTCAATCACTTTGGCTTTTCATTTTAATCTTTCTACAAGTTTATGTCCTAGTGTTAATGAAGAAAATGATAATATGTCTAGTGTACCATATGCTAATGCAGTAGGAAGTCTTATGTATGCGATGGTTAAGAAGTCTTATGTATGCGATGGTTAGTACAAGACTAGATATTGAGCATTGGGCAGCAATGAAATAGGTGCTTAGTTGGATGTCAAAGCTTCAAAATATTGTTAAAATACCGAGTGAGTTTCGAAGGGTGCATGACAAGTTAAAATTTTCTATTATAGTCAAAGTGCAATTCATTTGGCTTAAACTCCGACTTATCACAGTAAGTCAAAACATATTCCTATTAAATAACATTTTGTAAGACAGGTTGTTGACGAAAGAGGAGTGTCTCCAGAAAAATTCCATACAAAAGAGAATTGTGGAGACATGTTGACAAAATCAGTATTGATAGAAAAGTTGCAATGGTGTTTGGCTTCTCTTGGCTTGCATAAGAGGTGATGAATACAACTGGGCATGAAATTAAATTGTTGTCAAGGTAGAGATTATCCTAACATTTAGCCTTCAATTGAGATAAATCAACTAAACAAACATCAATGCTTGCTTAGAGGCGCATTTATTGTTTCTAACTGTTGTAAGCCATATAGCCATATAGGCTGAAAGATGCCCATGTACATGCTGGCTGTTGTAATTCTCCCTTGAACATAATAAAACCAAATTTCATTGCCCATTATTTCCCTTGTAAAGGGTTATACCACGTAAATCCTATATTCAGGTTTCCCTTGTAAAAAGGTTTTACCACGTAAATCCTATGTTCATTCTTGTGTAATTGCATTCATTCTTGTGCAATTGCATTTTGCATTTTTCTGTACATTGTTTATTTCCTGATAATTAAATCTATGCGTTTTTTAAGCTTCCGCTGTGTAACACACACTGAATACGCATGCTCCAAGAACGGGGAGTTAGTAGGATAGGCACCAACTGAATACACATGCTCCATGAACTAAAAAAGACGGCGAGAACTTTTATGGACGTTTCGGGGTGATTGCATAACTATATGGTGAGATTTATTCGTGATTGCATAACCATATTGTGATATTTATTCCGTGGGAGTTTGCGTTTTTTATTTACGACATTTTCTTGTTTTTGGTGTGATTTATTTGTTGCTGTTTTTTATTTACCACATTTTCTTGTTTTTGGTGCGCCTTATTTGCTGTTCAACAACTTAACATTTCAGTTATAAAAGGGTTAAATCCATATTTTTTTGTTATTCAAAATCCATTTTTGAATGTAGAAATGGATTCAATAAGCACTTAAATTTTACAAAAATAATCACTTAAATCTACTAATCCAACAATTTTTCACAGTATTTAGCATAAATATCTCAGAAAAAAATCTTCATTTAATAGAATCTTTAACCTACTTAATAAAATATTTAACTTACTGTTACTCTGATTAAGTTTAATATAATAGAGAATTATAATTATGTTTTGGTGTAACTTGTTAAGCCGGTACACTTATTGACAATGGGCACATTTAATAGGTTTTTAGTTTTTAATACGTTTTTTTTATGGACGAAATTAAATATGCCTAGAATATTCTTAGTCGTCACAATAAATGAATGGCTCTGATTTCATCCATTAACTTCCAAGCTGTTATAAAAACATCCGTTTATATGTTTACTTTTTTACATTTACCTAATCGTATTTAAAAATTACTGTGTTCACTAACTTATTGCCACATCTACTTGATTAAAAACTAGCACAGCCTCAAATTTGATTCGTGGCTGGTGAACGCCGAAAGATTTAAGCTAGCCCAGAAAATAAAAATAAAATAATAATTATTAACAATAAATAAATTAATAGAATAAATATTTTATAAAAATATAGTGGTTTTATTTTTAATTTTAAAATGTTATTCTTTTTGAAATGTAAAATAATATGTAAACGTTCTAAAATTAAAAAGATCTTTCATATGAATTACATGAACGATACTCATAATCTGTAACCGTACTTCAATATTTTACCGTGGACGACATGGAAAAGCACTTCTGACGCCTGCTTCTGCAGCTCTCGCCGGATTATCTCGTCCACAACTTTGTGCAAAGCACTGCTGCAGAGATGCGCCAATTTATTTCTTGGTCTTTCCCCCCGCCAGCTACTGTTATTTCTTTCGCTCTTGTAAATTGCGGGACCGCGAAATAACAGAGCAGCTCGCCGCTCCGCCTCGGATTCCCGTCATCGAATTTCTTGCTCTGTTGTAAATTGCGGGACAACCAATTCGGATTCCCGTCATCGAATTTCTTGCACTCTTGTAAATTGCGGGACCACGAAATAATAGAGTAGCTAGCCGCTCCGCTTCGGATTCTCGTCATCCGCAATTTTGTTCAGGT
>JZKD02S0020697.1:290109-309725 GCA_000966675.3 Picea glauca | reverse complement strand
TCACTTTATATTCTTTCAAACCATTTTATAATTTATAATTGAAAAATAAAGATATAGTTACATTGAAAATTGATTGGAATTTCTTAGGTATTTTGTTAGTGCTAGGATTAAAATATCAAGCAATTTTATAATTGAAAAAATAAAGATATTATTACTATTTCTTATAAATATTTTATCAGGGTTCAAATAGGAGTAGGAGTTTGCATGAAGTTAATGATATTAATATATCTTTAAATTAAAATTATCTTTATTTATATATTTCTTATAAATTGCTTATTTTAAGTCAATTATATATTTTCACTTTCTTAACATGTTGAATATATATATATATATATATATATATATATATATATATATATATATATATATATATATTCACTAGTTGAAAGATATTCACTTGAGGATATTTTATTTTTAATTATTTACAATGTGTTGTTTCAGAGAAATCAAACATAATAATCCTCTCATGTTTTCTCTTTTGAAATAGGTTCATGTTATATGAGTTCAAAGGTTTTTATAATTGAAAAATACAGATATGTTTAAATTGAAAATTGATTGGAAATGTTCAGATATTTTGTTAAGATTAGAATAAGATTAAGGTTAGAAGCACAGATAATGTTAATAACATTAATATATATTTTATATATTTATTTAAATTGACTTTTTTTTTAATATCTATTTATTTATATTCTACCTATAAATTGATATATGTAGAGATTGTATATTTAATATTTTTAAATATACTTCTAAATTTTTAAATTTATTTATATATATAAATTTGTTTTAGATACCTTGTAAATTGGTTTATTGTAGACAAATTATATATGTAAATTTTTTTAAATATTTTTATAAATTGATTTATTTTAATTCATTTAAATGCTCTATCTAATTTCTAAACCTACAATTGATTTAAGTTCGAAAAGCTTGCTCTCTCTCAAAACTCAAATTCATTGTCTATATATCAAAAGTCAATCCCATTAATGCAGTGTTACGGGCCTGGTTACAATCTCCCGGCAAAGTCCCCTCTCCAAGCCTTTATACGTGGAGAACGGGACTGAAAATGTCTGTAATAGAAAGAGATTAAGACCGTTGGCATTCAATTCAAATAATAATTGTAATAAAAAATAATTTAAATAAGAATTGTAATAAAATAATAGTAATAAAAATACAATTTAAATTTAATTTAAATACAATTGCAAGAGAAAATTTAAAATAATTGCAAATATTTTATATTTAAATTTTTAAATATATTTATTAATGGAATAATAAAAGTAAATAGGAGTAAATCATAGGAGTAATAGGAGTAATCGAATAATTTGAGTAAATTATATAAATAAATAAATAATAGGAGTAAATGATAAAATTATATTGTTATACTCCCGGATGGGGTGACTTCGGATATGATAGGTGGACGACAAGATGGACAGACACATGGCCTAGTCTCTCGCCACCTCGAGCTAGCTTAGGCCGCACTCAACTTCCACCATTAATCCCTGAATTTAACGCCTCAGTAGTCGCTCCTCTACATTCAATTGATTTTGGTTCGATTTAATGTTATGATGCCTCTGTTCGTGCGAGTGATAATGGTAATGGGTTGGATGCAGTCACAGTCCTATCACTCTGCTTGGCTTAGCGGTTTTACGCTTGCATTCTGGAGATCCAGGTCTCATTCAAGCCCTTGGCCTCCCAAGTCTTGGCCTCCTCCTGAAGTTAGTCCAATCTTTTTCTTTTGGCTCCAGCTTATGCGGTGCACTTGACCCTCTACGCCCAACACGTATCCTCTGGTATGTCATTGATTCTCGGTCTGGCTAGTCTCTCATCCTTCAAGAAACATCTTTCATGTGCTCCTTATCTGGTTTTTGGTGGCTTTCCCGATGCCTCGACTTAGAGGTAAGTCGAAAAAGGGTGCATCCTAGTATGTTGCAAAAGGAAGGGGCTCGAGAGGACGAGGCAAGAAGGCTCTTCGAAGCTCGTTTTTCCGGAGCCTCCACCTCGGAGCCTCCCATTTCTCCCACTCACTCCATCACTACTGATTTGCCTCCATGGGCCACCACTCCTAAATTTCCTCCTATGTCGTCTCCTTACACCTGCCGAGTCGAATGGTTTGACAGCCATTGTAACTCCCTAGGCTTTGCTCCAAGGCTCATCCTGTCACCTCCCACCAGCCTCCACCTCCCCCTCCTCCACCTTTACCTCTCGTCACCTCACCTCCTCTCTCTTCTTCGTCCTCCCCCCTTCCTCTTTTCGACTACCCCACCTCCTCCTCTGACTTACCTCCACCTCCTCTGTCCTTTCCTTCTTGCACCCACTGTGATGGGAGGGAATTTCTCAACGATTCTTTGGCTACCATCAAGAGAGCAATTGAGGACATCAATGGCATCATCAAAGAGATGCAGCCCAAGGAAGAAGAGAGGATTCATCGAGAGGAGATATTGATGACTCTTGTTCAGAATCTCAAGCATGTTATCTCGGACATAGGAGAGACAAGAAGAGACACCACGCAAGATCAATAGAATGAGTAGAGGCTCCACTCCAACACTAGATAGCTCCTTCTTGCTTAGGTTTCCTGTGTTTTTATGTTTACAACTAGTATAATTCACAAGCTCTCCGCCCTGCGTGACTTCTCAGATCTAGGAATTTACAGTTTTAGCATGGTTCAGTTTTTTGTTTTTGGAATGCATAGTCTCACCAACAAAACTTTCTCCTTGTGTGGCACACTAGATCTAGCTCTTTACATTTTAAGTTTCTTACATCTTTGCAAGATTTGCATGGATAGTATGAATCTAAACGGCCATGTCACCGCATTGGTTTCCCACCAAGGAAATGCTACCATAGCCTCTTACGATAGCATGGCAGTTGTAACTTTTACTGCTTAGCAGGTTCTAATACATTTCTTAACTTACAAAAAAAAAAAAATATTAGATTGTTATTATTATTATTATTATAAATTATTAAATGATTTTATATCAATGTCCTTAGAACAAGTATGATTTTAAATTTTCTTCTATGTAATACATCGCATCAGTTCAAAGTTCCTATCTTTCTAACAAAGGAAACACTTTATCATTTTTTTTAAACTTGGCCATAACTTCCTTTCCGCAATGTGATGAACACAAACCAACCTCGTCATGTCATGAACAAAACTTGATGTTGCAATTTGAAAAACAGAATCGAGTGTTGCAACGAGACGAACATAAGAATCTTGCAATGTGATGAATATAGTAATGTCGCAGTGGGATGAACATAGGAACGTCACAATTCGACAAATTGTGCAACATCGCAATGTGATGACCATAGCCATGTCATCACAATGTGATGACCATTTCCTTGAACTGTTACTATGTGATGAACATATTTACCTCACAGTGAGACAAAAAAATGACGTCACAATCTTATGAACATAGCAATGTCATCACAATGTGATGATCGTATCCTTTTTTTTGCAATGTGACCAACATAGTTACATCACAATCTAATGAACATTCTAATGTCACAATATGACGAACATAGTGATCCAGATTATTTTTGGCACGAAATGAGAGTAGAGATATAATAAAGAAATATGAAAATATTTATTGAATATCCAACAATATAAAATAAATGTATCAGAGATACAACCATAAACACAGAGATATAGTAATACAATTTCTACTAATGAGCAAAAATGTACAAAGACTATAAAAATACAGAGTGAAAGACTCGCTAGAATGGTGGCAGCTTATCTCTGAGAAGAGATGTGTCCACTACTTGCATTCATAAGAATATGATAGTTACAATGAGGCTTCAAATGCCTTTTTAGCATAAGTAAAATCCAAAAGCCTAACCTCGGAAGATGAAAATCCAAAAGGTTTGCGGGCCCTAATGGGGGTAGTTGATACATCAAATTCTCAGTGGTGTAACTTTTGCATACGTTCTCCATTTGGGTCGCTCGATACACCGTTGGAAAGATATAAATTTGAAAAATGACTTTCGACTGGCCCAAGTCAGTGCCTCCGAAATTCACCTCGACCCCAAATCCCCAAAAAACATCATTTAGGGCCTCAAAACGACCCCGCAAGTTTGGAACCCGAAAATTTACCGAACAACTACCAACATGAAAAACTGCTTTTTGATCCCATGGAATAGGTTGGTGGCCACCGATATCCACCTGGATCACATAGCCCTTTTGTCGCAATGTGACGAGCATATCCCTGTCCTCGCAATGTGTCAAACATATCCTCACATTGCAATGTCGTGCAAATATACTAATGTCACAATGTGAAAAACATTTTTAAATGTCAAATGTGATGAACATAGCCCATTATCACAATGTGATGTACATACATTTTCTTAATATGTTGAACAAAAACCAACCTTTTCATGTGATGAACATAACTCTATGTTGCGATTTGATGAACAAAACTGGATGTTGCAGTGTGACGAAGATAGTAATGTTGTAATGAGATGCATATAGTAATGCCACAATGTGATGAAAAAAGTAATGTTGCAATATGAAAAACAATGCAATGTCGCAATTTGACGAATAGTGAAACATCGCAACATGATGACCATAGCAATGTTGTCACAATGTGATGAGAATTTCCCTGTCATTGCAATGTGACAAACATAGTTACATCATACTGCAACCAATAGTGTAACGTCACAATCTGACGAACACAGACATGTCGTCACAATGTGATGATTATATACATGTTGTTGCAATGTGACGAACATATATACATCACAATCCAACGAACAATGTAACATCACAATTTGACGAACATAACCGTTTTGTCACAATGTGATTAACGTATTTGTGTCCTTGCAATGTGTCAAACATATCCCCACATTGCAATGTCATGCAAATATACTAATGTCACAATGAAACAAACATTTCCAAATGCCACATGTGATGAACATAGCTCATTTTCATAATGTGATGTACCTACATTTTCGTAATATGTCAAACAAAATTCAATCTTGTCATGTGATTAACGTAAATCTATGTTGCGATTTGATAAAAAAAACTTGACGTTGTAGCGTGATGAAGATAGTAATGTTGCAATGTGACGAATAAAATGATGTCACAATGTGATGAGCATATCCCTATTCTTGCAATGTGTCAAACATATCCTCGTGATGCAATGCAAAGAAAATATATTAACGTCACATTGTGACAAATATTTCCAAACGTCACATGTGACGAACACAACCCATTCTCTAATGTGATGTACACACATTTTTTAAATATGTTGAACACAAACCAACCTTGTCACGTGATGAACATAACTCAATGTTGAAATTTGACGAACAATACCAGATGTTGCAACATGATGAATATAGTAATATTGCAATGTGACAAATATATAGTAATGTCGCAATGTGATGAACATAGTAATGTTGCAGTTTAACAAATAGTGAAACATAGCAATTTCACGAACAAAACCATCTCATCAGCATGTGATGAGCATATCTCGGTCTTTGCAATGTGACGAGCATACCCATGTCATCACCATGTGACGTGCATATCCTTGTCATAACAATGAGACAAACATAGCCATGTCATCACAATGTGAGAAGCATATCCATGTCGTTGTAATGTGATGAACATAGTAACATCAATATCCGATGAACAATGTAGCATCGTATTATGATGAACATAGCCCCCCCATTTCAATTTGACAAGAATATACCTATCCCCGCAATGTGTCGAATAAATCCTCTCGTTGCAATGTGAAAACAATATATCGACGTCACAATGTGATAAATTTTTCCAAATGTCATAATGTGATGAACAAATCCCTTTGTCACAATGTGATGTACACACCCTATTTTTCAATGTGTCAGACATATATCAACATTGCAATGTACTGAACATTTCCCGACATCGCAATGTGACGAACATAACCCATTGTCAGAATGTGATATACCTTTTACAATGCCTTTATGTCACAAAAAAAAACCCTACATGGTAATGTGATGGCCATAACCTTACAATGTCATTTGATAGAGAAAAGTTGATGTCAAAATGTGACAAACAAAACATGATCAACATTGGAATGTGATAGTTCCATAGTAAACCATGGTTAAACGTCATCAACATGATCCACCATAATGAGCTCTAGATGGTCTATGAAGGTGAACCATGGGTGTCGTCAATCATACTCATCCTTATTCAACCATCAACAACCATGGTCATGGTCAACCATGATCAACAATAATCAACTTTGGTCGACGTCAAGCTCAACCATAGCTAACCATAGCCAACCATGGAAAACCATAGTCAACCATGGTCAACCATAGTCATAGTTAAGGTAAAACATGGTGAATGTCATCCATAGTCATGGTCAACCATGGTCATGGCCATCCATAGTAATCTATGGACAACAACTGTTAAACATGGTTAACCATTGTCAACCATATCCAACCATAGTTAACCAAAGTCAATCGAAGTCTAGCAAAGTTAATCCTAGTCATGGTTAATGTCATGGACAATAATTGTCAACTATGGTTAACCATTTTCAACCATGTTCAACAATGGTCAAGGTCAACCACAATCAACCATGGTCATGGTAATGTGAAACCATGGTCAACCACAATCAATGATAGTAAACCAAAGTATAAGAAAGTCTACTAAAGTTAACCATGGCCATGGTTAACCATAATTAAGCATGGTCATGGTAAACCAGGTGTTGCGCCTGAGATATGATCATTTCCATGATGTTATTATACACTTTTTGCCATATGTACATATGCGTTTTTCATCTTTCAAGGGAGCTTTTTGAAGAATTTTATGATAAAATGGTATAATCGACATAAGGTACGTGTAATTCATGTTTTATGATTAAATAAAGTTTAATTTATCATGTTTTTATGCTGCCAAGAGTTAATTCATGTTTTTCTTCTCTTACAGGGAAAAATGCACTATGTTTCTTGATCCGGCACTTGATCTAGCACTCGTTACGGTACTCGATCCGACACTTATTCCAACACCCAGTATTGCATAAAAACGTAAGGCGAGTTGGCAGTTATGGTATTGGCGTTCAGTGATGGACAAATTGAGCACGTGGGTTTTTATTATCATCGCCCCCTCCGGCTACTAAGCTCAAGACAACTCGATTTCAGTTGTCTAAAGAGGGCGATTATTGGCTTCCTCCATTTTGTTACTTATGGCCACATTTATTGTATTTTGCCGAATTTAGAGGTGGTTCGACCCTTCTGTGGTCGACCACTTGCTTTTTAAACCTATAAATACTACCAGGATGATCATTAGATTGTTAAGCAAGAAGAATAACCATCAGATTGGAGATAAGGTCATTGTACTTTGTTTTTTATTTTTCACATCGCTAGAATAGTGCCATAATTGCGTTTTTAACTTTCATGGTGAATTCGGCTTGTTGAAGTTTGTGGTGTGCTTGTAGAAGGTAGCCACAAGCTGCTGGGGGGACCACCAGAAGTCTGGTGATGATCAGTGTGTTGTTTATACATCTCATAATTTAAATTGTCTTTTATTTCCTGTACATGCATGTTTTAATTAGCTAGTTGTGATTTAATTGTTTTATTGTTCTTTTGCAGGTTAGTGTGATGGGTTATGTTACCATGAATTAGTTTTCTAGGCTAGGAATAGACTTGAAAGTCTCTATACTAACCCCATATGCATTTATATATCAGATTACGCTTTTATTTATGATCTTACAGTCAAGTTTAAAACATAGTTTTTAGAATAAAACAGAGCTTTATTTGGGTTTCCTTTGATAGGGATCTTTGATGGATGGATTGATTTGATTCTAGTTCTTAATCATAGTTTGCTTCTCTTAGTTTTAGATAGATTTTGTTTGTTTAGTTGTTGGTTAATGTAGATTGTCAATTTACTTTTTAATAAGCTTAATCTAATTTGTGTTTCTATTTCACTTTCTTATCATGGTTTGAATGATTAGAGTAGACATAGCATAGTTCTCCTTTATGCAATTTCCTTTCATAGATTAAAATGCAATTAAATTTCTTAGTTAAATAATGATAATCTCATTATGTTGTTGATGGTTTATACATGAATATGCAGTGTATTTAACATTACTTTTATCATGGCCAAGTTTCTATTAGACTGTTTACTTCACACCTTTGATTTTGCCATTGAAATTAGTATTGAGCTTATACCATTAGAACTATCCTTTGTTGTCAAGTGTCATTGAGATATCATTTGTCACCACTAAAGGCATTCACACAACCACCAACATTACATTTGAGTGTTTCATGGATTAAATATAGTTTCTTTCTTTCGTAGATTAGAAGAGATAGTTTCTTGGTTTCATAAGTTTAGTTCGTAGTCTTTCTTGTTTTCAATAGAATAGATTTCCTTCCATGCATTGCATCGAGCATCTATATTTCCTTTTATGCATTAGAAATAGTTTTGCATTAGGCATTTAGTTCACTTTCCTCTTAGGCTAGCTAGTTGTTCAATGAGAAGTCTTTTCTTACTTGTCGCTTTTCTTTAGTAGGATAGATAGTTGTCTTTGCTTGTCTTTTTCTTTAGTAGGTTAGTTAGGTGTATTTCCTTACTTGTCTATTTGATTTAATAGGTTAGATAGTTTCGTTTGCTTACTTTCTTATTTAATTGCTTTCATAGGGTAGTTTCTTATTGAATGTAGGTTGGCAAGTTAAAAGTAGTTTGCTTTCATCATTTGCTTAGTATGCTTAGTAATTTACCTTTTCTTATTGTCATGAACTTGTTTTCTTTGAATAGGGTTTTTACTTTCTTTCTTAGGAACTATCCATTAGTCCTTGGCCCAAAAGTACTTAGGTTACCTAGTTTCAAGTTGCTTAGTAGAGTTTTCTCATTAGATAGGTTTGTTTGAGTAGATTAGCCTTAGATACATGATTTCCTTAGTTAGTCTACACTCCTACCAACCTTCTACCTTTGGCATATATTTTGCTACAACTCTAAGTTTACTTACCCCGGGTTGACAATTTAATTGAGGGTCGTTTAGTGTCTTTTTTTAGTACATATAAATCACCTAACATTTTGGCGTCGTTGCCAGGGAGTTGTCTCAAGGTAAGAAGTAATTATGAATTAGACCATTTCTAGAACTTAACATTAGGTTGGTGGCAGGGGAGATTTAAGACGAAAGGTAAGAAACTGCACATCTGCTATAGCAGGTTCCCCCAAACCCAATAGTAGTTTTTCTTTTTGTTTGCTTTCATGAATAGACCTAGGAATCAAATGGTAGCTTTTTGTTTTTGGTTTTTCTTTCTTTAATGAATAGGCCTAAAGACCCACAAGGTGGATACATTAAATCAAAATCATACCTTTCAACCAAGGTTCCTTCCAATCCTTTTGGGGGATAGAATGTTCCGCTTATAAAATCTGCAGACTGATACCGAAAAACAGAAGCTAGCTCGACTCAAAGAGCTAAAATAGTATCTGAAGGGACTAACACATGGAGCACTATAGAACAAGAAATTGAGGCATCAATTATACTAGGACGGGAGGCAAGACCACTTGAGTCTTCCACAGAACCAAACAATACAACCTTTTCTTTTACACCACCACCAGAAGACCCTAATTTTAAGGACAACATAGACCCTGAACATGTGAATCTTTTGTTTTGTAGTTCAGCCAATGTAATCATCTCTGAATTTGACACTGAAACTTTGGCACCAATAGTCTCAACCGGCTTGAGTAGAGTCCCAGACATCCAATTGGTAGGAAGACCTTTACATCAAAGGGAAATCTTGTTTTCTTCAAAGATAAAACCACTTAGGTACTCTATTTTTGGAAACCAAGACAATATGGGTGATTAGGAGGACCATAACAATGTAATACATGGTGAGGAAGAAGAAACTGGAAACCAAACTGAAACTACCTTCAGATTTCTGATTTTAGACACCACTCCAAATGTCAACATGAAGAATATTCCTCTCTCAACACTGCCTACCTTTTATGGTAAAAACAGTGAAGATCCAGGTACCTTCCTATTTTAATTTGACATCTTGTGCAGGAGATACAACTATGTGCAAGATGCCCATAAATTAAAACTCTTTCCTGCCACCCTCAAAGACTCTTCATTAATATGGTTCATGGGGTTGGGAGAATCTAGTATTAGGTCTTGGGAATCCATGAAAGACATCTTTCTTAAGAAGTACCGAGACTACTGCAAGACCAAAGAGTCTCGTAATGACATCCTTAAAGTCCAACAGTCAGAAGATGAGACCCTTGAAGACTATATGGAAAGATTTGGTTATATCTCCCAGAAGTCAAAATACCATGACCTCCCAGAGGATGCAGTTAGGGATCTTTTCCTTAAGGGAATTTCAGAAGAATATTTAGAGATTCTTAACCTGATGGCATAAGGTGATATTTTGTGTAAACCATTTGCTGAAATATGTGAAATGTGTAAAAATTACTTGAGGAGTAGAACCAAAATAGGAAAGAATGTTCGGGACCCTTATAATAGAAGCTTAAAACTAGTTAGTTCAGGTGGTATTACAAGAGCAGAGATAGGGAACCTTCTATAAAAATTCAATACATACATCCTGAGCACAATAGGTTCCTAGTTGGACACCCTTAAACTAAAAAAGAAATAGGAGGAGGAGAATGCAACAATGAGCATATATTCCCCAAGTTGCAGAAGGAAGCATTCCTCAAGGGAATGCCCATTAGATAGCATTCCAGTTTGTGGCTTCTATACAAAAGACCATTCAAATGAGAAATGTCCATCCTTGCCTGGTTTATTAGCCATCTATAGGAGTGGATATCATGGGGAGTCTTTTTATGTACCTAGGAGGCCATGGCATCCTAGGAATCAACGCACATACTCAGATCTATAGTCTCAAGTGCCACCCTATTATCAACAACAACAGTGGAACTCACCAGGTTGGAAAAACTGGTCTACTCAGTACCAACTTCCTTGGATTCAAGGATGGAGGGGAGGACACAACCAAGGAAACCCTCAAGCTCCACCTATCCCTATGTACAACCATCCTTATCCTCAGTTCTCATCAAACACTCTGCAACTTCTGCCAGGTTTTGTTCCACCACCTTTACCTCTTATCCCACAACAACAACCTCTACAATTTCAAAATGCAAACTCCCCAAAAATGACACTATTACCGACACATCAAGTGCCGAAACCCAATAATAAGCCCCCTCAACCTCTTAACAATGTTGAGATGTATGCCTTCCTGACATACTTCATTACTCTTGTTCCATTACAGGAAATTCAAATAAGATCGGGAAAAGTTCTAGATAGGAAGAGACCTTCAGTAGTCATCTAGGAATAAGAAGAAGAAGAAGAAACCACCCAACAACCCATGGATGACACTAGGTGGGAATATGTTATTATCCTGAGGAATCAAGAACCCAAGCTTCCCCAAAATGAACCTTCACAAATTACGAAGGTCCCTCCTTATCCAGACCGATTGGTAATCGAGAAACCTACCACCCGACCGAAATTTGACATTTTGAATGAGTTGAAAAATATTTTTGTCATGATTCCTCTGCTTCAAGCCATTAAATACATTCCAATCTATAGTAAGGTAGTCAAATAATTGTGTATTAAGAATCTAGGTAGGAAGCAAAAGGACCCCCCTACAATACATTTGGTAGGAGGACTCTCTGAGTACTTATCAGAGCAGCCAAAGCTAGCAAAGTATGGGAATCTAGGAAACCCTATAGTGACCATAACCATTAAGGAGGTCTCCATCGGAAACACTCTCATAGACCTAGGGGCAACCATCAATGTTATGACCGCTACTACCTTCAAACAATTACAGTTACAACCTCTTATTTGGCCTACCCCAACCATTTTGGAATTAACAGATAAGACTAGGGTTATACTTGAAGGGATTTTAGATGATGTCATGGTTTCTTTATCCTCATTTGAGTACCCCATAGATTTTCTTGTCATTCATTCAAAAGATCCTACTAGAGGCCATCCCGTTATTTTGGGAAGACCTTGGCTAGCCACAACCAATGCATTTATTGGTTGTAGAGAAGGAGAAATGACCATCTCGAATGGTCTCTCTATCCAAAAGCTCACCATTTACCCTCCAACTCAACCTATTATGGATAATCTATGGTGGCTTGAATGTCCATACAAGAATGAATATTGGGAAGAACATGTATTTCCTAGTGACCATGCAAGGGCACTTTAGGAGAATACACCAGAAAATGTGCTAAACCAGTTCATTTCTTCTATCACATGTGTGGATTTTACACAGTCTTTTCCCCAATTTGCGTACATGATTGGGGAAGAATTTCAAGAACAATTAGATCCATGCATTTTGTCTTCGACATATTTTATTTTATAAATAGATGAGTTTTCCATGTCTTATACTATGCCCTATGAGATTAGTCTAGGGAAATTTTTATATATAAACTATGGACTAGATACAGAACAACATAAAAAGTTAGTAGATATCCTTAAAGAACAATCAAGAGCATTTTCCTGGGAATACAATGACATGAAGTGTATACACCCTGACACAAGCATCCATCATATATACACCAAGGGGGAAGTAACACATGTTAGGCAACCCCAGAGAAGGATGAACCCAACACTCAAGGACATAGGCAAGGAGGAAATAAAAAAGTTGTTAAATGTCAGATTTATCTATCCCATCTCCGATAGTAAGTAGGTATCCTTTCTTGTAGTGGTTCCAAAGAAAGTGATCGGGAAATGGATAATTTTTGTTGATTTCTAGGAACTCAATAAGGCCACTCTGAAAGACTACTTTCCTCTTCCTTTCATTGACCAAGTTTTATATACCTTGTATGGAAAGAAGTATTTCTCCTTTCTAGATGGGTACAACGGGTACAACCAGATTCTTATAGCACACGAGGACCAGGACAAGACTACCTTTACCTATCCTTGGGGCACCTATGCCTATAGGTTCATACCATTTGGATTGTGTAATGCTCTTTCCACATTTCAACAAGCAGTATTAGGGATATTTGCCGATCTTATTCATGATTGTGTGGAGGTATACATGGATGACTTCACAGTTTATGGCAACACTTACCAAGAAGCCTTAGACAACCTAGCAAAAGTCCTCATCAGATGCCAGGAAATGAACCTATCCCTAAGTCATGAAAAATGAAAAATGTTGTTAACTGAAGGAGTGGTTCTAGGACATCATGTTTCATCTGAAGGAATAAAAGTCAATCCTACAAAGATTGAGGTCATTATTAGACTTCCACCCCCCAAGAATCAGAAAGAGGTGAGAAGCTTTCTTGGACATGCCAAATATTACCGACGGTTTATTAAAAATTTTACAAAGATTGTTGCACCTATGTTTGGATTATAGATAAAAGATGTTGATTTTGTTTGGACTGAGCATTGTCAAATTTCCTTTGAAACCCTGAAAGTCAAGCTGTCTGTGGCACCAGTTCGTAGAGGGTCCAATTGGACTCTCCCATTTCATATATCCATTGATGTCTCTGACACTGCAATCAGAGGGGTATTAGGGCAGAATGAGGACCAACAATCCTATGCCATTGATTTTATAAGCAAGAACTTGTCCCCTGCCGAGTTGAACTACACAATCATAGGGAAGGAATTATTGGTAGTTGTTCATGATATTGACAAATTTCGTCATTACATTACAGGTTATGAAGTATTTGTACACAGTGATCATACCGCCATTATGTTTCTCATGAACAAACCTATAACTAATGGTTGAGTAACTAGGTGGCTCTTGTTATTGCAAGAATTTAATATCACTATGCTTGACCAACCTGGAAAGGATAATGTAGTAGCTGACTTTCTTTCCCGAATAAACAACGAGGATGATGATATCCCTGTAGATGATAGTTTCCCAGACGAGCACCACTTTTCCCTCTCTATCAATACCCCATGGTTTTCGGATATGGAAAACTATTTGGCCACTAGGAAGTTACCGTTTCATTTGTCACCTCATGAAAAGCGGAAAATTATTACACAAAGTGCTAATTACTCTTGGGTTGGTCATGATCCTTTTCACACAAGTCCTAATTTGATTATTTGTAGATGTGTTTGAAAGGATGAGGTACCTAATATACTACAAAGTTGTCATGATGGACCATGTGGTGGCCATTTCTATGACAAACGTGCAACATATAAAGTGTTACATTCAGGTTAGTATTGGCCTAGCATTTTCAAAGATGTTGTCAAGTATGTGAGAAGTTGTGATAGTTGCCAAAGGTTAGGAAGACCTACATCATCTGACGAAATGCCTTTGCAGGCCCAAGTTGTGATAGAACCCTTTGAAAAATGGGCCCTCGACTTTGTAGGACCAATTTCACCCATGTCCCGTAGTAAAAACTATATTTTGGTTTGTACGGACTATGTCACCAAATGGGTAGAGGAAAAATCCCTATTTAGGGCCACAGAGAAGTGTGTTGTCGAATTCATCTATGAAGACATATTTACCCGCTTCGGTGTCCCTCGTGAAATTGTTACTGACAAAGGCACTCAAATTACTTCCAAGATGATGAAATAGCTAACAGAGAAATATGGGATTAAACACCATAAATCTTCTCCATACCACAAGCAATTGAATGGTCAGGTAGAATCCACAAACAAAGTTCTAGAATCCATCTTGACTAAGATTGTTAAGTTACATCACCAAGATTGGGATGATAGACTCTTAGAGGATTTGTGGGCATACCGAACTACCTAGAGAAATACCACTGGCCATACCCCTTATGATCTAGTGTACGGGAAACAAGTACTTTTACCAATAGAATTATAGGTAAGGACCTTCCATATTGCTGCAGAGTTAGGATTGAACTTGGATGAGGCTCAACAGAAACGAGCCCTACAACTAAACGAGTTGGATGAAATCAGGCAAGATGCCATCCAACAGACAATATTAGTCCAAAACCAGAGGAGCAAGTGGCATGAAAAGTTTATTGAAAAGAAACCCTTCCTGGTGATTGGGCCCTGTTGTTTGATTCCCTTACCACCCGTTGGTTGGGCCCTTATGAGGTAGACACTGTATATGAAAATGGAGATATAAAAATTAAAAAAAATCACGATGGAAAAGTCTCCTTTGTGGTAAATGGACACCAACTTAAATTTTATCATAAGCCCATTTCTAGAGAGGATTTTCTACAGGTCATGAAAACTGACAAGGCATTGGCTTAGTAGATGGGGAAGCCCCCCCTTGTTCTTGAAAAGTTTTTTTTAAGATTTCCTACTGTATATATATGTAAATAGTTTTTGTTAATAAGGAAATTCTAATAGGTTTTTGTAAGTATTTATTTCACCAGGAGTACACAGTTTCAAGATCTTTCTTCACAACATTGTTATACTCGAATTTTGTGTCTGCTAAAGCATAAAATGAATAGTGACTTATTGTAATTAGCCATGTTTTTGAAAAATTATCATTTTTAAGGCATTCTAAAGCAGTTTCTCTTGAAACTCTTCACCACTGTATAAGGAAGTGATACCATAACTATCAAGCCTAGAGGTCTCTCGTACAGTTTTTCCAAGAAACTTGAGTAAGTAAGTCAAGTGTATTTATCAAAGAGTAACAGGGAGGTCTCATTAGCAGTTAGTCATGGAAACATCATAATAATTACAAAATAAGAAAGTGAGTTGAGACAAGAGATACCTTTCCGTTCTTTCTCAATGGTACCATCCACTGCACACTAAATAGCTTGATTATATCATATCTTTAGATAGGCCACATCCGCTTGAGTAACCCTTACATCAGGAAAACCACTAATAATATAACGGAAAGTCATCCTCTAACATAAATACCATGCTAATTGAAAAGAAAAATAAAAGAAAGAAAAGTTGTTTTCAGAGTTATCCCCCCATCTTCTTGCATAAACAATATTATATTAAAATATTAAAAGATGGAGGACCAGTCTCTGAGGGTTTAAGAGGCTAACCCATCGAGATACTGAATAGGTCTACTGGCAGGGAGTACCAGCCTGTGGTATGACTAGGTAAACCCGCCGAAGTACTGAATAGGCTTGCTGGCAACAGGGCATTCTACCTAGCGAGGATGGTAATCTGAAAAAAATAGATAATAAATGTAAACTTGTCCTAATGTATGACATTAATTGCAGACAAAGCTGACAAGAAGTATGTGTGGTTAATCTAAGGTTAATGAATTCCATACACTTTCCATTGGGAAATAACTTTAAGAATATCTTGAAACTCTCTTGCCTACCTCTTCTTATCTATATATAGGATCTCTTATCCTATAGGTGGGGCCATCTCCTAACTATCTCGTTATACCAATATGTGAAATTTCATCTTTACACTTGACATACCGTAAATCTTCGGCTATTGGGGGATACTGACTAGTTTCCTATACTTTTGATTGTGAGGTTTCATAATTCTTAGGTGTTGGGGAGGGGTTCATGAGATGACAAATGATCATTGCCCAGAGAAAATATACTTTGCAAGATTTTTTGTATTATTACTATGATATAGGTTATTACATTGATAGTCATGTTATTTTTAAATGCTTAACTCCTATGTGCTATACATTACTGAACTCATGCTTAACAAACCACTCTTTATTGGTTATTTAACATACCACTCTTTATTGGTTATCTTCCATTACAATATGCATACTGTAGGTTTGACAATACAAGTTTTATGCTTTCTATAACATGTTCATTATAGGTTTTGACATTATATGTCATATGTAAGAAGAATGAATGAGCATGGAGCACTTTGCCTCTGCTCATTAATCACTATGGTTGTCAAAAACACTTCAAAATTGCAGGCTATCCATGATAAGAGGTTAAAATGCATTAAACATATGTACCAAATGAAGTACCGTATGAGGTACCAGATGAGATGTCATATGAGATGTCATTTGAAGTGCCAAACAAAGTGCCATACACACTAGTAACTGTCCTAGATTCTAGGTAACCAGAATTCAATTCTATTCAATTACATTGGTTGCAGGCATTGATTAAAATATGCCTCATATGGTTATGATCAAATGTCCAAGTCAAAATACTTGGACGTTGATCTACTTATGCACCAGTCCATTGCCAAAAACGGAGCCTTTGAATTTGAATTCTTCACACATGGCAGCACGCGCGCACATCTTTGTAACTCACTCCACCTTAAGTGCATCCAAAATCGGGCTGGGCACTCTATTATTTCATTTTCCCTTTCCAATTTATCTCCTCTGTGTTAATAATCATGCCCAACATCTTCCGAATTCTCCCTCTATTCTAATGGCACTCAGACTGTGCTAAACCCATGTCATCTATTGGCTTGTTCACACCCTTACTTGGTAAAATTTTCCCTCTGTTCCAATCGCACTCAGATTGTGCCCAATTTGTGTCTCTGCGTGGCTTGATTTCACCCTTTCTTGGTGAATTCAAACTCTGTCACAATGCCCAGGAGATATGAACCCTCCTACTATGCAGAGTTGTTTGTCATTCAAGAATTCACACAGTGTAGAGAAGTCTTCTTACGTGTTGTCTAGGGGCCATTTCTGTCAAGTTTGCAAGGCCATGATGACGGTCTTTCTATGCAATTTGCAGTTGGTTTTGATGGCAAGATATCACATGTAGGGTCTCTCAACTTTGCAGTCACAGAAGAGTCAATTGTTGCTGCAACAAAAATTCCAAGAATGGGAGATAGATGGTTCAAGAATCATCAATTGCCATGCTCAAGTTACAAGAGGGTGTTTAAGCCCAAATTCAAGAGCATTTCAGTTTTGAAAGGGTATGCTAAGGAGTGTATAAATCTATAATTGGTCAATCCCCTCATCGTCATCACAAGGTTAATTACATGCAAAGGTAGATACTCCACCTTCAAAGCTTGTCACTTTAGATTGCTCGCTCATTTTTTGTTCAACAAACCCTTGAACTTTCCCTTTTATTTTCTCAAAATCTTGGAGAAGATGTCCTCTCAAGTGAGGAAAAATGTGACTAACCCCGACAATAGTCTCTTCCACCATGGTTTGATCAAACTCCTCATTCTTACCGAACGAGAGAAACAGGGGAAAATATGGGATGCATTTATCTACCAATTTGCAAACCCTCATTTGAAAGTTAAGACCGACAATAAGCCACTTAGCCTAAAAAATATCTCTCCATCCAAGCCTCTCTCTCCAAGAACTCCAAAATCCCTTGCACAAACTCCCTCTTTTCCGGAACAATACCAAAAGCTTCTTAATATTGCTACTTTTTCATCGGGGAAAAAGACCAAGAACAAAGACCAAAAGAAGCCTATTGTTGACCCCTCAATGCCTTCATTTTCTCTTGATCCTACACCTAAGAAAACCCAAGAAGTAATGCAACAAGACTTTCCCATCATTCCCACAAACAAGAGGGGAGCCGACCGATTTGGTAAGGGACCCTTTCGGAAGAGTACCCTGAACATAAGAA
The DNA here is from genome assembly GCA_000966675.3 of Picea glauca. Classification (NCBI taxonomy): domain Eukaryota; kingdom Viridiplantae; phylum Streptophyta; class Pinopsida; order Pinales; family Pinaceae; genus Picea; species Picea glauca. The sequence continues at coordinate 291,400 of JZKD02S0020697.1, read as the reverse complement.
CCAAGTCTTATGCAAAGCCTCTACCTGCTTCAGATCCTATCCAAATATCCTCTAACCTTGAGATCCCTCAAAAGTAACTTAGGGAATTCTCTGCGGATGGATTAGAGGCACTAAGGAAAACAAAATCAGAACCTACCTCACCTTTCCGATCTCCCATCACTCCTACTTCACCCATGCCTACTCTAGATCCTCAAATTGATAAATTGTCCACATCTCTCAAAGGACCTAAGCCTTCCTCGGATATCACTAATTCTACCCCAACTATAGAGGATATACAAAAGGAAAACCATCAACTTCTCCAACAATTGGAAGAGAGGAAGACAATAGATGCATACCTTCATCATGACATTGCAGTCCTTTAGGAAAAATTTAACTCCCTTCAATGGTTGGTTGATGGGATGACCCAATGTAACCGTAGCCTCAAAGCACAATTAAAGAAAAACAAGAGGCACAAGGCTAAGCCTACACAGTAAGAAGGAGAGGATTCTAAAACTTACCCTCCTCAACAAGCCTAGTTCTGAGGGGTGACTTCTTTTTGTTTACAGTGGGACCTACAAAATCGTAATTGTGGGGGTAATGTTGGGCCTGAGATATGATCATTTTCATGACGTTATTATGCACTTTTTGCCATATGTACATATGCATTTTTCATCTTTCAAAGCATCTTTTTGAAGAATTTTATGATAAACTGGTATAATCGGCATAAGATACATGTAATTCATGTTTTATGATTAAATCAAGTTTAATTTATCATGTTTTTATTCTTCCAAGAGTTAATTCATGTTTTTCTGTTGTTACAGGGAAAAATGCACCATGTTTCTTGATCTGTCACTTGATCTGGCACTTGATCTAGTGCTTGTTCCGGTACCCGATCCGACACTCGTTCCAGCACCTAGTATTGCACAAAAACGTAAGGTGAGTTGGCGGTTATGGTATTGGCGGCCAGTGATGGACAAATCGAGCACGTGGGTTTTGTTTATCATCGCCACCTCCAACTACTAAGCTCAAGACAACTCAATTTCAGTTGTCCAAAGAGGGAGATTATTGGCTTCCTCTGTTTTGTTAGTTATGGCCGCATTTATTGTATTTTGTCGAATTTTGAGGTGGTTCGACCCTCCTGTGTTTGACCACTTGGTTTGTAAACCTATAAATACTACCAGGATGATAATTATATTGTTAAGGAAGTAGAATAGCCATCAGATTGGAGATAAACTCATTGTACTCTATTTTTTATTTTTCACATTGCCACAATAGTGCCAGAACTACATTTTTAACTTTCATGGTGAATTCG
>JZKD02S0020697.1:267674-290042 GCA_000966675.3 Picea glauca | reverse complement strand
AGTGTGTTTTTTATACATCTCATAATTTAAATTGTCTTTTATTTCCTGTGCATGCATATTTTAATTAGCTAGCTGTGATTTAATTGTTTTATTGTTCTGTTGTAGGTTAGTGTGATCGGTTATGTTAGCATGAATTAGTTTTGTAGGCTAGGAATAGACTTGCAAGTCTCTAGACTAACCCCATATGAATTTAGATATCAGATTATGCTTTTATTTATGATCTTACAGTCAATTTAAAAAAAAAAAATTAGAATAAAACAGAGCTTTATTTGGGTTTCCTTTGACATGGATCTTTGATGGATAGATAGATTTAACTCTAGTTCTTAATCACAATTTTCTTGTCTTAGTTTTAGATAGATTTCAGTTGTTTAGTTGTTGGTTAATGTAGATTGTGAATTTACATTTTAATAAGAATAATCTAATTTATGTTTCTAATTCACATTCTTATCATGGTTTGAATGATTAGAGTAGACATAGAATAGTTCTCCTTTACGCAATTTCCTTTCATAGATTAAAATGCAATTAAATTTCTTACTTAAATAATGATAATCTCATTATGTTGTTGATGGTTTATACATGAATATGCAGGGTATTTAACATTACTTTTATCATGGCTAAGTTTTCATTGGACTATTTACTTCACACCTTTCATTTTGCCATTGAAATTAGTATTGAGCTTATACCATTAGAACTATCCTTTGTTGTCAAGTGTCATCAAGATATCATCCGTCACCACCAAAGGAATTCACACAACCACCAGCATTACATTTGAGTGTTTCATAGATTAAAGATAGTTTCTTGCTTTTGTAGATTAGAAGAGATAGTTTCTTGTTTTCATAAATTTAGTTGGTAGTCTTTCTTGTTTTCAATAGAATAGATTTCCTTTCATGCATTGCATTGAGCATCTAGATTTTCTTTTACGCATTAGAAATAGTTTTGCATTAGGCATTTAGTTCACTTGCCTCTTAGGCTAGCTAGTTGTTCAATGATAAGTTGCTTACTTGTCCCTTTGCTTTAGTAGGATAGATAGTTGTCTTTGCTTACTTGTCTTTTTCTTTAGTAGGTTAGTTAGGTGTATTTTCTTACTTGTCTATTCTCTTTAATAGGTTAGATAGGTGCTTTTGCTTATTTGCTTATTTAATTGCTTTCATAGGGTAGTCGCTCATTGAATGTAGGTTGGCAAGTTAAAAGTAGTTTGCTTTCATCATTTTCTTAGTATGCTTAGTATTTTACCTTTTCTTACTGTCATGAACTAGTTTTCTTTGAATAGGGTTTTCACTTGCTTTCTTAAGAACTATCCATCAATCCTTGTCCCAAAAGTACTTAGGTTTCCTAGTTTCAAGTTGCTTAGTAGAGTTTTCTCATTATATAGGTTTGTTTGAGTAGATTAGCCTTAGATAGTTGCTTTCCTTAGTTAGTCTACACTCCTACCAACCTTCTACCTTTGGCATATATTTTAGTTAGTCTACACTCCTACCAACCTTCTACCTTTGACAGTTTAATTGAGGATAGTTTAGTGTCTTTTTTTAGTACATATAAATCACCTAACACCAAGGTCAACCACAATTAACCATGGTCATAGTCATCCAAGGTCAACCTTATTTAACCATAGTCAATCATAGTAAACCAAAGTCAACAAAGGTGCAACAAAGTAAACCATGGTCATGGTCATTGTTATGGTCAAACATAAGAAACCATGGTCATGGTATACCATATTCACAATCATGGTCAAACTTGGAGTCATCATCTACCATAGTCAATTGTAGTTTATCTCAATCAACGATGGTCACGGTCGACGTAGTCATCCATGGTCTAACATTTCCTAAACATTTCATTATTATTTGTGTTGATATTTTTATTTAGAAATTTATTAATCTTCTTTATGCATGGTCATGGGAAAGTATAGTCAACCATAGTCAAATTCACGATCAAGCATAGTCATGGTTAAGGTCAACCATGATCAATGTCAACCATACTGCCAACCATGGTGAACGATAGTCAACAAATGTTAAGCATGGTCAACCACAATCAATGAAGATCAAGGTTAATGAAGGTCATGATTAATATCTTTTAAAAATAATACATTATTACTTTATTAATGTACTATTAATACTTTAAACTTTAATGTATTTTTAGATACTTTAATACTTTATTAATGTATGAATGCTTTATTGATGGATTAATTAATAATACATTATTAATATATTAATGTTTTAACTAATAATATTTTATTAATGTATTAATTAATTAACTAATACTTTAAAGAATTTTTGTAATAATGTATTTTTAATGTATTAATAGTTTAATAATGTGTTTCTTTATTAGTGTATTAATATTGTTTTAATCTTTTTACGTAATAGTATTTATTAATGTATTATTGTTATACATTATTAATGTATTATTACTTTAACAATGTATTGGTTAATAATGTAAATTAATACTTAAATAATTGATATATTACATTAATACATTAATGTATTATTAATACTACATTACATCAATGGTAGTCCCCAAGGTATGTCGGTCTTCAACTAGCAACAATGATTTTATAAAAGTGGTTGATATTTTCCTCTTTTTCAAACTAATGTCGCCCATAGATGTATATCAACTACTTTTATAAAATAGTTATTGCTAGTAAAATATAACAACCTAAAACATGTTATAATAAATGCAATACAAAATAACATAAGATGAATTAATATATGAAATCATCATCACATATATATGAAATATAGTCCAATAAATTTGTATAAAATAAAATTACATTATTTTCAATCATATTTTAAATTAAAATTACACATTATATATAAATTATAATACTATAATAATACATATGAATGGTTACAAACAAAGTTTTTAAATTTCATAATTCTTCATTTACATGTTTTAGCTTAAAAAACAAGTTTGGGATCAAAATTTTGGATCCTTCTTTAAAATATGAATAAATAAAAAAGCATTCAAGATAAATCTTTTTAATATTGAATCTTGATATCTAATAATCATCATTTTATAAATTGATTGTTGGGATTAAGTTAAGTGAAGGTTCATTTGAGTAAGTTATCTTTATTTACAAACAAAGATAGATATTAATAAGATGGAAATGAACATGAATCACATATTAAAACCTCAACTTAGGGATAATGTAACATTGTAGTTGTAATGGTAATAGATATGATTATTTTAGAGTTGTAATGCTTAACAGCATTATGGTATATTTTCACCTTCTTTCATAATGATTTTTTAAATATCCTATTTCGAAAGGAAAACATTGTAGGTCATTATTAAATTTTCTTGTTATTTGAAAAAAACAAGTTTAAACATTTAACAATTTTTTTTTACAATAAAATATGGCATAAATGTTGTCATGACATTTTGTCTTAAAAAATAGTTAAACATTTAATTTAAAAAAATTAATGCATATCTATTGAATAATATAAAATTATATAGTAGATATATAATAAACTATATCTAATTAAATTTGAAATCACTAAATAATTTTTGTGTGAATTATTTATGAGTAGTGAAGTGACATCTATAACAAATAAGTGTTGCATGACAACTTAGTCCTTATCTAATAGATGGATGGGTATAGAGAAATTTAACAAATGACCTGAAAAATTTGTAATCTTATTTTCTTGACATTTGTACTAAAAACTTTTCTAAAATATTGTTTATATTGAAATGTGTACTAAAAACTCTTCTAAAATATTGTTTTGAAAACAAAAAGTGTTTTGTTTTTAATATTTTTTAAAATTTTAACATGAATTAATATATTTTTAAAATAAAAATGACTATGACTTATTACTATCAAATTGAAGTTTTTCTATACTCACAGACTTATTATTACTAAACTTCATACTCTAGGACTTTTTTTCCAATAAAACAATTATCTCATTATATATGGAAATATAATTGTTTTACATGGGGTTTTCACCCAAAAAAAACTCAGAGACTTATTATTACCAAACTCAAGTCTTTGAATACTCACGGACTTATTATTACCAAACTGAAGTCTTTCAATACTCACTAACAAAATCACTTGTTGAAAACACTGGATTCTGTGAATACATAAATAATTTAGCATTCGAGTTTTGAAATATAATTCAATTAGTCGTGCATTCAATTATAGTCTAATGGCTACCGTTACAGATTTTAGAGAAAACTTATGCACTAACATATGCGAAAGGAGCGTGTTGCCGAGAGCAGTTGTCAGGTGGGAATGACTGCCGGTTGTGGCATAAAATCCGAATATCAGGCAGACAAGACTGACATTAAATTAGCACAACCACAAGTCACTCGTGGTTCGTGAACGTCTAAATAACTGATTCTTGGGCATTAAATAACCGCAGAATTTTGTTTATTAAATAACCAACCTTGTAAGAGTTTCAGGAAGGAAAATTTATCTCAGTAAATAATAGTTGTAGTAAAAATAGTGGTTGGTGAACTTGGGTTCTTTAGAAAATGAAACGTTAATCACTCAGAGGTGGTAATCAGCTAGCTATCATAGTAAATTTCAAATATGATTAAGTAAAAGTAAAAAAATAAACATATAAATAGATGTCTTTATAATAGTGAGGAAGTTAGTGGTTGAAATTACAACCATTGATTTATTGGGATGACTAAGAATATTCCAGCAATATTTAATCTTGTTAAATGTGTCCATTATCAATAAGTGTATGCCTTTCGATGTAATGAGTACATCAATTTTTCAACTAAATGTTAAAGAATCTTTTCAACTCAATTCCAATAAGCAATAACATAATAAAAAAAAAAAATTTAAATATTAAAAAAAACAATAAAATCAAATGCATGATGTAAAATTATAATTATAAACCCAACGAATAGTCCCTCCAAAAAAAAATAATAATAAGCCGATTTGCTAACAACAAAAATCTGTTTCTAAGAAGCAAACAATATTAAGAAACCAACAATATTGTAAACTTTGTTCTTATATACAATTATAGTTAAAGACATATTATCAACTCTAATTAACTTTAAGGATAATGTCTTAGATTGAGACTATGTCTTAGCCTCCATAAAGTAGTAAAAAAGTTATTTTGCATGTTTTTCATCCATGGTAATTCATCCATTGCATTATTGGAAGGTGATGTGATGTTATTTTTATTTATTTATTGTGATGTGATTTTTTTTTTTTTTTTAAATCCATGAATGACATATAATCAACTTGAATATAGATTAAACTAAATGTTAAAGTTCCCAACTATGATATATAATATAAGACAACTCCTTAGTAAATCCATGAGCTAAAATTTTATTACGATCATGTATAATCCTAAGGAAAATGGGAGAGCTAGGTATACAACGGATTGAAACAACCAACGAGTGATTGTGGATGAAGCTACCAATAAAAATATAAAATTATCCATATATTCAAATAATATATTTAATCAATAATATAATTTAATAAAAATATTAAATTGATCCATATATCCAAATAATATATTTAATCAATAATATAATTTAATGACACATTAAAGTTATAAATTATGAATTGATAAAAAATTAACATATTAAGTAATCATATATCCAATAAATATATTTAATCAATAATATAATTTATTTACAGATTAAAGTTACAAATTATGAATTGATAAAAAATTAACATATTAACTAATATTAATTTTAGTAAAATATGCATAACTCTACATTGTTAATAAATAGATTACTAAATTGAAATTATTTTAATAAATCATATAAAAAAAGTGAATGTGAAGATCTAAACAAAAGTATGAATGCAATGCTAAAATATGCATCAACTCTACACTGAAAGTGAAGATCCAAACAAAAATATGAATGCAATGTTAAAATATGCATCAACTCTACATTGTTAATAGATAGATTACTAAATTGAAATTATTTTAATAAATCATACAAAGAAAGTGAAGATCCAAACAAAAGTATGAATGCAATGCTAAAAATGTAATGTGTGTATATAAAAAATACAAATAAAATTAGAAACATTTATTTGAAACATTAAAATTAGTCTTTTAGCCTTAATCTAGAGAGGGGACAACCATGAATACTCTCTACAAACATGTAACAATGGAAATTAATATCTTATAAATAAAAGTTTCAATTCAAGTGAGATAATACAAATCAAATTGATTATCAATTTCTATGGCGAAAAGAGTTAAATAGAAATAAAATATTCATGATGGAGAAGATGAAAAGTTAGCATAAATATTGAAGTGATACTCCAATCTATTTTCAAATAAAAGGGAGGATCTTGTATAGATATCACTTTAGGGCGATGAATTAGTATGAACACTTTATTATCACTTTTAATCACAATATGCAATCATGTATTTCATCAACAATATATCATCAATGAGTAGTATAAATCGACATAGCAAAATAGACATCCACAGAAACATAGTACACAAGAATTTACGTCGAAACCCAAATGGGAGAAAACCACAAAATGTTTTTCTTATATATCAAAATAATACATTTGTTGGAAGAACCAACTTCACAATTCTCCAACTACAACTTCAGAGGCTATGACCCCTTATTTATAGGCTCCAACTTGAAGGAAACTACAACTCCCTGAATTCTCTGTCTCTAATCAGAAGGAGGCTACAACCCCTTGATTCTTAGGCTCCAACATGAAGGAAGCTCCAACTCCTTGTGTTATCTGGCACCAACCAAAAGGAGGCTACAACCCCCTTTCCTTGCCTCGTCTTGCCACCCTAAAATATAAGTGTAGACGAAACTATCACTACCACTCATAATTTCACTTCCTCTAATAATCAACCTATAATCATCCTATCATCCAACCTATCACTATCACATCAACCTGTAACATGTCACTATCACATAAACCTATAACTGATCATCAACCTGCAACCTGTCATTTTCCCTGTCATTGTATATGTCACTAATATATCAACCATATCCACTCAGATAGACCATATCAACATCAAGTTTCCAAACCATGTACCACAATAGACCTCAAGCATGCATCATACCATATACCATATGATATGTCTCAAATATATGCCACTATCACAAATATGTGCCTCTAAAAATGAACCATAACAACCATATACAATGTACCAAGGGTATGTCTCAAGCATATATAAATGACACCAAAATATGGACCTCAACCATATGCAATCATATACCAAATGGCCTCCAAGACATGTCTCAAGCATGTGCCATACCATCCATGATACAAGTCTCAACCAAACACATAAAATACATACATCTACTCATGAAGAAGACTTGGTGGATACAATCTCATATCAACAAACCAACCCCGTGCATGTCATACTCAAGAAACAAGAGATGGTATCTTCTTCAAGGGATTTTCACATATATGTGACCTGTCCTCACTAGAACTTGCAGATGTTTGTTCTTTCCTTCACCGAAACTCGTGGATGTCCGTGACTTTATTCATTGTAACTCATGTATGACCTCAAAAAGGTAGATTTTCTTCAAATTCCCTTCGCTACCTCAAACTATTATACTTCTTTAGACTTCACTAACTTAGATATACCAAATTTTATTTTTCTAAAAACATTTGAAAGATAGATAAACATTGAACTTGTGTGTGTTTTTATGAATGACTTATTTTGGTGTATTTATACCTTTTTAAGCTAACTTCTTTCCTTAATTTAGGGATTTCTTGTTACAACCACTTTACCCTTTGAACAAGTCTTGTAACTATTTAGGGGCTTCATAACCAATTTTTGGGGCTTCCATCTTCATGAGGCCATAACTCCACTACTATGAGGAGCCAGGTGGCGTGCAACCTATCACCGGAAATGACATAATGAGGGTTATGCATCTATGCATGTGTTACCTCCATTTACATTGTCCTTCATGTATTTATTCCTCAAACAAATTCGAGCTTCATGACCATACCTATGGGTTTCTTGTAGACTTATTCAAAGAATCTTCTCATGAGGGCCATGCTTAGAGATATGGCACAAGGGGGCCACTTTGGAGACTTCTCCAAATACACTGATCACATCTGTTGACATCAAATGACAACCCCTTCTTGTTGGCATAAATGACAATAAACTAGCCAATAATTTCCCCCTTTGGGATTGATGGAAACATTGATGGAATGGGAACACTCATGCTTCTGCTCATGCTCCCCTTATGACCATCACTCCCCTTGTGACCAATGCTCCCCCTATATTCATTCATCTATTCTTTCTTTTTGTTTCCATGCCTTTTTTCTCTCTCTCTTCCTTTGAAATCAATGGAAAAAAATAATTCTCCTTGGTGTTTCTCCCCCTGTCTGCAAGTCTCTTATTTATCTTCATGGTGCTTCCTTGTGTAAGTCTCTAATGTATATGAAAAGAATTCAAAATTTTCTTTACTTTCATTCTTCATGTATTCTATTGCTCCCTCCCTAGCTTAATTTGCCTGATGTCATGTGGATCATTGTGGGGCATAAACTACTCCAATTTTTTGTCAAAGATACTCAAAACTCTCCTTCGGAAGAGGTTTCATGAAGATATATGAAATATCTTATTTTGTCCCAATGTACTCTATATTGATATTCCTTTGTGTATCTTGTTCTCGTAGAAAGTGATACTTGATCAGAATGTGATTCATCTTATAATGCATCACTGGATTCTTGGAGATATTGATAGCACTAGTGTTGTCATAGAGTATTTAAATGGGTTCATCATACTTCACTTGTATATCCTAAAAGGTTTGCTTCATCCAGAGAACTTGAGTGAAACATGTTGTTGCTACGATATATTATGCTTTTGTTGTGGACAAAGATATTGATGATTGTTTCTTTCTCAACCATGATACCAGAAACTCACTCCAGTATAAGGATGCTCCACTTTTGCTTCTTCTATCATCAATTCTACCTACCAAATCACCATATTTTTATGTGACCAAAGATAGTTCTTTCCCTTTTGGATACCATAATAAAAAATATTATGCTTCTTTGAGAAATCTGAATATTCTCTTTACTTCCATAACATGTGTTTCCTTCGGTGCTTCTTGAAATCTCACAATTTGTCGATCTTCTTGCAACAAATCCGGTCCTGATGTTTCCACATAGAGTAAGCTCCCAATTATTGATATGGACAGTCTTTGATTGACATCCTTAGATTTATTATCCTTGCTCAACTTGCAACTCGCCTGCATATGAGTACTTATGGATTTTTAGTCTTCTATTCCAAACTTGTTTATAATTTATTTTATGTAATTAGTTTGGGAGATGAAAATTCCTTTATCACGCTGGCAAATCTCTAATCCCTAAAAGAAATTCAACTCACCGAGAAAATACATTTCGAACTCATTCTGAATGTGTTTAGTAAACTTCTGACTCATCCTATTATCATCGCTTTCAAAGATAATATCATCTACATAAACTTCAATTATCAATATATTGTCTCGATCCACTTTTATGTAGAGGTTGATGTTTGATTTTCCCTTATTGAATCCATGTTGTTGTAGATACTTGTCCAATATTTAGTACAATGCTCTAGGGTCTCGCTTGAGTCTATACAATGCTTTCTTTAGTCTACAAACATAATATTCCTTTTCTGATAGTAGAAACCCTTGAGGATGTTTGATGTAAACTTCTTCTCCCAATTCTCCATTTAGAAAGGTTTATTTTACATCCATATAATACACCTTGATTCTTTTGGAGCATGCATAGGATAAGATCAATATTATTTCTTCCATCTTGGAAATTGGGGGAAAGGTCTCTTCAAAATCTATACCTTCAATTTGAGTATATCCTTTGCCTACTAACCTTACTTTGTTTCCGGTTACTTGTCCATCCTTGTTTAGTTTGTTCCTGAAAACCCACTTTGTACTAATCATGTTCTTGTTCTTCGGCCTTGGGACCAGTTCCCATGCATCATTCTTCTCTATCTGATCCAATTCTTCATCCATATCCTTGACCCAATGTTCATCATTTTTGGGTTCCTCAAAACTTTTTGGTTCAATTGTGGATAATAGTGGTAGATTCCTTTGTTCAGGTTAAAGTATTCTTCTTTGGGTTTCAACTACTGCATCTTTATTCCCAATAATATGTTCTGGAGGATGATTTTTATGCACTCGTCGGCTAGGTATCTTAGGAGGTATATTCTTCTCTTCTTCCTCTTGTTCTACTTCTGGCTTCTCTTCTTATTATTTTGCTTCCCCTTGTATTTCTTCTTATTTTAGATGTTCCTCATAATCATGATCTTATGAATCTTTGTTTCCTTCTTTTCCCTTCTGTACATCTGTCTTGTCAATCATTACATTGATTCTTTCCATGATTTTGTTGAGTCTTGGAATGAATCATTTATATGCTTTTATTTTTATTGAATACCCAAATAGTATTCCCTTATCAACTCCAGAGTCAAATTTTCCAAGCCTTCCATCTTCTCTTTTGATATAACATTTTATTCCAAATACTCTGAAATGTTTCAAATTTTCTAGTCTTCCTTTCGATAATTCTTAGGGAGTATTATAACAAATTTCTTCTTATCATTCCTCTATTCAGGATGTGAATTGTTGTATTTACTTCTTGTGCCCAAAATATGTCACTCAACTTGGAAACTTTCAACATGGTTCGGGCCATTTCTTGTACGGTTTTGTTCTTCCTTTCTATAACTCCATTTTTTTGAGGTGTCCTAGCTGCTAAGAATTGTCTTTTTATTCCATGTTCACCAAAAAATTCTATGAATTATTTTTATGTAACCTCTCCTCCATTATTTTATCTCAAACACTTGATTTTCAAATCCATACTAGTTTCAACCATTTCTTTGTATATCTAGAAGTGTTTGAATTCCTCTAACTTCTTCCTCAGAAAGAAAATTGCATTAATTCTTGTGTAGTCATCAACCAGTACCATGAATTACTTTTCCCCATCTAATAACTTTGGTCATGGTTTGTTTTCCTTGTAGAAAATGCTCACATACAATATTTGTTGTCTTTGAAATCTCATAGATTTCTTTCACTGCTTCGTTTCTGCTAATTTTGATAAGGTTATCAAAGTTCATGTGACCCATTTTTTTGTGCCACAACCAAATTTCATTTTCCTTTCCTAAGAAACATCTTTCCCTTCCAATTCCATTCAATATATATATGTTTTTTGAGGTTATTATAGCTATAACCACCAACTTTCTTCATCTTTCCTTCCTTATCTCACATTTTTTGGAGTCAAACAAAATTTTGTGTCCTTGATCACACATTATACTTACACTTACAAGAATGTGCTTCATATCTTCGACCAATAGAACATTTTATGCCTTGGCATATTTGCTTCCAAACTTGAATGTGCCTCTACCTATAATTTGGGATGAATTATCATTTCCAAACAAAATTGATCCATCTTGTTCCTTCTTCAGGGTAAGAAACCCATTATTCTCACCTATCATATGCTTCGAGAAATCGTTGTCAACATTCCACTCGCTTTTATTGTGTTGCGCTTGTAGAGAAAGTGTAACATCCCCAACCACCCATAGGTCAGGGCATGCTACATTCAAGCCCGCTCTTGGACTTCTTTCTCTTATGATACCTTTTTAAAATTTAAGGATGCATAAAAGAAAAGACTTTGATGACATGCATATCAGTAGTCAGCAAGCATGCATAGTCTAAAGATTCAATTAAATGATAATTAAATATACAACGAAAATACATTCATATACATGTAAATGATACCATAACAGAGAGCAATTATCCTTATGGAATATGACACCAACTTGCTACAGACCAAGGACGTTCCACCCAATCGTAGACACCACTGCTCCAAATCTCAACAGCACTGTCACCCCCGAGCTAGGGCTATGAATCCACAAGGACGGTTACAAGGTGTACTTTGGTTCCCAAACCAATCATCTCTCAAGCTCTCATAGTTTTACCAACACCCACAATAATGCAAGTACCCAACTCTCTTGTACCCATCCCGTACCACCCCAAGAGAATGGATCTCCACCCTTCACTGCCACGCAGTCCCTCAGGTAGTCCCTCTCCTTTATTTTGGGGCCTCCAGAACAGTTGGTCTGGAATATCAAAACTGGAACTCTCAAGACTCATAGTTATGAGAAAAATAGGGCACATGCCAATGCATCTCAAACATGAAGTCTCCAGGTCATGGCTGGATTTCACCAGCGACCATTACATCCAACTATCCCATTGCTAATTCTTCAACAGTTTGGTTCCAGGAAATTAGCAAACAATCCATCAGTCTCACGACCAACAACCAACGACCATCGACCCCTGACCAACCCCACAATCATACCAGGTACGGGTTTAAGTATTTTCGTGTGGAAATCAAGAACCTATTGGCCTTCCCCAAGAATCTCACGTAAATGATCCCCTCCCTTAGACAAAAAGGGTAATTAAAATAGGAATAAACACTTATCCCCTCAAGCCCCTTCTCTTGTGGAATCATATCCCCCTATAACTCTATTCCTTGTCTATGTAGCAACCAACCATGTATTTATTATTAATAATGATAAAAAAACATTACATGTCTTTGGCACACTAGCCTATTAATAATTGTTTGGGCACGCTAGCCTCTCAGCATTATAACAATACATTATTTAAAATGGGGATTCAAAACCTAGGGTGTTACATCTCCTCCCCCTTATTTTCTCACTGTCCTCAATGCATATACAACATAGAGATCAAAATCTCAAATTTATTTAAAAATATACGGGTACTCTATCTGCATGGCATCTTCATGCTCCCAGGTAGCATATTTAGGACCTTAGTAGGTCCAATGAAATTTTACCAGCTCTATAACTTGATTCTAAATAATTTTTACCTTTCTGTCCAATACCCACATTGATTGAACCTGAAAATCTCCCTGTGTCTCTACCTGAATCAGATGGAAATCAATAACATGGTTAGGATCATGTACATATTTCTTTAGTAAAGAGACGTGAAATATATTATTCACATTCATGGAAGCTGGCAATGCAATAATGTATGCAACTATCCCTATTATGTCAAATATTTCAAATGGACCACACAATTTTGTTGCCAGCTTTGTACAACTACCCAATTTTCAAAGAGTTTTTCTTGGGCTTCACTTTCAAAAGTATATGCTCCCATACTTTAAACTCTCTAGTTGTCATGTTCTTGTTTGCCTAAAATTTATGTCTATCCTAAGCTACCTTTAAATTCTACTTGATACTGACCACTTAGTCTTCCATGTCCTTGAGCAACTCCATCCCAAGTACCACTCTATCTACTGGGTTGTCCCAACTTACTGGAGTATCCCATTTCCTATCATACAAGGCTTCAAATGGTCTCATTCTAAATGAAGCTTGATACCCATTATTATATGAAAAATCAACCAAGTGTAAGTAATCTTCCCTCTTAGATGGCTTATCCATCACATACATTCTCAACATGTCTTCAATTATTCAATTGTCTCTCTTTGTTTTCCCATCTTTCTAGGGATGATATGTTGTGCTAAAGTTTATATTTGTGACAAATACTTTAAACAAACCCCTCCAAAAATTGGAGGTAAACTTTTTATCTCTGTCCAAGACAATTGTGCTAGGTATCCCATGCAACCTAGCAATTTCCTTCATGAAAATTTCTACAATATTAGTCGTTGTATGCATTGTCTTCACAGACACAAAATGAGATGCCCTTGTTAATTTGTCAACCAACATTATGATTGAATCATGTTGCTTACTTGTTCTAGGTAATCCTGTTATGAAATACATGGTGATCACTTCCCTTTTCTTCTCTGGGATTGGCAATGGTTGCAACAAACCCGCTAGGTTCCTATGCTTAGCCTTCAGCTTCTAACATTCCATACATCGAGCAATGTAATAAAAAACATATGTCTTCATTCCCAGCCAAAAGAACTGGCTTCTTATTGCTGTAATTGTTTTCTGGTAATCAGGATGTCCAACATAAGGAACATCATGCATTTCCTTTAGTACAAAATTCCTCAGTTCTCCATAACTAGGAACATAGATTCTATTTTTATGCATGAGTAGTCCGTCTTCCTTTATCTCATACTCCCTTTTTTTTTGTTGTACATATCCTTGCCGTAAATTTTCCTTTACCTGTAGGTAATGCTAGTCTATAACAAGGCCATCTAAAATTATTCTCTTCAAGTCTGACTGATGCACACTGACAGCAGTAGCATGCATGAGATGCACTCTTCTACTAATTGCATCAACAACTTTATTCTCCTTTCCCTTTATATGCTTGATATCGAAGTCATATTCAATTATAAATTATATCCATCTTGTTTGCTTGGCATTCAAGGTCGGTTGTTCAAAAATATACTTCAGGCCAATGTGGTTTGTCCTTAATTCAAATTTCTTCCCCATGAGATAATGCCTCCACATCCTAAAGGCATGAACAATGGAAGCAAGTTCCAAGTTGTGGGTGGCATATTTCCTCTTATGTTCCTTAAGATTTCTGGACTCATATCTAATGACATGTCAATTTTGCGTGAGAATTCCCCCAAGTCCTTCCTTACATGCATTTGTACATATCGCAAAACTTTCCTTTGGGTCAACAATCCTTAACACAGGTGCACTAGTAAGTAATTCCTTCAACATATTAAAATTATTTTCACACTTGAGTGTCCATTCAAATTTAGTTCCCTTCTTTTGCAAAGAAGTGATGGAATGAAAAATATTAGAGAACCCTACTATGAACCTTTTGTAGTATCCAACTAATCCCATAAAACATCTGATGTCTAACACATTTGTGGGTGTTGGCCATCCTCTATCGGCTTTGATCTTCTCTTGATCTACTGCTATGCCCTGTTCTAAAATAATGTGTCCCAAGTAATGGATCTTCTTTTCATAGAAAGAACACTTACTCAACTTGGCATACAATTGATGTTCTCTCAATACTTTCAATACTAGTCTTAAGTGATGTTCATGCTTCTCTTTAGACTTAGAATAGATAAGTATGTCATCCAGGAATACTATGACAAACTTATCCAAATAATTCATGAATATGCCATTCATTAAGCACATGAATACAACTAGTGCATTTGTCAGTCCAAATGGCACCACTACAAATTCATAATGCCCATACCTGGTCCTAAAGGTTGTCTTATGAATGTCTTCTTCCTCGATTCTTACCTGATGGTATCCTACCCTCACGTCAATCTTTGAGAATATATTTTCTCCTCTTAGCTGATCAAATAGGTCATCAATTCGAGGTAGAGGATACTTGTTCTTTATAGTGTACTTGTTTAGCTGTCGGAAGTCAATACACAGCCTCAAGGTTCCATCCTTCTTTTTGACAAAAAAATATTTGTGCTCCCCAGGGTGAAACACTTGGATGTATGTACCCTTTCTTCAACAATTACTCCAACTACATTTTTAATTATTTTAACTCCGGTGTACTCATTCTGTAAAGTGTTTTTGACACCAGGGAAACTCTTGGAACTAAATCAATTGAGAAATCTATCTCCCTTCTTGGTGGTAATCCGGGTATTTCTTGGAATACATCTTCAAATTCCTATAGTACCGAGAAATATTCAAGGCTTGGCCCCTTTGTGTTTTCTGTCTCTTCCACATGAGCTGCATACAATTGAAATCCTTTCCTAAAACATATTTTTAGTTTTAAGGATGAAATCTCCCTTATAGATATGGGTCTTGGAACTCCTTTCACGGTGCTATGTTTTCCATTTCCATCAAGACATGTAAATGTCTTGTTATGAAAATCTAGGACAACATCATGTTTTTCCAACCAATCCATTCCAATAAGACTATCACAAGGCCCCATTGGTATGATATTTAGATCAATACTAGTATTCATGCCATTAAGACTTATGGAACAACTTCTGAGCATATCATGGATTCCTCTTTTGGTCCTAGTGGCTAACTAAACCAAACTTGATTTTCCAAGTTTACTTTTCTCCAAATGTAATATATCCACTATCTTAGGATCAATGTAGAAATGAATTTCTCCTGAATCAATCAAAATAGCAACACATTGATATATTATCTTACCTTCCACCTCGATCATATTGGACTGGTACACTGCTTGTTGATCATTTAAAGATACATAGATTCTTCCAATATCTTCAAATTTTATAGCCTCTTGGATGTTGTGCACAATATTCACTCTATCATTTCTGTGTGGGAAATCCTTGTACATGTGATCTTCCTTGCATCCCCAACACTGGATTGGTGGTCTTCCCCTTTTTCCCAAGGAATCTTCTTTCTTGAAATCCCCCTTAGCATATTGATCTTGATGATTTCTATTAGGCTCATTCCTATTGAAGGGAGGTTTGAATCATTTCCTCCTCTAATCAAAATTTGCATTTTTATTGTCCTTCCAAGATTTCTGTAGGGATTCTCTTCCATGGCCTTTCTCATACAGGTATTTAGCCTTCCTGATGGATTCAGTCAAGGTCTTGGTTTAATCATACTTGATCTTTTCCTTATAAAAGGCTAGTAGTCCACTTAGAAATCTCTTTATTTTCACTTTCTCATCACTAATGAACCTGACATACTTTAACAATCCCAAGAATTTCTTCTCGTACTCTGCCATAGTCATGCTTCCCAACTTGAGTTCAAAGAACTCCTACATTTTCTTATCATAGAAATGCTCTGAGATGTACTCCTTATGGAAGTACTTCTTGAACTACTTCCAAGTGATCCTACTTTTATTAACATGTTCCACTTGCTTCAGCTGGTCCCACCACATTGCAACTTTCCCGTGTAAATGGTAGGTGGTAATCCCAGCTTCTAGGTTGGCCGAATAGTTATGCAACTGAAAATATCTCATGAGCCCAAGAAACCATGCTTCGACATCATCTTCCATTTCTCTTTCACCCTCAAAGGAAGGTGGCTTGAGCTTCCTCATCTCTCCCTGCAAAATATCTACCTCTTGTTTCCTTCTTTGGTGTCTAACATGAGACACCTATGGACTACTTACGGGATCTTCTGATGCATAAAACTTTCTTTCTGAGTAAGGAGGTGAGTGGTGTCCATGAGCTCTTCTAGCACTTTTGGAATAACCAGCTCTTCCACAATCATCCCTTCTTTCATGGCACATGCCTTTTTCCTCTTGTTTTGAGTTTGATCCCTTCTTCGTTTGTCTCTGCAAATGATCTAATCTCTAAAACACTCGAGCATTTATCTGACTTTTCTCTCTCATCAGTCTCTCATTGTCTTCTTTGTAAATCTACACTTCCATCTTCAGGCTTCTTACCATTTCTATTAACGTTTCTTGCTCTCCTTTTCCCTTGCGTCCATTAGACTTTGTCTCTCCATTACCAACTCTGGTATTATGGATTTTGGCCTCCTTATCATGATTGGACGCTCCCTCACATTCTTCCATTTCCTCAATATGCATCCTGATTTGATGTGTTTAAACCCCTTAATTATGCAAAATGTGCAAGTGACCATTTTTTTTTAAATTTTGCATATGATAAACAAAATTGCCAAACCATTCTACAGGTCTCTTTCTTTTTTTGTTCATGGATATCATATCCCAATTCTACGAAAATAAAAGTGTCCTATTATCCTTGGCCGACACAGAATCTCATCTTGCACAGGTGCTTCCTTCAAACCACCCTCCCATGGGACCGCGACTAGAAATCGTGGCTAAATCCTTCCTTAGAAATTTTCTGTCTTGAAGACAACCAATTTGGCCCTTAGCCCTCCTTCCCTCAACTCTCAATAAGAAAATGACCATGGCCATGACCCTGTGCTTATCTGAAAAATTTCTTGTCCAGAGCTTCGGGACTTCAGAACTTTCAGCCAGGAACGGATCAACGGTCCTCATCTTCTTTCACAATCAACGATCGAGATCCACTTTGGGACTTCGCGTTTTGGGAGTCTCAACCTTCCTCTTTTTCCTCCTCCTAGAACAATTTTACCCGGAGTTTGTGATATGTTGATGGGTGTCCTCGCAGAGATCAACGACTGTGAATCGCTTCGGCTCTTCGAGATTCAGAATTTTCAAACTTTCCTCCTACACTTTCTCCCTGAGTGCTTTCACCCGAAGTCGATGATCATTCAACGTGTGTCTTCTAGAATCAATGGTCGATATGTACTCTGGCCTTCGGGCCTTCAGGAGTTTTAGACCTAACACAACCTGTCACATCTTTCCCCTCTGGAGTGTGTAGTCTCTAGAATGCATGACCTTTCGCGACATGGTGAAATACTGGAAGTGGACACGTGGCCCAATCAGGCGGGTGACAGATGTGACATTTTGACTAACTTTTCAATACTCCAAATGCTCAAAACTCATTGACATGTGGCACACACCCCATGTTTCAACGTCATCCTAGGTGACATCTGGAAGCCATGTCACTTCATGAATTCTAGGATCCACATCACCTCTAGGTGACGTCATCATGCCCCATCACTTCATCTCTTCAGGCTTCGGGACTTTGGGAGTTTCCATGCTAGCACACTTTAAATTCTCCCGAACTCCACATTCTTGAACTGGACAATCTATCACCATGTGTCCTCCTGGATTGTATGACTAAGATTCACTTCGGGTCTTCACCCAGAGTCCATGGTTCTGCACCACGTGCCCTCCTTAATCTGATGGTTGAGGCTTACTTTGGGTCTTCAGACATCAGAAATCTCAAATTTCAAAACTTATCTGGCCCCACTGTCTTTTATCTGAATCCCTGGATCTGGTGATGCGTGGCTCTTTAGGTTTCAGAAATATCAAACTTCAAACCCCTTGAAGTACACAGGATTATGCCATATGTCCTCTTAAATTAGACAGTTGAGGCTTACTTTGGGCCTTCACCCAAAATCCATAGATTTACACCATGTCTCTTCTAGATCAGATGGCCCAGATTTACTACAGACGATATGATGACTGCTATCAATTTTGGATGATCAGATGATCTATATTTACTTCGGCTCTCTGGCTCTCCAGGCTTCGGGAGTTTCAATTCTCAAGTGAAAACCTATCAAATAGATTTCTCCGGACTTATTGATCTGTTGAAAAGTAACCCCTTGGGGAAACTATGGTTTGGATTGTAGGACCACCTTGGGAAATTATCTCCCATGCAACATGGTTCCCTGCAATGCCTCTTATCCGTTGATCTCACTATCCAATGGGATCTAATGGTGGTGACCTTAGCCCTTGCTTCCTTTTCATTAGATGACCCCTATTCTCCTGTCCTTCGATCCAACGATCCAGGATCTCTCTCGATCCTATAGTGGTGATCGCTACCAAATTCGAAGCGGACAGTCACGATCCTTCGAAACCCTTAGTACAAGTGTCTGGCGTTCTATCTCCTGCGTAGATTCTGCAACGCCATTCCTCCTAAGGTTTTCAATTCCATGGTCAAAATTCAATCTCGACCCCAATACTCTCACCAATAGACCCGACCCATACCGGCCTGGTGTTTCAACCAGAAGCTCTGATACCATTCTGTAACATCCCCAACCAACCATAGGCCAGGGCATGCTACCTTCAATCCCTCCCTTGGACTTCTTTCTCTTACGATACCTTTTTAAAATTTAAGGATGCATAAAATAAAATACTTTGACGACATGTACAACAGTAGTCTGCAACCATGCATAGTCTAAAGATTCAACTAAATGGTAATTAAATATACAATGGAAATACATTCATATACATGTAAATGATACCATAACATAAAGAAATTAACTTTGTGGAATATGACACCAATTGGTTGCAGACCAAGGATGTTCCACCCAACCATAGACACGACTACTCCAAATATCAACAATAGTTTCACCCTCTAACTAGGCCTATGAATCCACAAGGACAGTTCGACAGTGTACTTGGGTTCCCAAACTAGTCAGCTCTCAATCTCTCACAATTTTCCCAACACCCACAACAATCGAAGTACCCATCTCTCTTGTACGAAACCTATACTGCCCCAATATAATGGACCTCCACCCTTCTTTTCCATGCAATCCCTCTCCTTTATTTTTGGGCCTCCAACATAGCTGGTCCGAAATCTCAAAGATGGAACCGTCAGGACTCTCAGTTGTGAGCAAAACGGGGCACATGCCAATGCATCTCAGACATGAAGTCCCTAGGTCATGGCTAGATTGCACTAGGACCATTACAACCAACTATCCTGTGGCTAATTCTTCAGCAGTTCAGTTCCAGGAATTCAATGAACAAGCCATCAGTCCCACGAACATCGACCAATGACCATTGACCCCCAACCAAACCCACAATGAGACTAGGGATGGGTTTAAGTATTTTTGTGGGGAAATCAAGAACCTCCTGGCCTTCCCCAAGAATCTCAAGTAACCGATCCCCTCCCTTAGACAAAAAGGGTAATTAAAATAGGAATAAACACTTAGCCCCTCAAGCCCCTTCTCTTGTGGAATCATAGCCCCCTATAACTCTAGTCTTTGTCCATCTAGCAGCCAACCATGTATTTATTATTAATAATGATAAAAAAACATTACATGTCTTGGGCACACTGGCCTATTAATAATTGTTTGGGCACCCTTGCCTCTCAACATTGTAACAATACATTATTTAAAATGGGGGTTCAAAACCTGGGGTGTTACAAAAAGTGAGCATTATTTAGTTTTGAATTGATCATGCTTCCTTCTCCATATCCTTTATGGTTCTTGTTTGATATTTTTCTTTGGTTCTCTTGGAGGAACAGTCAATCTACAATCTTTGTCCATGTGTCCAAAAATGTTACACTGGTAACACTCTACTTCATTACTTAGTGAACCAAAATTGTTGTGATTTATGTTTTCTGCTTCATGTGTCTTTCTAGGATAATTATTGTTTGAATATCCTTCATAGTTTCTTTTATTCTTGGCATAGGATGTACAATTTGCATCTTTGTTTCCAAAATTGTTAAAAGAATAATGTAAACCAAGAAAAATAGTTTGATACCTCAATGTAGGGAACCTTATGAATGGTGTTTCTCTTTTGAATCCTTACTCTTCTTGAGATGTTCTTGAATTTTGATTTCGTGTTTTGAATATTCTAGGTAGTCTAGTTCCTCTATGATTTTCTTCTCTAGTCTTCACCTATTCCTCTTTATTGATAGTACCTTTGACTCTTTGCATAGTTGCTTTGTTATTCATCATGTTCTGTCATCTTGGAGCTTGAACCTTTCTCAATCTACATCTGGTATTATCCTAGTACATAACTGTCGTAGTATGGTCTTTGAACTTTGATGATATCATCCAACATTTTGGTGTTATTCTGTTGCATATCTTTCTTATGAAGATATTTTCTTAAGGTGACTATTTCTTCTTCCAATCTTTCAATCATCTTCTCCTTTTCTTGTAACTTATTTATGTATGTTTCTTCAATCCTTTTGTCTTGTTCTACCTAGATTCTTAACTTCATGATGATCTGCTCAATTTATTCCGAGTTGGAATTCTAAGATTATTCTTTCATCTTTAATTCTTCCTTGAGTGACATGTTTTTCTTTGTTTCTTTCATCAGTTCTTCTAAGGAACTGATTAATTATGCTTTGATATCAACTTCTCCTTCTTCTTCGGAATATTCTTCTTCATCATATACTACCATGAAGAGTACTCTTTATCAATCACTGTCACTATCATCATCCTTGTCTGATGAGGAGTTGTCTTCCTTTGAGTAGAAACTTTTCTTGAAGAATTTTTTTTTCTTCCTTCTCTTGTCTTCTTTTTTATTTTTATTTTTCTTCTTAGAATCATCTTCTTCATCACTACCTTTATTCTTAGTTTAAGGAAATTTAGAAGAAAAATGACCAATACCATCACAATTAAAACATTTCAATGGAATCATACCTTTGTACTTACCGATTCCTCTTTTCAATTTTCTCATGAAATTTCCGACTTCTTCATCTTCCTCAGAATCATAGGTGCAACTACAATGTGGTTTTGACTTTTTCTTGGTCTTATTCTTTGTCTTGTATTTCTTGAATGTTACTTCCTTGATGACTAGATTCTCTTGTTCTATCCTGATTGATTCATCAAATTCTTCTCCCAATCCTATAACAATGTTCACTATTTCATCAACTCAGAGAAAGTAGGGTACACTGTCTTCATCTTCTTTCATATTAAATTGCTCAAAATTATCTCTAAGGATTCAAAACTTAGCTCTCTTAACTTCAATATCTCCTTTGTAAATATTTTGAATTTTATCCCAAAGATCGTTTGCGGTCTTGCAATGCATAACTTTGACAAATACTAAATCATCCATATTGCTCATAATGGTTACCTTATCCTTTGAGTTGTTTTCACTAAGTTTATTTTCATATTTTTCAGTTGGGGGAGTGGATGGATCTTCATATATGTCTACTAATGACTAAAAAATATCAAATCTCTATGCCCGTAATATGGTTTTTATCCTTTTATTCCAAAAGTCATTGTTCTGACCATCAAACCTTGGTGCTCCAATCTTAATGTATTCCATGATCTCCTTCGAGTGGTTAAACTATTTCTTGAAGGACCTTATTTGATACCAATTGTTGGA